>SJXQ01008557.1:366696-435209 GCA_006408695.1 Aepyceros melampus | reverse complement strand
TTCAGAAAGGCTGTTGAGGGGATATGAGATGTTTTGGGACCTCTGGAATAAAAACAGAAGTGACAGGAGGGTGGGTGGGGAAGGCTTGGATTGGAACATTTCTGGGATTCCTCTCCAGCTATTTTCTCCCTCTTACTCAGACGCTGCTGGAGTTGTGGGATGTCTCTCCAAGGCCTTGTTCCTTTTCACTACCTTGACTTCTCTTTCTGCTCCACACGCTGCCTCCGAGATCATCGCTGTCAGGCTGGGAAGCCCTCTTCCTGATCTCTTACAGCTCCACCTGGGGGCAGTGCTAGGCCCTGAGAGGGCACATTCCCACTGGCCTTAGGCTGCTTCTTCCCCCCACGGAACCAGAGAGTGTTTGGAAGATTAAGGTGAAGGACATTCAGGAACCAGGGCAAAGACAGGGCCACAGAGGTTTGTGGAGCTGGTACTGTCTCTGGAAATTTAATCACAATAAAGTTTGGCAAGGAAACTGCACTTGTACTTTCATTCAGGCCCGTGGCCTTTGTTTTCGTACAGTCACCATGACTAGCACGAATGGATCCTGCTCACTGTGCTTGTCCCAGGTCCAAGGATTACCTTTCTTTCAGTGCCCACTTAACACCATTGGTTCAGAGGCACTTGAGAGGGAATAGATGTATGTCCTGTGCTTGGTGCTATTGAGGATGGGCCTATCCAGGAACTGGATTTGGGGCTGAGGAGGCACGTTTTCTAGCTCCAGCAACGTGATTCTGTTCTGGGCTCCCCTAGGAAACAGCAGAGGTCTTGGCACGTAGAGGGTCTGCTGCGGCCCCCGCTTTGTCCAGTAGCGGCCCAAGTTAAACCCATTGATCCAGACTTGGCCCTGGGGAGTAGAGGAAAAGAAAGGATCAGCTCTCAGAGGGGTAGAATTATCCCCCTGCTGGGGGGTCGGGGGTGGGTTTCCTAATCAGAGGAATAATTTGTGCTCTCCTTTCTTCCATGGTTTTCCCCTCTTAACCACCCTACCTCTCACCCCACCCTCACCATCAGCAATACCTTCGTCCATCCAGGTAGAAACAGAAATGTGTCCCCGCCTGGTTTAAAATTGGGAAGGTGGTAGAGTAGAAGGTGGGGCCGGAGGGGGTCTGAGGATGTGAGCTTTTCAGCGGCTGGATGGGAAACCACCCTTTGACAAGATTATCAGCTTTCAGGGGGAACATCAGCCACTGGGTAAGGACTGTCTGCCCCAGAATTGGCGGCTGTAACAGGCCCTGTGAAGAAGGCAAATGAAAATTGATCATTCACTAAGTTCTAAGACTAGACAACTGCTACTCAAGCCCTGGAATGCACCTAGTGGCCATGTCCAGATCCCCCACCAGCTGCTGCTTTGCTCTCTAAGCCCTAAGGCTGTAGCTCTTCCTTTAGGCCCTTATCTTTTCTAGGGAATTCAGTAAAGAAGAGTATGGGAGCGAGGGAGTGGGCAAAGCGAGCTCACCTTGAAGTCACTGCTGTTAGACCCAAAACTGAGTCTCCCCATGTTCTCCAGCAGGACATCCAGTGTGGCCCCTATTTTTCCCATCAAAAATAGGTTATGTTTCATGTTTCGTTCCAAAACACCCTGAAACACCTGTGGATGAGAGTATCTGTGAAAGGGAGTGGCTCAGCATCTAGCTTGTGGCCACCACCCAGGAAGCTACATTAATAGACACTAATAATAGACACTATTATTTAGAGGGCAAAGAGAACGAAGCCCTTCTGTCAGTTCCTTCTAGAACCTTATCCTTTGTCAAACTCTTCCTCATCCCACCTTATCCTCTGCAAATGTGAGCAGGCAACGGGAAAAGGTAGATACCGGAAACTGCTGGGGAGGAAAGGAAATGGGCTCATAGGTAGCCTGGAATTAGGTTCTCACCCCATCCACCATCACGTAGGCACGGTCATGGACTCCATTGTTTGGCACCCAGAGTTGTGTTGGCTCAGAAACAGTATGGGTCAGATAGGTCCGATACAACATATAGCCATGGACCTAGGTGTGGAAGAACGAGTAAATAAGATGTGCTGAGAGACAAGAAAGGATACTGTGGGGAAGACGCATAACTGAGGGGACCCTTGGTATAGCGTTGGTGGATTATGCTTTACCTGGTTGACAGCCTCAAAGGTCATTGGCAGGATTGAATGGATGGGACCTTGGGGGCATAGGAAGTCTAAGAAATCCAGCAAATTCCCATCCTATTAGAATAAGGGGAAAGTATCAGAATATAAGGGAACTTTCAGAATAGAGGGCAGGACAGGCTGGCAGAATCAGAATAATGGGGAGGAGCTTACCAGGTATAGGGTCAAAGGTCCAAGCGTCATCTTGGGGCTGGGGGGAGGTAAAGGTCCCAAGGGAACTTCCTGGAACTGAGCCCAAATTCTCTCAGGAGCCATAGGAAAAGCACACAAAGAAACCCTATTCCAAGACCCTAGTGTGCAGGGTTCTTAACCAGGGGTCCAGGGAAGGGCTTCAGGGGTCATGAAGATTCTCTAATATTGTATGTATTTGTATCTCCCCAGAAAGTCCCATCTGAGTAAGTGAAAAATGTTGCAATAGGCTGCTCAGAGGGTTCTGTGGTCCAGACAACAATCATTGACTTATGGGACCCCTTTACAGACAATTTGGGCACCCCTCCCTCCAAATTAGTAAAAGCCTTTGGCGCTTAATGAAGTGGTAGGGCACCTTGCTGATGACATTTCGAATAGCAAAAAGCTTGGGTGTAGGGTCCCCTGCTTCGGATATGGGTGCGTCGTAGTCATAGCTGGTAGTAATGGGAAGAAAGCGTCCCTTCTCATCAGCACCTAGTCAAACCAATTTAATTAATTCAATGCATCGTTCAGATGACAGGCCTAAGCAAAGAAATTCATGCAGAGAATTTTGCTCTCAGAAGGGGTGGTGGTAGCCATATCCAGCTTCTAGACATCCTAATCCACGCATTCCTCAGACTCTTTAATTCCTTGCTGCCTCCCTGCCTCCACCCCAGAGACCGTCTAGACTCACCATTCCAGTATCCAAAGTTGGTTCCTCCATGGAACATGTACCTGAAGTGGGGGAGGGGGGGGAAAGGTAGAAGCTGACCTGTTGAATCTTAACCTTCATCCCAAACACCAGTTACAGATTTCATGTTGGCCCCAGTGCCTCCAGTTACATGTTCACACTGGCTCCCAACTTGAGCATTTTCTCTAGTCCTTTGGTTACAGCTGGAATGGAGCGTGTGGAGTGATTCTGGCCCCAGTAATCCAGCCAGCCTGTGTAGTACTCAGAGTTCACCTAGAGTGTGAAGTGAAAGGAGCTGTGAGCAAGATGGGACCTGAGCGCCACCCATTCCCCATGCTGCCTCTTGCTTTGATTGGCCTCCCTTCTGGCTCCTCACCAGGGGCCCGCGGGGTTCATACTTCCGAAGCAGGCCAAAGATCTTGGTCATGTTGTCAGCTGCAGAAAGGAGGCAAAGGTGCAAGGTAAGCAACATGAAACAGGTGCCCCTTTCCCAGACTTCATTCTGAACCCTTGCTTGGGAGACCTGGGCCAAAATCTACAGTGGTATAGAGTCCCTGGAGGGAGCCACATTTGAGTCCTTCAGGCCCGTCTGTGGTGAAGAGCAAAATCTTGTCTCCAAGCAGCGATCGGAAGAGCCCAGCTAGGTGCCTCATGTAGCTCACGTCACAGGCTCTGTAGCTACCGTATTCATTCTCCACCTGCCAGGGGAAAGGAAAAGTGGAGGTCAGCTCTGAGGTGGAGAAATTAAGGGCACTGGCACCTCCTTCCCCTAGCCCAGTCAACTCTCCACTGGTACCTGAATGCTAATGATGTTGCCCCCATTGTGGTAGAGCCACGGATATATCCTGGGCAGCAAGACCTTGAACCAGGAGTCCACTGCGGCAAGAAAGTCTAAAGGAAGGGGCAGTGCTCTGCTGGTTAGGACACTGCCACCTCCTCAGCCCCCACCCATAGCATCAGTGCTAGCATCTTGAGTGCCGCCTGAACTCAGGGAAGCACTGTGTATCATCCCACTTGTCCATAATTCCGTCTGGGAAGCAGTGACGTGTCAGAGGAAACTCTGAATCCTAAGCACTTGTATATTTGCATGGCAATGAAATCTGAGCATAGGAAATGAAGCAGTGTTTCTTGAAATTCATTTTTTAAATGTCAGGAAAAAATGTTAAAACACATCCCATGGAGCTATTATGTAACCATATATAATATATACTTGAGATTGCTTTGACGTAGCATGCACACTTGTGTGCCTGTGTGCGTCTGATTCTTTGTGACCCCATGGACTCTAGGGGTTACAGGCTCCCACCAGACTCAGGTATGAAGTAGCATGGGAATTCACAAAATTGTAGAATATCTGACCTGCACCTGATGGAACTGCCAGTCCAGGACATTTAAGTCAGCAAACGCAAGATCATTGTATGAGGTGGCATGCCTTCAATTCTCAACTCCTGTTGGTGATTTTTGTTGACTCACCCTCAGGGTCTTCATACATGACCTCTGCCTCTTTACCTAGGTGACTCCAACTCAGGCTTCAGGTTTCAACTTACATTTCACTTCCCCAAGAAAACCTCTGATACCCTAGATGAGGGTAGATTCCCCGTTACACTCTCTCACACCCTTTTCAAGTGCTTAAGAAATTAAGTGTTTGTGTCTGTAATTGTTTCCTGTCGGTCTCCCCTACTAGTGAGCAGGAACCTTCGTCTGTCAGGTTCATTGGCTGCATCCAATGAACATTGTCCTGTTGTTGAGGACAATGCCTAGCAGATAGCAGACTCTCAAAGGTGGAGTCAATGAAAGATGTTTTAGAGTCTATACTCTTAAAACATTTAATTCCTTTACATTTTGTGCCAGGTTGCACTGCCTCCTTTAATCCAAGCATATATTAAATCACATCCCTTGAATGATAAAAATTTAACATGACCAGAACTATTGCTTTTCCCCTAAATGTTGATCTTGCCACCCCTAGTCTTCTCTGTCTTCCCTAAGTCAGTAAATGGCACCACCATCTTGACCGGCTGAATACTTAATTCCATTCTTTCCTCATCTTACCCATACTGTCCTCCCGCCTCTCCGCCACTGCTCCTTTTCTCATCAAAATCTGTCAGTTGAGTCCTGTTGACCTTTATCTCCAACCTATAGCTCGTTTCTTCCCTCTTCTTGCATTTCCACCACTACCACAACCAGGAGCCATCTCTCTCTCCTCAACTACAATCATAGTCTCCCAGTTAAGTTTCTCCACCTCTACCCTTGCTCTCCTCAATCCATTTTCCACATCCAGGCTAACATAATCTGAAAACAAATCAGATAATTTTGGTTAAACTCTTTCAATGACTTTCTACTGTGCTTATAATAAAAGGCAAACCCCTTACAATGGTCTAAAAGGTCCTGCATTAACACTCACTATATAGCTCCAGTTTCTCTCCCTTACCCGCTGTGCTCCAGCCATGCTGGCCTCACTCATGCCAGTGTTCTGTCCTACCTCTGGCCTTAAAACATACCATACCTGGGAATTCCCTGTGGTCTAGTAGTTAGTGCTCTGAGCTTTCACTGCCAAGGGGCCAGGTTCAATCCCTCATTGGACCATGATCCCACAAGACTCACAGCACAGCCCTCCCCCGAGAAAAGTGCACCATTCCTCTACCTGGCCATTCGGACTCCACTGGCCACATGCCCGGTGCTTTCCCTTTCCTAGAGTAACTGAAATGTCATCTCAGAAAAGCCTTTTCTGGCTTTCCTACCTAAAAGAGGCCCTGTTACTCACTATCTCAACTCCTTGTCCATTTTCTTGTGTAGTATTTTTAAAATAATCTTATATAGGTTTGCGTTTGTTTTTTTTTTTAATTAATGTGACTTCCACACTGAGTCCTCTGGTCCCCCAGTTCCCAGCATCCTGCCGGGCATGATTAAAACAGTAAATAATTTGAATGAGTGAATGGCACCCCACTCCAGTGCTCTTGCCTGGAGAATCCCATGGACGGGGGAGCCTGGTGGGTTGCAGTCCATGGGGTCGCGAAGAGTCGGATGCGACTGAGCGACTTCACTTTCCCTTTTCCCTTTCATGCACTGGAGAAGTAAATGGCAGCCCACTCCAGTGTTCTTGCCTGGAGAATCCCAGGGACGGCAGAGCCTGGTGGGCTGCCGTCTATGGGGTCGCACAGAGTCGGTCACGACTGAAGGGATTGGCAGCAGGCAGATCTCTGTTTTGGGTACCCAAATGACCCATTTTGTTGTTGTTTGCTTTTTGCTGAGTCCAGTCTTTTTTTTCTCTACCTACCTGGATCTGAGGTTCTTAGATGAATTTTAGGTTTTCGAAGCAACCAGGCTGGGAGACCCCCCTGAGACAAATATAAAGACAACAAAAAAGTGAGTGGGCTTTGTTGTGTGAGAGTAGAATAGGGTAGGTAAGAAGGGAGGAAGTTGAGGGTAGTGATGGAAGTGGCCCCAGAGTCAGGGCACATGGGAAGCTTTGCTTCTATCCCTTCTCCAACTAACTCACCATCTCCCACTCTGCACAGATGTAAGGTCCTGGTCTCAGTATAACCAACAGGTTCGCTAAAGTTGCCTCTTTCAGAAATGCAAAGAGGTCACGGCTGCCATTAAAGTTATAGACCCCAGGCTCTGGCTCATGGTAGTTCCAGGGCACATAACTGAAAAAGGAAGAGGTTAACAGGGCCCAAGACAGGGAGAAGCCAGGGAGGCCAAGGGGCTCAGGCCTGCAGGAATCTCCAGGAAGCTGTGGGAAGGAGGTCCTGGCCCTCCCCTTTCCCACCCTTGGCAGGGAAGCCCTGAGCTACAATCCTCATACCCAGCCAGTCTTCCTGTCCTGGTCCCCTTCTTAAGGGCATGGTAGGAGGAGTGAATCCCACCCTTCCATGGCTCTCATGAGCACTTCTTACAACTGTACTACGTTGAGGCCACTCATTCGCATCTTGAAAAGCCGGTCTGCCCAAAGCACCCGCGGTACCCGAAAGTAGTGCAGGCTGCCAGACACGTAGCGGAACGGGGCCCCGTCCAGGAGGAATCTGTTATGATCCCGATCCACTACGAAAGACCGAGTGTCTGCCTGTAAGGGGAGAGACCGTGCTCACAGGGGTCTGGAGTCCGGGGTCAGCGTCTGCCAAGAGCAGAGGAGACATAACTAGCCCTTCCCAGTATTTTGTTGTTTTCACTTTCATTCTCTCCTCCGCCAGTCTCACCGCACCAGCGGCTGGTTCGATTCTCCCATCTTACCTGGGGCAGCAGCAGCGTCAGGAGCGGGAGCAGCAGGGAGGGAAGGCAGAGAGGTTTCTTGGGAGCCATGGCGCTTCGGGGCTCTTCCAGTCAGTGACGGTGGTCCGACGGTCACGTGGCAGATTCCTGGGAAAGAACCTCAGCGAGCAAGTGGGCGGAGACCACCGCAAGTTGCCAGGCGATTAGCCTGGACTTTGTCTCCAGCCTGCAAATTTCTGCTACTCTACTAGTTTGTAAACCCCTCTATATCTTGCTACTGGTTCATGAACCAGCTTCATCAACATTACCTGGGAGCTTGTTAGAAATGCAGAGTCTCAGACCCTACCTCAGACCTGTATAATCAGAATTTGTATTTTAACAAGATTTCCGGGTGCTCTGAGCACATTCAGGATTGAGAAGTAGTTGTCTGCTACATTGAGCTCCCTGAGGATAGCGAGAGCCTTGTCCATCCTGAGTCCTCTGCTGCTATCACAGGGTTCAGTACACAGCAGGTTAAATCTAGATAAATGTCAGATCCAGGTTCAGACCCAAGGGAAACCAGAGGATATCTTCTCAGTATATGAAAGGGGAGTGGGAGTTGGGGTGGGGATCAGGTTACAAGAGGAATCTTATTCCTAGGGAATCCTGTCCTATTTCAACAAAAGAGACCATCTAGGCCATCCTATCATCTTTGGATGTGCACCCCTTTCCAATTTACCCCTGCCTGGGCAAGAGACATCAAAGTTCCAAGGGTTGGAAATTTGTGAATTTCCATCACTCACTGCCCTCACAGTCCCAAGCCTGGGATGTGAAGACCAGGATAGTTATTATTGTTATTTCTGCTTATGGACACTACTCAGGGCTATGCATCAAACGCTATAGTAAGCACTTCACCTCTCATTTAATCTTCAAAACAACTCCATGAAGTAGATAATAATCTCCATTTTACTGATGAGGTGATAGGAGAATAGAAATATTAGCCTGTTAACAAGGTCACATAACTAGTTTAGTAGACTGGGATTTGAATGAGGCAGTCTGGACTCAGAGTTCATGCATTTAACTTTAGGTACTCTTACACCTATTTTACAGTTAGGGAAAGTGAGGTTCCTAGAGGCTAAGTAATTTGTCCAGGTGACACAGCTAATGGGCTATTAAGATTCAGACCCTAGTCTAGTTCAAGAGCCTGAGCTCTTAACTACTGTGATTACGGTAATAAGTTACAGGCCAGAGCTCCCAAGGTTGTACTGATCAGAGCTGCAAACTTCCAGCTCCCGCCCCCTCTGAGCATCCACCTCCGGGCTGGACCCCAGTCGGCCACCCGGTGCACGGAAAGTATGATGCCTCCTACCTCTGGCATTGGGAGAGGCAGGTCCTGGGGGCTTCGGGCCGAGCCCGGCTTTGCTCCCCTTTGACGTAGGTGCCTGCGTCTTGACCCTCACTGCAGGCCAGGTGGGGAACCCTCACCCGGGTCCTGGGACCCGTTCTCCCCCAGGCCTAACCCGCCCCGGGCCTCTCAGCTCCACGCCCCCACATCGTCCTAGTGCTCAGCGGTTGCTAGGATACTGCGGGCCGTTACGCTGGCGCGGACTGATGACGTACTACTGCTTCCGGTCTCTGGCGCTTCCCTCCAGCTAAAGCCGGGTGAGTGTGGTCTCCTGACTGGCCTACCCAGACCGAGACCCGGAGTGGGCTCTGCAAGCGGTGGGTCCGGGCCTCGCACTTCTCCCCAGATCTACCCCGTGCCCTGCCTCTGCAGCCCAATGGGGTGTGCGAGTGAGGGGCCGCTTGAAGGTGGGCCAGGGTTGGAGGAAGTGGCCTGGGAGTCGCCGCGGGGCCTTTTTAAGGCACCTGACCCCAGCCTTCTTGGAGCGGGCGTTGTCAGGGCTTATTTTCTCTAGGTTCGGAGACCTGGGCCTGAGCGCTCCACGTTGGCTCTTTAGAGGGTCTTCTGGATTGTGCCCCGCCCATGACCTGCCATTCTTTTCCTTCCAGCATGATCTGCTGGAGCCCCAGCAACTTGCCTGAAAGAGACCACTGACCTGGACGAATCCTTTGGCAGCTTCAGACCGTCCTTGAGGAGGATGACTGAGACACTATGGGCCACGCGCTTTGCATCTGCTCTCGGGGAACTGTCACCATTGACCATAAGCGCTACCTCTTCATCCATAAACTGGGGGAGGGGTGAGTGTTTTGGAAATCATTTAGTCCCAAGAATTGTGGTGTTTGAAGGACAGCAGTCAGCACAGAATAGGGGCACAGGCCTCTAATTCACCGGACAGAGCCCAGCTCCTTGGTGGTCAAGAAAGTGGATTGTGGAACCAGTCTTCCTAGAGTCACCATGTATGGCCTTGATAAGCCCTAGTTGCTTTATCTGCTTATTAGAGCTAATTGTGCTTCAGTGGCGGGGCTGTGAGGACTAAATGAGATAATTCGTATCAAGTGTCTCCCCTATTACTTGATTAATAGCACTTGATAAAGGTTGGCTTTTACTTATTTAATATTTATTGAAGCCCTGCATTAAGACCATAGGACCTAGAAAATGACCGTGTCCTTGCTCTATGTGAATAATCTTCAGACTTCTTTTTAGAGTCACACCTTGGGAGGGTTGCTAGTAAATGGGAAAGACACTCCCCCCTCCCCCTGCACTTCTTCCCAGGGAATTCCTCTGGATCCCAGCAGTATGGGAGATGACCTTGGTCCTTCACTGACCCCTTTGGCCCACAGTGGGTTCAGCTTTGTGGACCTAGTGGAAGGGTTACATGATGGACAGTTCTACGCCCTGAAGCGAATCCTGTGTCATGAGCAGCAGGACCGGGAGGAGGCCCAACGAGAAGCAGACATGCATCGCCTCTTCCATCACCCCAACATTCTTCGCCTCGTGGCTTATTGTCTGAGAGAGCGAGGCACTAAACATGAGGCCTGGCTGCTGCTACCCTTCTTCAAGGTCAGAAAGTCTCCTGGCTATGGAGGGGGTTGCAACAGAGCGGTGTGTGCCAAGGGCTATTATGAGCAGTCAAGCACATTAGGAAGCAGAGGTCATGTTCTGGTTTGAGCATTTAGATTTGGGGTTTAAGGAACCCACCTGGGGCTGTAGGGTGTGTGGTGAAATTGCTATAAATTCTGATATAGGGAAAGAATCAGGCTCAGGGAGCGGAGGCTAAAAACATCAGCTGCGGGGAAACTTGTTTTGCAGAGAGGTACGCTGTGGAATGAGATAGAAAAGCTGAAGGACAAAGGCAACTTCTTGACTGAAGAGCAAATCATTCGGCTGCTGCTGGGTATCTGCAGAGGCCTTGAGGCTATTCACGCCAAGGGTTATGCCCACAGGTCAGTGGGAGGCTCCATGTACTTGCTGGACAGAAAGGAAGAGCCTCGTCAAGAGAAATGAGAGATCTCTGTGCTCTTCTCCAGGAACAGTCCCCGTGATTCTTTTGCCCCCTTAGGATCCTGGCCTTCTGGTTGAGGGATGCTCATGGGTCATTTCTACTTCCTGCAGGGACCTGAAACCCACCAATATCTTGCTTGGTGATGAGGGGCAGCCAGTTCTAATGGACTTGGGGTCCATGAATCAAGCATGCATCCATGTTGAGGGTTCCCGCCAGGCTCTGGCCCTCCAGGTAAGAGTTTCCAGAATCCTTTGCCCATCTCTTCCTCATCGTCAACCCCTTCTGGTGCATGCCCCAGTTTGGTCACATGACCAAGACCTGTGCCCTGTTTCTGAGCTCTGGGGCCACTGTTCCAGGACTGGGCAGCCCAGCGGTGCACCATCTCCTACCGTGCCCCGGAGCTCTTTTCCGTGCAAAGCAACTGTGTCATCGATGAGCGGACTGATATCTGGGTGAGGAGTGTGTGGGTGGGAATGTGGGATGGGAGGAGTGCTGCTCTGTAGCTGCTGTGAACTGGAGGAGCAAGTCTTTGGTTTTCAGTGCATGGGGCCCCAGGAAGCATGTATGTCCCAATCCCCCCTCGACTTCCTTCCTGGGAACTGTCACTGACACTGTACTCAGTTGCTCAGGAAGTGGTATAATCTTGCCCTTTGAGCAGGATAAGTATAACTAAATGTCAGGGCTGGAGGCAGTGCTCAGCGCAAGACGCAGAGGCCTCCAGCTAACTGCAGTTTCTCTGGGGCCCTGGTGGTGTCACGTGACTGAAGTCTGCATACTGTAGTCTCCTTTCACTACAGAATGAAACAGAGAGAGATGACTCCATTGGTCCCCTTCCAAGGAATAACCAAGTTATGCTCAGTCCCTAGGCTGTGTGCTATATGCCATGATGTTTGGGGAAGGCCCGTACGACATGGTGTTCCAGAAGGGTGACAGCGTGGCCCTTGCAGTGCAGAACCAACTCAGCATCCCGCAGAGCCCCAGGTGAGCTTGAAAGGAGCAGGGGCACTCCAGGCTCCTCCCTTCCGTTTGCAGGGGTCAGAGCACAGAGGGTGGCTGCCCCCTCTCACGCTCCCTTCCTCCTTCTGCAGGCATTCTTCAGCCTTGCGGCAGCTGCTGACCTCAATGATGACCGTGGACCCCCAGCAGCGCCCTCACATTCCTCTGCTCCTGAGTCAGTTGGAGGTGCTGCAACCCCCGGCTTGGGATGAACACACTACCCACATTTGAACAAACCCGTGGCCACATTGAGAAGGTGGCCCCTGTGCCTTGGCAAGGAGCCGCCCTCCCTCAGTAGAATCTCCATCCATTCAGTCCAGGACCGCGCCCTTGTCACTGGGGGCAGCTGGGGCCTGGGACAGTTTGCTCGGTCTCTGTCTCTGATTCTGCTCTCTCACCTCCAAGAGCAGTAACTGGACTGGAGGCCTGCCTGGGTGGGGGTGGGGGATGGGGAGAAGGGAACTGATAGAATATAGTCAAGGCTCTGAGCAGGACTGCTGAGCATACATCATGATCTGCTTCCAAATCTGGGGGCAGGAAAATGTATAAAACAAGAATAAAGTGAAAGCAGCTTGGTGTGATCTTAGTCTCGTTGTTCCTGCAGTGAGAGGAGGTACAGGGCGCCCAAAGGCTGGCTGCCTTTTCCGGGGGAGAGCCTGGAGAGAAGAGGGACTGGCGAAGCCTCAGGAGTGGTGTGACCATCCCTCCACATGCAGAGGCGGTGTCCCTACCTCAGATCTGGCTGGTTGGGGAGTGGGCACTTCTCCTAGCTTGTCTTAGTCAAAAACTTCAAACTGCTCTGGCCTGAGCTGGTTTCTATGCCAAGAACTGGGCCAAGGGCCCCCTTAAAGCACCCTCGCCTCATTCTTTCCTCATTCCCATGCTAGGTAGCTTAGTCAGAGGAGCCCAGCTGGTTTTCCAGGAAGGGCTTCTGGGTGGAGACACCTGAGGAAGCTTTGGGACAACCACACAACTGGTTTCCAGCCTCTGCCTGGGGGCAAGGGGAGTGGAAGTGGTGGATATTTTAGTGCAGAATCTCTCCCAGATAGTTCTGGTTCACACATGGTTAATGATTAATGGGGCCTGTGTGGTGTGGCAGTATCCAGCTGCCACTTCCTGCCTCCTCTGCTGAGTAAACAGGGGCCCTGCCTTTGCTGGGCTGGAAACCTGTTCCCTCGGGAAGGGCACTGTGTCCCTGAATCACCAGGGAGGGGAGGGGAGGGCAGGGTTGGCATCTCCTGCTCCTGAGAGTGACGCCCCCCCCAACTGTGCCCACCCCCTAACTGCTGACGTCAGTGTGGGTCCTGGGGTGCCTATTAGCAACCTTGAAGTTTTCCCCAGGGTCCTGGCAGGAGGCTCCCACCAGCTAGCACAGAAGCTGAGGCCAGAAAGAAAGCACAAACAGAGGGGAGATGACCTGACTTTTAATGGCACAACCCTAGGCCCCAGCAAAACAGCAAGACCAAAAGTAAGCTTTGCAAAGCTGCTGGGAGGTGCACGGACACCAACAACTCGAGGAGATCGCCCTTGTTCCCTCCCAGCCCCCAAGCTTATGACTAGGCTCCATGCCCAGGAGCTCTGGGCCTGCTCAGCCCCACTCCCAAGCCCTTAAAACACACAGAGGTGTCTGGGCCAAGCTTTGCTTCCAGTCTCGGTGAATGCAGAGCAGCAGGAAGAATAGGGTAGCAGTCTAACTCTCAAATACAGAAACAGCTGGGCTTAAACTCCTATTTGGAAGGAAGGAAGCCTCAGATCCTTTAATGGCTCATGTTGGACAGGTCCAAGATCCGGTCCTCATCTCCCCCCTATCCTGGGCACTCCTAGGATAATACATGGGGTCATGTTTCCCGGGCCTGGTAAGGGCCCCTTGGCAGGTCTAACCTTCATCCATGGAAGGAAAAAGTCATGAGCAGCACATAGTTAGGGCAGCAGCAGAAACAGCAGCAGCAGCAGCACAAAAGGGGAAGGCAGCAAAGCTCAAGCACTCACAGAGGGACCAGAAACCGTGCAAGGAGACTGTTTATTTTGAAAGGATTTTGCAATAAACAATGAGTGGGCTCCAGGCAGCGGTTCTATTCTTCTCCCTCATCCTCATCCTCATAGGAGTCGATGCCCACTTCCTCGTAATCCTTCTCCAGGGCAGCCATATCCTCCCGGGCCTCGGAGAACTCACCTTCCTCCATGCCCTCACCCACGTACCAGTGCACAAATGCCCTCTTGGCATACATCAGGTCGAACTTGTGGTCCAGGCGGGCCCAGGCCTCAGCGATGGCGGTCGTGTTGCTCAGCATGCACACGGCACGCTGCACCTTGGCCAGGTCTCCCCCGGGCACCACAGTGGGGGGCTGGTAGTTGATACCGACCTTGAAGCCAGTGGGGCACCAGTCCACAAACTGAATACTGCGCTTGGTCTTGATGGCAGCAATGGCGGCGTTGACATCCTTGGGTACCACGTCTCCACGGTACAGCAGACAGCAGGCCATGTACTTGCCGTGGCGGGGATCACACTTCACCATCTGGTTGGCAGGCTCGAAGCAGGCGTTAGTGATCTCTGCCACCGACAGCTGCTCGTGGTAGGCCTTCTCTGCAGAGATGACTGGTGCATAGGTGGCCAGGGGGAAGTGGATGCGAGGATAGGGCACCAGGTTGGTCTGGAACTCGGTCAGGTCTACGTTGAGGGCGCCATCAAAGCGCAGGGAGGCTGTGATGGAGGAGACGATCTGGCTGATGAGGCGGTTGAGGTTGGTGTAAGTCGGGCGCTCGAGTCTAGGTTGCGGCGACAGATGTCATAGATGGCCTCGTTGTCCACCATGAAGGCACAATCTGAGTGCTCCAGAGTGGTGTGGGTGGTCAGGATGGAGTTGTAGGGCTCGACCACGGCCGTGGACACCTGGGGGGCTGGGTAGATGGAGAACTCCAGCTTGGATTTCTTGCCATAGTCAACAGAGAGCCGCTCCATCAGCAGTGAGGTGAAGCCAGAGCCAGTGCCCCCTCCAAAGCTGTGGAACACCAGGAAGCCCTGAAGTCCTGTGCACTGATCAGACTGAAAGACAAGAAGGAAAAGAGTAATGTGGCTGGGGAAAGGGCCTGAGGATCTCTTATGTTCTGGCTTCACAAAAGCCTAAAATTTCTCAGGTGTTAAGGCAGACTAATGAGTATCCTATAGCCACAGCATGCTCTGGGACATGTACAATTAGACTCCATGAAATGGATTTGGAAAAAAATGTTTCTGACCATTAGCATCATTTCAAAAGCTTCCTTCCTTCTACCCCCAATTCTCACCAGCTTGCGGATCCGGTCCAGTACTGGGTCAATGATTTCCTTGCCAATCGTGTAGTGACCACGAGCATAGTTGTTAGCGGCATCCTCTTTCCCAGTGATGAGCTGCTCAGGGTGGAAGAGTTGCCGGTATGGGCCATTTCGGATCTCATCTGAAAAGGCATACACCACACCGTTAAAGCAGAAACCACAAGGCTATGCTCAGCACAGACCTCCCTCCCTCAGCCTGGTGGCTGTGGTCAGATATATGGAAGCATTCATCCTCCTGCCAGCCTGAGATAGCAGTGTGTGAGAGAAACCCAGACCTGCTGCCCAGGCCAGTCTGCGATCAGCCTCCCTTCTTTAGCTTCCAGCAGGGCAAGGGGTTTTCAGGGCCAGGAAAGCCAGGTCTAGACATCCTTAATTCCACCCTCTCTTCTTCTGCTCACCAATTACGGTAGGTTCCAAATCCACAAAAACTGCCCGGGGCACATGCTTTCCGGCACCGGTTTCACAGAAGAAGGTGGTAAGGAGTCGTCCCCTCCACCAATGGTCTTGTCACTGGGCATCTGTCCATCCGGCTGAATTCCATGTTCCAGACAGTAGAGCTCCCAGCAGGCATTGCCCATCTGGACACCTGCCTGCCCCACATGGACTGAGATGCATTCACGCTGAAGGGTAAAGAGAGAGGACATGACATAAGCCCCACATACATAAGTCCTTGCCTCATGAGCCTCTCTCCCACCCTATCACCTACCAGTTAGGATGACTCAGTTGGCAAAAGGGCCTGAGCAGAGGTCAAAGAGGCTGGCATCCTGCCCAGGCTCTCCTACATAGGACTTTCCAACTGGAGGCACCCAGTAGGGCAGGCCAGTTCCCTCAGCCTACTCTCCATGGGGACCTTGTCAAGTAAGAGCTGTGGCTCCATATGACCCTGCCATATTCACAGGACACTCAGGCAGGACGGAGAGGTCAAGTGCATATAAGACAGGCAGACACTGCAGTCACTGAGACAAGGACAAGCGATTTTTTCAGCTGTTCCCAATCCCTATTCCCACAGATCAGCTTCTCAAGAGCCTGAGAAGGGACAGAAGGTTTTCCAGAGCTAAGAATTTATAGCTAGAAGTCCGCCCTTGATTAATTCTTTGCTTTGAGGATGAACAACTAGAAAATCATATAACCCTCTCACCCTTTCATTCTTGCGAACTGTAGAGGTGTCTCAGCCTTCCGGTCAGGCATCAACTGACCGTGCTTGCGCAGGATGCCCTGGCCCTCACCACCTTTAAATCCCATCTGGCTCTGGGGATCAATCCCATCTGGCTGCTCTCCCCACCTCTACCCCCACACCCTGGGTATCTTCACCACGTTCATCCACTGCGGCGCCTTCACCGAAACTGCAGAGAGCAGTAAGGCGCCACCAGTAAGGGTTGTGGGCACTGGGGCACTCGCTGCCCTAGGCTCATTCCTGCCAGTCTGGAATTAACCTCTGAAGAGCCAAAGTGGTGCAGAGCAGGGCCGGCGCGGCCTCCCTTTTCGACACCGAAATGGCGGGTGACGGTTTGCAAACACCCACAAAAGGAAGCGGAACCTGCGGTGAGGCCCCGAAGGTAACCTGCCTTGCCCTGGGCGGGGTGAGTGCCATCCCGCGCTCTGGCTCCGTATTTGCCCCTTCTAGATTCTTTCCAGGTCCATCCCAGTGGACAGCGAGGATTGGATTTCGGCCCCCGTCCCTGGGCTATAAATACCACCCCCTACACACACCTCTTTCCCCTCCCCCCAACCTGGCCTCGGCCCGCGCTCTCGCTCAGGGCCAGCTGTCTCTGCCCGTCCGTGCACGCGGACTCCAGCTGGAGAGATTCCGGCTCGCCTCACTAGGCCGAACCCCATTCTCACCACCCCTCCAGGATCAAAAGAGGGGTGCTGAGTCACGGGGTGGGGGTGCTGTGGGTAAAAGGGATGCGCCCACAGTCGAAGGAAAGGGGGATGCTGAACCAAGTGATCTGACCCCTTCCCACCTTCTTGCACCAAGCACGTGTTTGGCCAGTTCCAAGGACTCGAGAGTGAGGGGGGAGGCTAGGGGCGGAGGGCAGCCAAGCGGGGTCTCCCTAGACTGCGGAAAGGACGGGCCGCGGGACCGCGGGACTCCCCTGAGGAGGGTTAGGACACAAATGCTTGGTGGAGCAGGAGGGGATTCCAGGAGGACTCCTCTCTGCTACTGAGGATTTCCACCCCGCTCTACCACCCTCCCTAGCATCCGAAAGTGGACAACTTGGCCCAGCCAAAGTCACCGGGAGGGGGTGGGGGAAGGCAACCCCCCTCCAACACCTCGAGACCTGAAACTCCGGATAGAGGGCCCCGAGCAGCCCTAGAGGGAGGTTCCCCGAAGAAGAGGAGAACTTAGGGGACGGGCGCGATGCCGGCGGGGCCGCACTCACCATGGTGAGTCCGGGCGGTGGGTCTCACGTAGAGTCCGGGTGACGGGTCTCAGTGAGAACTGCGCTAGCTGCAGTGCCGCACCGCTCTTATATGCGGGGGGCGGGCCCGCGCGCTCCGACCGCCCACTAGGAGCGAGAGGCCCAAACGCCACGCCCCCGAAAGGTAGGCGGCCCGGAGGGGTGGGGCCAGGGCGAGTCCCCTCCCCGGGGCGTGCCAGAGTCCCTCACCTGTCCTGCGTGAGTGAGCAGCAGCGACCCTTCTCTCCCAGCTTTGCGCCGACACTCGGATCTCCAGAGGTCCGCTGTTCGGACGCAAGGCGCGGTGCCAGGACGTGTCTCTCCTGCACCTGCGTCGTGGGGGCGCCTGTCGCTAAGGTGTTCTGACTTAGGCCGGGTGTTGCAGAGGCTGTTTTTCCGGAGTGGCTGCAGCCAGCCTTCGCCTGTGCCCTCCCCGCCCCGCCTCTCTGGAGGCTCCGGCCGACTGCCTGGCTCTGGCGCGTCCCCCAGGAACGGCTTGCTGTCGCACGAGGCCTGCTGGTCCCCGGCCTGCATGGCTGGCCTTCGCCAACGCCCGCGGGCGGCCGAGGACCGGGAGCTGCACAGTCTGAGCCCCAGGTTGCCGATCCCTTAGGTTGCTCAGCAGAGCCGAACCTCACAGTCTGTCTGTGAGGGCCGACCCCCAGAATCTGTCACGTCTCGCCGGCTGCCCGCTGGTCAGTGGCCCCGTCATCAGCACCGTCACTATTAGCCGGCCCTTACCATAGCCACCTGCCCACTTTCCTGCACCCAGAACCGCTGGAGCTTCTGGGATTCGCATCCTGACTGCCCTATGTGACCTTGGGCAAGTGACTTAACCTCACTGAATTCTCATCTTCACCGGTTAAAGGAAATAACGATCCCACCCCCAGAAAGCATTGTGAGGTGTTATAACGTTTGTTGACTCTGAACAGGAAAAAAGAAAATGGAGATTCTGATGTCATAGCTGGTTTTGACTTTCCCATCCTCTTCTGTCCTTAAGCCAAGGGCAGGATCTGCTACCTGCATCTCAAAGCCCTCGGAGCTCTGGCAGAGGTCTCAGCTAAAGCTATTCCTTCTTTCTACTTTTCATCCCCATGTCTCGCAAGAATGGGCTTTTCAACCTACTTCTGCTTTCCCTTGCTGCCTTACATTTTCTACCTGTCTCTCTTCACTGCAGAAATCATCAGAAGTGCCCTATGTGCCTACTGGCACATCCTGTCTCCTGGGAAAAGATTCACCTGTCTCTCCTATTTGTTTCTCCTAGTATTTCCTAGGGCCAAGACTGCCTGACAATATAACACAGCAGGATAAAATAACTAGCAATGGCAACTTTCTACCAACAAAATAGCTAACTGATACCTTACTTTACCAAGGCATGGAAAGAAACACTGTGAAATATGACAAGGTCTCTTTTCCCAGTAGACTAACCATATGGTTGGGAGAACAAGACTCATTCATAGAAAAGAAACCTGGCAAGAGCACATAATGAGGTTGCTTTGGGAAATGGGGTCACGGTCTCTACAGAGCAAGGAGCCTTGGTGACCACAGAACACGTGGCCTCGTTCAGACCTTCCCTTGCCCTCTGTTTTCCTTGTGCAGTCCAACCCTGCAGAGTGAGTATTTTAAGAAACTTGTGCTATCTTAGGCAAAACCCCAAACCTATTTGTTCTTCAGATTCAGGTTCTTTTTCTGTAAAACTGGGATAATAACTTTGGATTGTGAGGACCAGGTGAACTGGAGGATGCATACGTACACAGGAAAGCACTATGTACCCAGCTGCCTGGACTCTTAGAGCATTTTGTTCATTTATTTTAGTGCATGCAGCACCTCGTGCTGCAGTTATTCATGCATATGTCCATCTTATTAGACAGTGATCTTGCTGAAGCAAAAGACTGTGTCTTATTCACTTTTGTGTTCCCCAGTTCCTAGTATGGCACTTGGCACATAGTAACATTTGCTAAGTGTGTGTCAGATGAATTGTTTCACTATAGAGATGGGACTGAAATTAATGCAAAACTCTTAAGAAGCCAGAAGTTTCAAATTAGCAGCCTGGAAAACAAATTCCCTCTCTGAAATGTTTCATCTGGCCCCCACAGTGTTAACCCCTATTGTGTTTAGAATATGAAAAAAAATTAGGAACTTTTTCTGTATGGGGCATCGCCAAGACCACCCCTATGTGAGGAGACTTACTAGACAGACTCACAGAACTCAGCATAAACTTGTACTCACAGCTAGGGTTTATTACAGCGATGCAAGAACAACACACAGCTGGATAATAAGGGGAAAAGACAACAGGAGTCTGAAGGAATCCATGTCCTCTCCCTTCCATAAGGGCTTACACAATGTACTCGTTTTCCTAAATGAAAATGGAGCAACATTTCCCCACAGTGCTTTTGCCCAAGAAAGCCCATTAGAGACTCAGCACCCAAGGTTTTTAGTGGGGGCTGTTCACAGAGGCACTTCTGCCTTGCATGTGCCAAAATTCCAGACTCAGAAGAAAAATGGGTGTTCAGCATAAATCACATCGTTTACCCACACTGTCCAGGCACAGCAAACCATCCTAATCAATCAGCTGTTGACTGGGAGTACTCTAAGAGCCAGGTTCTGAGATGCCAGCCGAGGGCTAACCTTGTGAGCAGGCCTGTCCAAGGACAGCTGTCTCAGGTCTGCTAGGTTAACTGTTTTGGTGAAGGTGAAGTCGCTCAGTCATGTCCGACTCTTTGTGACCCCCATGGACTATAGCCCTCCAGGCTCCTCAGTCCATGGAATTTTCCAGGCAACAGTATTGGAGTGGGTTGCCATTTCCTTATCCAGAGGATCTTCCCAACCCAGGGATCGAACCTGGGTCTCCCGCACTGCAGGCAGACGCTTTAACCTCTGAGCCACCAGGGAAGAACTGTTTTAATCATGTAAAAATCTAGATTCTAGCTTATCATGAAACAAATTGGAAGAGATGGCTATTCTAGGCCTGCATTCCCATTTAGCAACTGTGATAGGCAGAATAGCACTCCCCCAAGATGTCCACATCCTAGTTCCTGGAATCTGTGACTACGTTACCTTCCAAGGCTAAAGACAGTGTGAATGTGATTAAGGTAAAGGTCTTGAGATGGGGAGATTTTGGATTTTCTGGGTGGGCCCAGTGTAATCATAAGTCCTTTTTTTAATTAAAAATTTTTTTTAATTATAAAGTATGATAACACATTAACAGGAGACTTGGAAAATACAGAACAAGGTTACATATAGTTCCACTATACATTATAGTTATTTTTAAAAGTAGATAAATAAAGATTTTTAGTTGTGCTTTCAATATCAAACTCTCAAAAATTAATACAATAAATACAATACCATTTTCTCAAAAATTAACAATTCTCTTCTACAGAGTAGAAGGATCTAGTATACCTGAAAAGTACTATGAACCAATTCAACATAATTAAGATTTATACAATTTTCACATAGCAATAGAATACAAATTCTGTTCAAGTTCCCATAGACTGTAAATTAGAAGACACTGGAATAAAACAAGGTGCAAAACTTTCACCACCTAAAGGTATTGAAATCATACAGAATCGCCCCTCTTACCACTAGAATCATGTTAGAAATTAATATCAAAAGATATTTGAAAATAACCCACCTATTTTCAAGTGGAATGTGACATTCACCAAGAGAAATAGAAGGGTCCTTCTAAATGGGAGAAGGAGGCAGGAGAGTCAGAGTCAGGGAAGGGGAGAGGTCAGAGTGAAGGTTCTCAAGATGGAAGGAGGCCACGGTGAAGGAATGTGGACAGCATCTAGAAGATGGAAAAGGCAAGGGACATATTTTCCTCTAAAGTCTTTAGAAGGAAAGCAACCATGTCAACGCCTTGAATTTATCCATAAGTAGGTTTCCAGTTCCAATGGTGGGAGAGGGGGCTTCCCCACACACCACCAAGCAATTCTCAGATACCAGCAAGGGGTTCGAGAATACAGCTCAATTCTGCACTTTCTGCCTGGAGATAGTATGAGGTTCTATAGGTTAAAGGTTTGATCCTACAAAACTCCCCCCCACCCCGACCCATTTCCTGCTTCAGATGCCAGTCACAAGTCCCATTTGTTACCTAAGCTTCTGACCCGCAAGCTACAGACTGGAAGTTCCAACAACCCCCTCCAACTCTGGATACTGACCACAAGTCCATATGGTTACTTGTCCTGACTGATGGGCTGCAGATTAGGCTTACCATCACCTCTTTCTTGGGTTCAACTAATTTGCTAGAGAGGCTCGTAGGGTTCAGAGAAACGTTTTACCTACTAGATCACTGGTTTATTATACAAGGATATAAGCCAGGAGCAGTCAGATAGAAGGGATGCAGAGGGCCATGAGCTTCCATACCATCTCCAGGTGCTCTACTCTCCCAGCATCTCCATGTGTTCACCACCCTGGAAAGTCTCCAAAACCCCATCCTTTTGAGTTTTGATGAAGGCTTCATTACATAAACGTGGTTGATTAAATCACTGACCATTGGTGATTGAACTCAATCTCCAGCTACCCACCCCTCTCAGGAGGTCAGAAGGACATGATGGGACTGAAATTTCTAAACCTCTAATTGCTTAGTTGACTCCACTGGCAAGCAGCCCCCATCTTAGGTGAGTCCAAAAGTCACCTCATTAACATACCAAGACACCTTGACCACTCTCAACACTTAGGGAATTCTCAGGGTTTTGGGAACTGTGAGCCAAGAAGAATGGACAAAGATCAAATAATATATAAGAAATACATTTTGGTCATATGAGTAGCCACAGTTTTTTCTTATGAATCATAATATTGCATTCCCCATAAGATTTATTTTGGACTTTTGATCTCCAGAAAGTGAGATAATAAATACATTTTTGTTGTTTTAAGCTACTAAGTTTGTAGCAATTTGTTACAGCCTGGATAGGAAACCAATGCGGCAACAAATGTAGCTGGGTGACGGCTACCTTCTCAGGATGGGCAACAAGCTGCTCCAGTGCACCCAGCCCTCATTACTCTGTGTCTCCCTGACACAGAAGACCAGTGCCCACTGTCATTTAACATCACATGCTCAACCCACATCACACATTTATGTTAGCCTGGCTCCTGCAGCAACGAGTTCACAGCCCTAAGCAGGCTTCCTGGCAGGGAAAACGGAGAAGACAAGGGTGCAGGGAGACACACCCAAGGCATGTTGGTGGAACAGAGAGTCTGCATCTGGTTGGGCATGTGTGTCTGAGCGTGATGCTCATGCACAAACAGGCATGACTGAGTGTACATGTATTTTCTCAGGATATAGACAGATCCCCTGAATAAGGGCCATAAGCTCTTGGTAGGTGTGCAGGTAATAGTCCATATTACCAAACAGAAAACTCTTGGACATTCACATAGAATCTAGAAGACAATGCCAAACACTTTTTCAATCTTCCTGATGAAGTATTGTTTAGTCACTCACCCAACATGGGTGTCAACTCTCTTTGGGTCGCTCTCCCTCTTCACCATGCCTACTGTTATCTCCATCTTTCCTAACTCCTTCCCAGAGTCTCACCTCCATCTTGAAGCAGTGTGGCAAGGTCATCAAAGTTCTTTGTTTGCTTTTGGCTGTGCCACGTGGCATGTGGGAGCTTAGTTCCCTGATCGGGGATCAAACCTGAGCCCCTTACAGTGCAAGCTCAAAGTCTTAGCCACCAGGAAAGTCCCCATCAAGGTTTAAAATGTCTCCATGGATTCCATTAGGGAGAGGTGGAGCTGAGCCTTACTGCACACCCATTTTTAGTTTTTTTTTTCAGTTGGAGCATCTACTAGCTGTCCTCCTCCTCACAGCACCACCTTTCCTATGGGATAGCTCCATGTCTTCTCTCCTCCCTGCTGTCCACGCTGGCTTGGTTCACATGCGCCACTGAGATGTTCTTGCTAAGGTCACCAGTGACCTCCATCTTGCCAAACCAGAGATCATGCCTCTCTCTTCATCTTTCTCAGCCTCTCAGCAGTATGTGACATAACATCCTTCCTTTATAGTGTTTCATAGTTGAAATACTTCGTTCTTGGCTTTGATGACACTTCCGCTCCTGGTTTTTGTCCTAGCCACTCCTTCTTGGTGGTCTTTGATAGCTTACCTCTAAAGGGTGTTCCTCATAGCTCATTCCCAGGCTTTCCACATGCTTTTTCTCCCTGAAGGAGCAATAATTGAAAGTGGGTGATGAGTATATGGGATTTTATTATGTTATCTCTACCGTGGGGTGTATTTTTTCAGTTCAGTTCAATTCGTCGCTCAGTCGTGTCTGACTCTTTGCAACTCCATGAATTGCAGCACGCCAAATTGATGCTTTTGAACTGTGGTGTTGGAGAAGACTTTTGAGAGTCCCTTGGACTGTAAGGGGTATATTTTTAAATGTCTGTGATTAAAAGCAATTGTAACATCTAGGGTTACTCAAAAAAGAATAGCTAGAGTATAAACATCCCAAGCTGCAGTGCAAGAATAGAATAAAAAGAAAGCCGTATCACCTATATGTTGATGGTTCTCAAAAGTACTTCTCCATTTTGGACCTCTCCTCTGAGGTTCAGAGTCACATGACTGTTTGGCTTTTTGATATCATACCTTGAAAGCCCCTTAGACATCTCAACACAACACAAAGTAGAACTCTTACCACACTCACTGCCAAACCTGCTTCTGTCCTAGGCTCCTGAAAGTGAAAGTCGCTCAGTCATGTCTATACCAGTCCATGGAATTCTCTAGGCCAGAATACTGGCATGGGTAGCTTTTCTCTTCTCCAGGGGGTCTTCCCAACCCAGGGGTCAAACCTGAGTCTCCCACACTGTAGGAAGATTCTTTACCAGCTGAGCCACAAGGGAAGCCCAGGGTCTGAGTGAATAATACCACCTTCCTCCCAAGTCCTTAGGTAAAAACGGAGGACTGTCCTCTATTCCTCTTTCATTCTCTTCCTCCCCTCTTTTATTAATTAGAATGTTTTAGCTTCAAATCATGGAAAGCCTAGCTACGAGAAGCTTAAACTATGGGTGTATTATTATCCCGCAAGAAATCTGAATGGAGGGCATTTCCAGGATTGGTTCAGTGATGTCATCAGTAAGTCCAGTATGTCCAGCTTTCTGCTCTGGCATCCTCAATGGCCTGGTGACATCTTCTCTCCTGATCACAGGATGACTACCACAGCTCCAAGTATCATGGCCTCATATGACACCATCCTAAGGCAGGAAAGGGGGGGTGATGGTTTCCTCCCACATCTCTTTTTATCAGAGAGAAAAACCTTTCCTTAAAGCACCCCAGCAGCTTTCCCTTGTATCTCACTGACCTCAGGCCTAAACTAGTCATTGGAAAGGGGCACTGGAACTACCATGAATGGTTTGGACTAAACCTTTGGAGAAGGCAATGGCACCCCACTCCGGTACTCTTGTCTGGAAAATCCCATGGGCGGAGGAGCCTGGTAGGCTGCAGTCCATGGGGTCGCTAAGAGTCAGACACGACTGAGTGACTTCACTTTCTCTTTTCACTTTCATGCACTGGAGAAGTAAATGGCAGCCCACTCCAGTGTTCTTACCTGGAGAATCCCAGGGACGGGGGAGCCTGGTGGGCTGCCGTCTATGGGGTCGCACAGAGTCGGACACGACTGAAGCGACTTAGCAGCAGCATACTTACCCTTAGGTCTAGAGAAAGGCCACCTTCCTTGACCAAGTGGAAGGGTGAAAAATTATACAAAATCAGGACCACGCCAGCAAAGAAGACATGGAGGCAGGGGTCAGGTAAGGCTGTTGGATAGGTCTGCACAGATAGCCCAGATTAGCATGTCCTATGACTTCAACCCAGCTACTTCCCTCATCCCCAGTTTAGTCCAAGCTACCATCCCCTCATTTCTGGATATTAGCCATGGTCTTCTCACAGTTTCCTGCTCCCACTCTTGAACCTCTGTAATGTACTCTCCACATAGCAGCTGCAATACTCTCTCTAAAACAAAACACGAAGTAGGCCATGAGGCTTACTTAACCCCCAACCTCCCATCACACTTGTAATAAAAGCCATTCTCAGGACTTCCCTGGTAGTCCATTGGCTAAAACTCCAAGCTCCTAATCTGGGAGGCCCGGGTTCCATCCCTGGTCAGGGTACTAGATCCCACACACCACACCTGAGTTTTCATGCTGCAGCTAAAGATCCAGCGGGCTTCAACTAAGACCTGGTGCAGCCAAATAAGTAAATAAATTTTTTTGTCTTTTAAGCCGTTCTCCTTCCCAGGTCCCTTTCCCTCTGTGAACTCCCTCCCTCCATTTCCTTATATACACCAGGCTTGCTCCTTCGCATTGCTATTCTCTTTGCCTGGAGCACTACAGTTCAGATCTTGGTGTGGCCCACTCCTTATTAATTTCAAACATCACCTTCCTGGAGAGTGGCTTCTTCTTTGTAGTAGCCCCCTCTCCTACTCTCCCCCCACCTCGTCTCTTTCTGTGCCATTATCTGTTTTGTTTTCTTCAAGTGTTCATTGCTATCTGAAATTCTCTTGTTTGTTTAGTTATTATGTCTTCCCACAAAAATACAAACTCCTTGAAAGCACAGACTGTATCTCTGGCAACAGTGCTTGGCACACAGCAGACAATAAACATTGTTCAAGGAATGAAGAATATTGATTACCTCTCATTTTATAACTTAGATACATTACATGCTCTTAAAAAAAAATCTCAGGACTTCCCTGGCTGTCCAGTGGTTAAGGCTTCAGCTTCCAGTGCAGGAGGTGGAGGCTCAATCCCTGATCCAGGAACTAAGATCCCATATGCCTCATGGCCGAAAAAACAAAACATAAAACAGAAGCAATATTGTAACAAATTAAATAAGACTTTTAAAATCATCCATATTAAAAAAAAAACTTAAAAAAAAATAAGTCTCTTTATTCTTGTTTTATATGAGACCCCTCCCCCTGCTTGCCTTGAAGAGAATTTTCTTTGCAGAATTAGTGTTGTCAAGGTTGACTTTGAGATGCTTAACTTCAAAGACCAGTTGGGAGAATTTGGAGTGCTAGCAGGACACTCTGGGGCACAGTGGGCCCCAAATCCTTCCATCTGGATAATAATTCCAGAGCTGTGGCTTCGTGGATCAACCCAGTGTAGACTGGGCTTTCTCATCTTTGAAGTGTTGGTTGGTTGTGTCTTCTCTCCAGGAATCCTGGCCTTTTAGTTCCAGGTAGGAGAGAGAAGCAGAGAAGGCGACGGCACCCCACTCCAGTACTCTTGCCTGGAAAATCCCATGGATGGAGGAGCCTGGTGGGTTGCACTCCATGCAGTTGCGAAGAGTCGGATATGACTGAGCGACTTCACTTTCACTTTTCACTTCATGCATTGGAGAAGGAAATGGCAACCCACTGCAATGTTCTTGCCTGGAGAATCCCAGGGACAGGGGAGCCTGGTGGGCTGCCGTCTATGGGGTCGCACAGAGTCGGACACGACTGAAGCAACTTAGCAGCAGCAGCAGCAGCAGCAGAAGAGAGACCTCAATTCATGGCCCAAACCAGGGTTAACCATCTTATTATTCTGGGTCACACTCTGGTATTCTAGGATGAAAAGGGCTCTGGTAAAGCCCCACCCTCAAGATAATTCTTTCACCATTTGCCATACTGACTGAAGATTCACATTAGAAACTGCTTCCTGGAGAGGGTTGCTATTAATAGACAAGATTCTTTTATTTGCTAAATCTGACATTCCTATTCCTGGTCATGGCACTGGCTGGAAGTATGACTGGAGAGAGGCAACGTGGTTTCAAGGCAGCATTAGGGACCATTTGAGGTTAGTGGTCATGCATTTGAAGTTAGATCAGTCAATATAGTTCTGAGGTTTTCTACAGCCACTGTTTAGTGGGTCAGTGCAGACAGAATTGGTGAACAAATGGATTTAACCAGAGTTGTGGTTTGGTCAGTCAAGGAAACTGAAGCTAGAGGGAGACAAGGGAGTTGAGGAGTATGTAAGGGAATGATCACCACTGACCACGGAATTTAAAATAAAAACACAGGAGAGGATGAGGAACATCAAAAATTCTGCCATGTGGAAACGGGAGAGGCACAGACCCTGAGTCCCAGAGGAACTGTAATTCTGCCCCTAATTAACTCCCTTATGCCAAGAGGCAGCAATTTCCTTTTCTTCCTCAGGGAGTAGAGGCCTTTCCTTGCCTACCTCACACAAAGTTGTTGAGAGACTCAAAGGAGATAAGGGCATGGGAGGTGGGGGGTTGAGGTTGCCTTGAGAACAACAAAGCAGGACACAAATGGGAGAGAGTAACATTTTTATTTCATAATTTTGTCCCAGGCCATATGGTGATTACTTCTGTGGGAAATAAGGCCAGACTAGACAAGCAAAGACTGCATTAGAACAGAGAGAGACTGTTAGGAATACCCTTGAAAACCCTGTTCAGTATCTTGCCTTGCCCATGGACAACAGCCAGTTCTGGACTAAGCACATGTATCTTGTTTAATCTCACAGTATACTACCTCTCCCCATTCTACAGATGAGAAAACTGAGGCAAAAGAAGTTAAGTGTGTGCTAAGTCACTTCAATCATGTCTGACTCTTTGTGACCCTGTGAACCATAGCCCACCAGGCTCCTCTGTCCATGGGATTTTCCAGGTGAGAATACTGGAGTGGGTTGCCATTTCCTTCTCGAGGGGATCTTCCTGACCTGGGGATCAAACTCATGTCTCTTACGTCTCCTGGAGATGGGGCTAACCTGAGCTCTAGTTTCTGCTGTTCTCTAATATTCTGAGTTTCCATCCAGAAAGGCCCAAGTTGATCTCCTGCCCTAGGTAACTCATTATTTCTGGTTCACTACAGACTTTTCTTAGCCCCGCCCACTCCTCTTCCAGTCCTCACCAACCCTGGGGGGTTGGGAGGGGTGGGGGGTGGTGCTGGAGCTCAGAGCTTAATTTCTAAATCCTCTCCCACCTGTGAGGGCCAGGCTGAAGCACCAGGGGTTGTGTGACTGAGCAACAGACACCGTGTACCCAGAGACCTGGATACCTGTGTGGGGCTACCAGTGGGCCCCTCTTCTTGCTGGCACCTCCTCCCCTGCCTGGGCCCAGGCCCAGCGCCTGCCTGCTGCCTGGTAACCAAGTCAACAGACCTGCCCTCCTGGAGCCGTTTCTAACAACATTCCCCCCCACTGAGAGCAGACCAGAGCGTATAAGGAGGCCAGCAGGCTCTGTGTCCCTCACAGATCTGTCCGCAGCTTCGATCTTGCAGCAGACAGACAGACGACCCCAGCTAGTCCCAGCCAGGCAGCATGGTAAGCAGAGGTGGGGGCTGAGGATGCAAATGAGGGTCCCTTGTGTCCAGGGGTTCATGGGCCATAGTGTGGAGGCAGGTGAGGTAGGGGAAAGGGAAAGAGACTGCAGATGGGAGTGTGGCCCCCCAAATGTGCTAGTATGCGGGGGCCTGTTCAGGGGCTGGAGAGGGACAAGTGATGGTAACTAGGACCTGGGTAAGAGCCTGAGCAGCTGGGAAGGGCTTTGAATTTAGGGGTAGGGAGAGTGGGGTGAGCAGGACATAGGTAGAAATTGCAGGCAATTTCCTGTAAACCTGGGCCCCTGCTAGCCTCTGGTTCCAGCCCCCAGCTGTAAGGACCCATCCTCTTAGCCTGTCCTTTCCTTGTGCCTTGATCTGACTCCTCATTTCAGCTATGTACCAGGAGGGAGAGAAAGAAGGGGTGGGAGGGTGCTATGGGGCAGGGGGGGGGGGTCTTATTTTATCTGTTACGAAAACCTGCCCCCCAGGCAGGACAGAAGAGCAGTTAGAAGTGTGGTTGGAGCCAGGCTGTCCCTTCTCTGAATATTCCTGGTTTTGCTCATGACCTTGAGCAAGTTGTTTGACTCCTCTGAGAGTCAGTAAAATAGGGTAATAAAAATACCTACCTAAGGGGGCCGTTATGAAAATTAAATGAGATAGTGTGTGAACCGCTTAGCACAGTGCCTGGCACCTAATTAGTGCTTAACATATGGAACTAAGCACCCGAATGACAAAGCCTGCAAAGTATGAAATTATACTATTTTCACCGGCAAGGAAAGGCAATGGGAGAAGCCGCCTTGAAGCAACTCTGTCCACGTCCCAGAGGGATAGGGGTTTGAGGCCAAGTCTGTGTGACTCCAGGGCCCCGGTTCTGTGCCCACACCCAGAGTGAGGGGCATTGTTTCCAGAGTCTCAGGCATTCTCCACGTCAGACATGCCTTGCATGGGCCCCTAGCTGTGGAGGCCAGGTCAGTGTCTGGCTCTGTGCATGGGACCTGGGCAGGTTCTGAGATACAGCAGCAGGCATCGGCCCTGCTGGGTGATTGGTGAGCTGAGTCAGCCCTCCCTCATGGACCTGGGGATTTCTGGAGTCCTTTGACCCTGAACCCCTCCCAGCTTAATTCATTATTTCTCTTTTTAAAATTTTCTTTCTTTCTGTCTGTGCTGGGTCTTTGTTGGTATGCAAGCTTTCTCGGTTGTAGCAGGCGAGGGCTGTTCTCTAGCCGTGGGGTGTGGGCTTCTTGTCATGGTAGCTTCTCTTGTTGTGGAGCACAGGCTCTAGGGCGCTCGGGCTTCAGTAGTTGCAGGCCGAGGGCTCAACGGTTGTGGGTCCTGGGCTCTAGAGCACAGGCTCAGTAGTTGTGGCACACGGGCTGAGTTGCTCTGCAGCATGTGGGATCTTCCTGGATCAGGGATCGAACGTGTGTCTCCTGCATTGGCAGGCAGATTCTTTACCACTAAGCCACCAGGGAAGTCTCTGTGACTTTCTCTTACTGTGACCCCCGAGGTTGGGTCATGGGGGAATGGATAAGGGGATCCAATAGAAATATGGCCTGACCTAGTCTGTGTTGTGTAGTGAGCCAGGCAACTTGCATTCTTTCATCTGCAGAGTAATTCTAGGAGGGGGCTCTTATTATTGTCATTTCTCAGGGAAGATGCCCTCAGAGTACTGAAGACTCTTGCTTGAGGCAAGTGGGGAAGTAATGGGGCTGGGATACAGATGGTCTCTGTATTAATCCCAGTCATCCAAAAAAATCACAAGAAGTTAAGGCCCTTGTGTCATATCTACAAAGTCAGAGAAGTGTTCAATTTGTGGAGAAAGCATCCTCTTTTAAAAAATTCTGAAATATTTCAGATATGCAAAAAAGTATAAAGGATAATATGATGAACACCTGCTACCCAACTTAAGCAATAGAATCCTCTGACTGCATTCAGTTCCCTCCTCTACCAAACGAAACCATTATTCCAAATTGGGTGTTAATATTTCCTTTGCTTTTTTTATTTTTGTAACACATTCCAAGAATATATAGCAAACAAAATTGTATCTGTAGATGATGCATACAAGTTGAAGATTTACATAAATAGTATCATGTCATGATTCCTCTTAATTTGCTTTTTTTCTGGTAAGAATGTTTTGGGGTAAAATTCTTCTTGTATTCACCCACGCCCACTTCTGAATCATTCTTTATCCACTTTCTCCTGCTGAGGGCCTTCTAATTGGCTTCCGTCGCTATGGTGCTGTGACTGTTCCTTCACCTGTTTTCTTGTGTACCTGTGTTAGAATTTCTCTAGAGCAAGAGCATCTTCAGCTTTTCTGCTATTGCCAAATCACTTTCCAAGAGAGATGCATCACTTTGGGCTTCTAGCAGCAGTGTGAGAATTCTCATGTCTCCACAACTGCCATATGATTAAGCCTTAAAGCTTGGGGAAATTTGGTGGATGTGTTTGAGTTTTCTGTTTTTTTTTTTTTTTTGGCCATACAATGGGACTGGCAGGAACTTAGTTCCCCATCACGGACTGAACCCTGACCCTCATCAGTGAAAGTACAGAGTCCTAATTACCGGATGGCCAGGGAATTCCTTCATTTTGTTCTTAAGGTCTGCCATAAACACTTCTCAAGGGGAGCAGGAAGAAACACTCTGGGATCCCACTTGCCACACTGTCACATATCTTAATCATATGAAAGTCTCCCTTTCCTAGACAGTGAGCTTCTTAAGCACAGGGACCAGGTGTTAAGTGTTATGAATTTCCAGTATCTGCACAATGTCAGGCATATAATGGAGGCTCAATACAAGATGAAGCAAGTGAGTCAAGTCTCTCTGATGCTCATGGGGCTCCCCAGAGCAGAGACATTTCTCTTTTCTAGGTTCAAGCAGGTTACCCTAGTCTTGCTTCACGGGCAGTTCTTTGACCACCAGCCTTGAACCATGTGAGGAAGAACTTTCTTCCCAGACTCTCTTCACTCCAGAGACCACACACACCCAAGAGGAAAGAACAGCACACACACATCCATTCCAGGCCCACATTCCCCTTCTTCACTGGCATTTCTAACTGTAAAGTGAATCCATAGTTCTTTCTGCTCTTATAAACCTCATCCTTGTCTCTCAGCCCTGAAACCTCACTTGGTTCTTGCTTTCCTTATTAACGGACACTACTTTCTTTCTAGACGTGATGGGTTGACTATTGTGCTCTGGCAGACTCATCTGAGCCCCTCAATGTTCCTTAAGATGCTTAGTCACTGAGAAGGACTCTATAATTTTAGAAATGGTCACATCTTCTGCTTCCCCTGAGGGTTTTATCCCCACCCCACATCCCCCGGGGAGATGGGGCACAGAGAGCAAAGTCTAGGAACTTCTGCTCTCAGCTGGAGAACCACTCAAGGAAGGAAGGCAGGAATTGTGTCCAGACATGATACCTTTCTCTCTGCCCTTTGCCCACTCAGCGTGAGTGCATCTCAGTCCACGTGGGGCAGGCCGGCGTGCAGATTGGCAATGCCTGCTGGGAGCTCTACTGCTTGGAACATGGGATCCAACCAGATGGGCAGATGCCCAGTGACAAGACCATCGGGGGAGGGGATGACTCCTTCAACACCTTCTTTAGTGAAACTGGGGCCGGAAAACATGTGCCCCGGGCGGTGTTTGTGGATCTGGAGCCCACTGTGATCGGTGAGTGATGATCAGGCCCTGTCACGCCTTGTCCCAGGTACCCTGACAAGTCCTTCTCCATAACTGGAGAGCCCTGCAGTTGCGGTTCCCAGTTGCTGCAGCCAGTCAGAACTCCAGATCTGCTATCACTCAGCTCCAGAGTCTCAAGGTCACCACACATCCCTTTCCTTTTTATTGATGTACCCTTAAAGCCAAGAGTAATAGCAACTGCCTGAATGGGCCTGGTGACCCCACGCCTTCTGTGTACCCTGGGGCTCTGGGAGCCAGGCTGCAAGGGGCAGGGCACCTAAAATTCTGCCCATTGCAGATGAGGTTCGGACAGGCACGTACCGCCAGCTCTTCCATCCAGAGCAGCTCATCACTGGCAAAGAGGATGCTGCCAATAACTATGCCCGAGGCCACTACACCATTGGAAAAGAGCTCATTGACCTGGTGCTGGACCGGATTCGGAAGCTGGTGAGAGAAGAGTTGAGGGCTGGGAAAGGGGAATTTGCATTCCTGTCATGAAGTGATCTGGAGGCCAGATAAGAAGGGCAGTTTCCATCCTTGGGAGAGTCTTCCAGACAAGAATTAAACACACAGGATCAGGACTAGTGAGGAGGGGAGGCAAAGGGTGGGTTCCAGCCCAGAGCTGGGTGTCCCCTCTGTCTACTACAGTAACTGGCCCGATGTTGTGCAGAGTAGCCACCAGTCGATAGGCTGCCTGGCTAAGCTATGAATGCCCATAATCAGTCCCAGATTCTCAGCCTGTATTGTAGGGATGTGGACAGAAGGCCCTGTGAAAAACAGGGATCCAAACAACACCAGCCCAAGCCTCTCTGATCAACTTGGGCCTTCAGCAAGGATGTGGACCAGGTTTCTGGGTTGTTGATCTCAGTAAAGAAGCCCTCCAGAGACATCAGAAGTTAGATCGGGAGGCAGGCATGGGTAGGAAACCAGGTGGAATTGGCAAGTTATGATAATAAATGACTGTTGACACAAGAGTCAAGAGAAATGTCTGTGGAAGGTCTCGGGAGGTTTAAGAGAGGAGGAGCGGCAAGGAGAGGAGAGTGGGACCGCCGTATCAGAGCCTATTTTTTGCCCTTGGAAAAGTCTTCCAAGGATTTTATGAAATTTTGGGGGAAATTGCAAACAGTACAAGCTGGTTCTTTGCTGTTGGTCAGCAGTGCTTCAGATCCCATGTTTCTCTTCGCTCTAGGCCGACCAGTGCACGGGACTGCAAGGGTTCCTCATCTTCCACAGCTTTGGAGGGGGCACTGGCTCTGGCTTCACCTCACTGCTGATGGAGCGGCTCTCTGTTGACTATGGCAAGAAATCCAAGCTGGAGTTCTCCATCTACCCAGCCCCCCAGGTGTCCACGGCCGTGGTCGAGCCCTACAACTCCATCCTGACCACCCACACCACTCTGGAGCACTCAGATTGTGCCTTCATGGTGGACAACGAGGCCATCTACGACATCTGTCGCCGCAACCTGGACATCGAGCGTCCAACTTACACCAACCTTAACCGCCTCATTGGCCAGATCGTCTCCTCCATCACAGCCTCCCTGCGTTTGACGGCGCCCTCAACGTAGACCTGACCGAGTTCCAGACCAACCTGGTGCCCTATCCTCGCATCCACTTCCCCCTGGCCACCTATGCACCAGTCATCTCTGCAGAGAAGGCCTACCACGAGCAGCTGTCGGTGGCAGAGATCACTAACGCCTGCTTCGAGCCTGCCAACCAGATGGTGAAGTGTGATCCCCGCCACGGCAAGTACATGGCCTGCTGTCTGCTGTACCGTGGAGACGTGGTACCCAAGGACGTCAATGCCGCCATCGCTACCATCAAGACCAAGCGTACCATCCAGTTCGTGGACTGGTGCCCCACTGGCTTCAAGGTCGGTATCAACTACCAGCCCCCCACTGTGGTGCCTGGGGGAGACCTGGCCAAGGTGCAGCGTGCCGTGTGCATGCTGAGCAACACGACCGCCATCGCTGAGGCCTGGGCCCGCCTGGACCACAAGTTCGACCTGATGTATGCCAAGAGGGCATTTGTGCACTGGTACGTGGGTGAGGGCATGGAGGAAGGTGAGTTCTCCGAGGCCCGGGAGGATATGGCTGCCCTGGAGAAGGATTATGAGGAGGTGGGCATGGATAGTGTGGAGGGGGAGGGAGAAGAGGAGGAGGGGGACGAATACTAGCAGAATCCTTTATGTCTGTCCTAAATAAAGTGCTGTGGCCTCATTGTCTCCCAAATGTCTCTTTCTCTTGGGAAAACCACTGGGGGTGGGTTCCTTCATAAGAGATAAGAAGGCTAGTATCTTAGCCTGGGTTCCCCAGAAAGCAGATCTGATTTCAGATTTCATTCCAGGGAGTAGAATGAAGGCTGATGTAAAGCAGAGAAGGAGGAAGAATCCATCCTGGAGAGGATGTAGCGGGATAAATGGCATCTTAGAACAATTCCTTGGGAGATTGGGCAGGAGAGGAGGTGAGGGTGGGGAATTTCTACACTGACTCCATTCTCACTTTGGTTAAACCTTCCCCACATCAAGCATTAACTCGCCTGTACTTCCAGGTTGCACACACTTGGGCAAAGGGCAACAGGGAAGACCTGGGGGCAGGAGGCGAGGTGCTGTTAAGTTGTGAAGCTGGTCTGAGCCACACAGGGCTGCAACAAGAGCCTGGTCAAGGCCCGGAGATTTGACATGGGGTCTGATAGAGCTGGTGCTCACTAGTGCCCCTCCTGGCCTCTTCAGGCAGGAGGTTTGAGTGGAGAGGTAGAGAGTCCAGAAGCTGGCATTGAGGCAGAATGGTGGCATAGTGGCAGCAACCATGGAGCAATGGCTGGGGGTCAAGGGGGAGCCTACCCCCCGGAAATCACCATCTCACTCATCACTTTTCGATAAAGACAAACGACCTGTCTTCAAACCTATGCCACAAGCACAACTTCCAACCGGATGACTGCCCCAAAATCCTTGTGTGTAGATTTTCTGTAATGCCTTCTGGGCTGGAGGGATGGTTTGACTACTGGAGGTCTAGAACTAGGGCAATCCCCACCCCTACTGCAGCCCCAGAGATGCAGTGCCTAGTGTTGTCCTTGGCACTGTCCTCCCTGCAGCCTCCCTTTCCCAGGCTTGGATGCTGGCAAGGAAATCCCAAAGTCAGCAAAGCCAGGAAGCTGCTATCACCCTTAGGGCTGGAAGAGTCAAGGTATGAGATGATGATGCCAGAGCTTTGGAGCCGAGATCACCAGATGACATCTGGAGCCACAGTAGAGCTACCCAGAGGGAGCAGGAGTGGGGAGGAGGGAGGGGTGTTTGTCAAGGTCTTCCCTGGTGGACTTAGGTGGTAAAGAATCCGCCTGCAATGCAGGAGACAAGGGTTTGATCCCTGGGTCAGGAAGATACCCTGGAGAAGGGAATGGCAAACCACTCTAGTATTCTTGCCTGGAGAATTCCATGGACAGAGGAGCCTGGCGGGCTACAATCCCTGGGGTTGCAAAGAGTAGGACTGCTGCTGCTGCTGCTTAGTTGCTTCAGTCATGTCCAACTCTGTGCGAACCCATAGACCATGACTGAGCAAATAACACTATGCTATACCAGGATCACGCAGGAGCACAGCATCACCTGAGTTATTTTCTGATTTTGAGAGAAAGAGACATAAACTGGCTTCGCCTTTCCTTACACCCTCAATCTCCAGCCAGTGGTTCCCACTGGGTGAACGGAGACACACACTAGTTGGTAAGAGAGGACCTAGGAAAAAGGGGGTGCATCCTGTGAGATACAAACCAGGGCAGGAAAGGTGGGTGATTCTCAGAACGAGGTAAATAAAACACCTACCTCTACACACCCGCACCTGGGCCTAGCCCAGGAGCCACTCAGGTAAAACTGGAAAGGGAGTGACTCCTCCCCTTCCCCATATGGTCCCCCTCACCTGTCCCTGTCACTCTTGTCTCTTGTCTCAATAATTATTTTGCAATTAAGAGGATGGAGTGGTGGCACCACGATGGTGAGAAGTTTAGAGGAGAAAACAGGCACACCCAGGCCAACAGTTTCCTCCCTCTATTTCGCAATGATTTTCTCAGAGACAGAAAGGATTCTCAGTGCCTCTCTGAGGATTTCAACTGACAGGTAAGCTCTGTCCTGGGAAGACAGAGGCCTGCAATTGTGTGTATACTTGTGCGACGGGCTTCAGAGAATCATTTAATTATTCTGAAATCCATTTTGGCTGAATAGCTAGCTCAGCTATATCCTCCAATCTGCTTTTATTGATTTTTTTTTCCCCTCTAAAAGGGCTGAATTTCAAATCTCTATCCTGTGTCTTTCTATCAACTGGATTCAAACTTGGGGAGGGAAGAGGGGTTATTTGAGGAGCTTTTAAAACCCAAGAAAAATTGTTGTTGTTTATTAAGCACCTACTATATCCTAGGCCCCACATTCATAATATCTTCTTGAGTTTTTTAATTAATGAATTTTTATTGGCCACCCCTCAAGGCTTATGGAATCTTAGTTCCCTGACCAGGGATCGAACCTGTGCCCCTGCAGTAGAAGCATGGAATTCTAACCATGGGATCACCAGGGAATGCCCAATACTACCTTCCTTAATCCTGAGGTAAATATAATTATTGTACCCACTGGCTTAAAGGTCCATGGGAACACAGCCTATTCTTCTCTCAGGATCCAGAATGCTGCTTGACACATATTAGATTCTCAAATCTGTTTAATGAATGCCTCTTTTATAGATGTGGTGACGGAGGCTTGGAGAAGTCATGTGACTTGCACAAGGCTACTCAGCGAGGAAGTGGAGGAGTGGGGATTGAAACCTGGGTCAGTCTGGCCAAAACTGCTGCCTCCTCTTCCTCGGTGTTCTCTCCTCCCCCCTGCAGTAGATTGGGGTACCCCTCCAGACGTCACCTCGTCTAGACCTGCCAGGTCCCTGGTGCCCAGACGGTGACTCAGTTGCCTCGAAGGCAGGGAGGGGGTGACGCTTGACACTCCCTTGCCCAGGCACTGTGGGAGAGGGCGCGGGGGGGCCGGTGCGGGGACTCAGCTTCCAGGGCTGAACAAGGGCCAAGGCGTCTCTGGGGCCAAGTTTCAAAAGCTCCCCACAAGTGACCTCCAATAGGTGAGGGAAGGCCCTGAGAAAGGTGAGACATGGCTGGGCATCCACAGAGGTGGCCAGGCTCCCCTCCTGATGGCTGTACCAGCCAGCCCACTCTGGATGGTTAGAGGACCACCTCCTCTTGGATCTGGTGAGGCCTCCCAGTCAGTAACTCTGTGGGCAAGCTCTGGCAGGCTTAGGTTGGGCTGGGTGTGGGTGTGGGAGGTGGCAACCCAGATCTCCATGGGGTAGCTGGGAGCGCCCATCTAGCCCGGCTCCTGAGGACGCCCTCAGTGTAGGGGAAAGCTTTCATCCCCGAGGCTTCTAAAGCCAGGGTACAATTATCTCCTGCAGGCAGACACAAGAGACAGAGCCTCAACTTTGGATTCCACCCAACATATTTCCTCCCTTACCTCTGATGTGTCAGGAACATGCCTGCCCCCAAAGTTGCATTCCCTTCTAGCCTCCCTCCCCTTGCTTGCCTGTTGCCATTCCTTCAGTTTAGGTCACAGTCACCCAGAACCTGTCCAGCTCTGAGACCTCTCCTTCCTCTAGAGTCCTCTCTTCCTTCTCTATTGCTCATTCGATACTTGGCATGGATCGCCTTGTAGCACTCAGCTTCTTTCTGATATCCCATTTTCCCAACTAGATTTTAAAAGATTACATGTGTATTTGACCAGTTATTATGTACACACACTTCAGAATTCAAAAGGTACCAAAGAGATTGACAAACAGCAGAAATAAGTCCCCTTCATTTATTCCCCTCTTGGCAGCCATCATTGTTCATGTTTTTTGTTATTATAGTATTTCCTTCCAAACTGCTGAAGTGTGTACACTAATGTATACTAATGTGTGTACACATTTAAATACACTTTGCTCTACATCTTGTTTTTTCATTTAACAATAGCATAGCATTACATATAGATATGCCTCATTCTTTTTGGTGACAATATAGTATTCCATAGTGTATTGTATCATTACTTATTTAACCAGTCTGCTATTAATAGTGTAGTATTTAGGTTATTTCTAATTCTTTGCTTTTGAAAAGAATGCTGCAACACTTGCACATACTTTTTTGCATATATGTACAACTACAGATTACTATAATTGGCATTACTGAGTCAAAGGGCACACACCTTTAATTTTGATATATACCTCACACTGCTCTCTTTAAAAGTTATATCCAAATTACCCCTCCCACTACCAATGTATGAGACTGCCTGTGCTCACAGCCTTGCCCATATAATATACACCTTTTGATCTTCATCAATCATCTGAGAAGTGAAAGTATTTTCTTGCAGCTTTCCTTTATAATTCTCTTACTATGAATGAGATTGAACAGCTTTCCATATTTAAAAGCCAGTACTTTCTCTTTTGTGAACTGTCTTTTCTGTGCCTTTTGCCCATTTAAAAATTATATTGCTCATCTTTGCTCATAAGTTTGTTGGAATCTTTTGTGAAGAAAGGAAATTAACCCTTTGCTTGCCCCTTGTGTTCCACATAATTTTCCTTAGCTGTCATTGGCCTGTGCCCCAACAAGGTTTTCATTCCCTCAGTACAGGGACTGAAACTTAAATCTCTTATATTCCTAGTCTTAACATAATACCACATACATGGTAAGTGCTAGACAAAAATCTGTTGAGATAAGAGAAGTAAAAAGAAAGAGATTTGGAAGACTTTGGAGGGAACTAAACTAATTAAGAAAAGCTATGACAAACCTAGACAGCATTTTAAAAAGCAAGGACAAAGGTCCAACAAAGACCTGAATATGACTCCAGATCTTTCATTCCAACCTTTGCCAACAAAGGTCCATCTAGTCAAGGCTATGGTTTTTCCAGTGGTCATGTATGGATGTGAGAGTTGGACTATAAAGAAAGCTGAGCACCGAAGAACTGATGCCTTTGAACTGTGGAGAAGACTCTTGCGAGTCCCTTGGACTTCAAGGAGATCAAACTAGTCAATCCTAAAGGAAATCAGTCCTGAATATTCATTGGAAGGACTGATGCAGAAGCTGAAACTCCAATACTTTGGCCACCTGATGTGAAGAACTGACTCACTGGAAAAGACTCTGATGCTGGGAAAGACTGAAGGCAGGAAAAGAAGGGGATGACAGAAGATGAGATGGTTGGATGGCATCACCGACTCAATGGACTTGAGTTTGAGCAAGCTCTGGGAGTTGGTGATGGACAGGGAAGCCTGGCATGCTACAGTCCATAGCGTTGCAAAGAGTTGGACACGACTGAGTGACTGAACTGACTGAACCTAATTGATTCCTTCCTCTTATACCAAGGTCAGTCAAGACTAGAAACAGTAGAAACTCTGGCAAAAAAACAAACAAACAGGAAATCATCCACTCAATCCCACCCCCACCCAACACACATACACACACAACTAGAGGGATACTGGGTAGCATACAGAATCGATACAAGGGCTGCCAAACAGGACTCTGCAAACAGGTGGCCATCAAGGGAAGTTGGGCAGTCCGTACCACAGTCAAGGTCAGGGCACGGGACAGACTGCCTAAAAGACCCCTGTCCCCTCCATTCACTGCAGAGAGGCCTCCTCCCACCCAGGCATTGAGGTTGACATTCCCTCCTCCAGACCTAGAGGCCACTGCTGGCTCTGCCGCCACCGCTGTAGAAATGAATTCTCAACTGCCCCTGCTTCTCTGTGACTTGTTCCAGATTCGAGATTCCCAGTTGGCCCTCCCGACTGGCAGAATGTCTGGCTTTTGCCTGCACCCTTGGAGCCAGGGAGTCTGGGAGAGCAAGTGTCGGGTTTTGTGGCAGGTAGTGGCCTGCTTCCCATCAAAGCCTACACAGTGGGAATTCGCCAGGTGGAGGTAGGTAGGCTCAGAGACTGTGAGCAGCCAGGAAAACGGGACAAATGCACTCCAGGCTCTGCTTTCATGTCTGGCTCAAGCCCTTCTCTTTGATGAAAGCATTTCTGGGTCACCCAGCTTAAAACACTGGATTCACATAACCATTATTGTTCAGCCTGTAATGATGCCAGAGTTTTTGTACTAAGAGCCTGTGCTGTGTGCTTAGCAGTGTCTGACTCTTTGCGACCCCATGGACTGTATAACCTGCCAGCTCCTCTGTCTATGGAATTTTCCATAGAATACTGGAGTGGGTTGCCATTTCCTACTCCAGAGGATCTTCCCAACCCAGCGATCAAATCTGCATCTCTTGTGTCTCCTGCATTTGAAGGTGGATTCTTTCCCACTTGTACCACCTATTCACTATACCTTATGTGACTTTCAAAGAGCCCTAGGCATTATCTGTATTTAGGGAGAAAAAAATGAATCCTTAGAAGTTTTCCTGTCACACAGTAGCACCAGGTTGCAAACCCAGGTCTGTCTGTTTCCAAAGCCTTGGGGTTTCCCAGTGGTCTATACTGCTGGGCTGGTATCTTGAGTTGGAGCTCTGTGAAGTTAGGGACTGGGTCACAGTCTTCTTTTTACATCCTGGCAGCATCTACAATATATAAGATGTTCAATTAATGTTTGTGGATTGGCCTGGATAGCAAGTGGAAGCCAGTTCTAGAAAGTTCTCTCAATTTCCCATGAGGCCATGGGCTAGAAATCACTTTAAAGTGGAAGAGGTCTACTCAGGATCCGTTTGGAAGAAAAACCTTGAATCTAGGGAATTTCCTCTCTTTCTGCCCCCTACCCCAAATGTGTCAAATGTGTCATAACAACATGTTCCCATCTGTTCATTATTTAATCATCCAAGGGATTATTTTTGAATCCCACTAACTGTCCTTAATACTCTAGTGAGAGAGAGAAAAAAAGGACATAATCTGTGCCCTCCGAAATTGACATCCTAGTGGGGGAGGTGAACGTCAGTAAAATAAACAAACGCTAATCTGTATCTCTGACCAGCGTGAGGAAATATGCCAAGAACAGCGATGAGAGGCAGGCCTGACCTACTCAGGGAAATCAGGCGGCCTCTTTTGACGAAGGGGCTGGAGCAGGGATCTGAAGAAAGGGGAGGATTTAGGCCCCGAGGGGAGTCTGTGAGCCCGTGAGGTGGCGATTTTCCCCGGATCACCGAGCCTGTCTGTAGGAAGGCCACAGAGGGGCCAGGGGCTGGGCGGCTTGTTTGTTGGCGAATGCGTCACGCTTGAATGGAACCTGCCGCTGTCTCCCAGGTCCCATCTGGGGATGACGTTGTCCTGGTGCAAGCCCAAAATAGCCGGCTCCGCCTCCATCTCCCGGCAGCCCCTGCAGCAGCACGCCTCCCAGTCCACCCCCGAGGTGACAGGCCGAGCCGGCCTCCTCTGGGTCTCTAGTAGTTTCCGTGCCTCTGACGCACGCTTGCGCGCACAGCTGGGCCGGCCGCGTCCTACGCAGCAGCTGCGAGCCGGGCAGCCGGTGCCAAACGGTTCCCGGAGGGGGGCAGGGGCGGGGCGCTGCAGGAGGCCAGGGACTCCTGGCAGAGGAGGTGCGGGCGGGGGGCCCCGGTCAGGCTGGGGGCCCTTGGCATTTGCGGGCTGCGATAATCGGGCGCCCCGACTCTGAGTCCCGAGATAGCTGGTGGCATCCGCCTGCCAGGGCCGATAAGGCTGCCGGAGGGAGTCTAGTCACCGGCCGCGAGGAGAGCCAGAGGGCTCTGCTGCCCCCTGCGGGGGTCTCCAGCCCCAGGGGGGGCTCTGGGTTCTTTCGGGTCTGACTCTACCTTCTCTACCCCGCAGCCCCCAAGGAGACCCGCCTGACTAACGAGTTGCCATGGCATCCTACTACGAGATCCTAGACGTACCGCGAAGTGCGTCCGCTGATGACATCAAAAAGGCGTAAGTGCCTCCCCGTGCATCAGAAAGCCACTCACCCCACCCTACCCCGCCACCACCACCCCGGGGCCCTTCAGAGGCAGTGCGGAGAGAGCCAGGTCCTTAGAAAAGACTGGGGTGGGGTGGGAGGCTTCCTCAGAGAGTGACGCCTTGTAGGGAGGAAGGAAGCCCTTGGATGAATAGGGGAAAACGTGTAGCGAGAATATCTGTTTACAAGCCGCAGTGTGGGCTCTTTTTCCAGTGCACTCTCCCATCCTTTCTTTCCCTCAGTCTTCACTCCCACCCCATCCCCCAGCCTCTTAAGTGTGGGGTTTCTGAGCATGCAGTGCAGACATGCTCAAGCACTGAGACCAGGAGGGACCAGCGGCCTCTGTACCCTCCATGGACACATATGCATACCGTCCTTTGCAACCCCAGACCAAGCTAGCCCCAAGGTGGGGTTAGGGCTGGGACTTTCTCACTCAGGTTATCATCTGCTGATACAAGTATGTAGTCCTAGCACTGGCTACAGAGGGGAGAGAGAGGGACTCCATTAAAACACTGCTGCAGAGGCAGCCCTAGCAGCTGGGACTGACCCGGATCTGAGTGGTGGAAGGTGGGCTAACAGTGGGCTAACAGGAAATGGGTCATTGTGTTTCCTGGTGGGAAGTGCCTGCCTTTGTGCCCTGACCCTCCCCTCTGAACCCACTTCCTGCAGGTATAGGAAGAAGGCATTACAGTGGCACCCAGACAAGAACCCAGATAATAAAGAGTTTGCTGAGAAGAAGTTCAAGGAGGTGGCCGAGGCGTATGAAGTGCTGTCCGACAGTAAGGGCCAGGGTCAGGGGTCAGGGCAGGCCAGCACCTGTCACTCCCACTTCATGCCCATCACATTGCTTCCAAAGCCATGCTGACACCACCCTCATCGCCTCCATGCCTCTTTCAACCTGGCAATTAAGTGCTCCTCTCTCACAGGGACTCTGGAATTCTTTGTTTCAATTCAGAGAAGCACCTACTGTGTGCCAAGCACCCTTTTATTTTCCCCCTTATCCCCTGTCTCAGTGTCTGTTCCCCAGGGTCTGGTAGTTGCGGCATGGGTCCTGATAAGGGGAAGGAAGCAAGGCAGGGAACCAAGGTATGCTGAGCCTTCTCTGAGCCAGGCCTTAGGGGGTGTAATCTCCATGAGTCTTCATAGCCATTCTTCAAGACAGGATTTATCATCCCATTTGTCAGACAAGAAAACTGAGGCTGAGAGAAGTGAGGTAACTTGCTCAAGGAATATGACTCCAGGTCTTTCATTCATTAATTCAAAAAATATTCACTGAGTGCTTAAGGTACCAGGCTCTTGTTGGGCAGAGGAACAGTGAAGGACAAACAGGCAATGTCCTTACCCTGATGAGTTTATCACAGTCTGGTCAGGAAAGATGGGTGTTAACCAAGTAAGTGCAGAGACAAGGTTATGCTAAAGGAATAATAGAGTGATGTGATAGGGAATAGGGAATCACAGGCACCAACTTTTGTTAGGTAGTCACGGAAGGTCTTTCTGTGACATTTAGGTTAAAGCCCTGATTAATGATAACACAGTAATCATTAGTTAACATTTATGAAGCACTGAGTGTCAGGGACTGTGCTAGGCAATTTAGGTGGATTATCTCATTTAATCCTTGCAGCTATGAGGTAGGTGCCGTTATTGTGTCCATTTTACAGATGGGAAGGATCCCCTGTGTGAAGGGCTGAGCTGCTGCTAAAACCATGGCCATGTTCATGTCCCCTGTTCACCCTCCTGCCCCCCAAGTGTCAGTCTCTGGGCAGTCTTCAGAGGGGCCTAGCCTGGAAGTTGGTGTGGGGTGGGTGGCCATCATCCTGGAGGGAGGGAGAAACGATCCAGTCTCTCTTTTCAGAGCGTAAGCGTGAGATCTACACCGCTATGGCCGGGAAGGGCTGACTGGGGCAGGTAGGTGGAGTGGGGACACCCCGGGACAGAAGTGGGTCAGGGAGGAGCAGGGAGGCCAGTCTTCTGCAGTGGATTCTTGCTCTCACTCCAGGCTCCTGGGGTCTCCGAGCCTCGGGTGGGGTCCCCTCACTCAGGGCAGGGTGCCTGCCCTGAGCCCTCTCCCCATGCTGCCTTTCCTCCAGGAACCGGCCCATCTCACGCGGAAGCTGGTAGTGGCGGGCCTGGCTTCACCTTCACCTTCCGCAGCCCAGAGGAGGTCTTCCGGGAGTTCTTCGGGAGCGGAGACCCTTTTGCAGAGCTCTTTGGTGAGTGAACTTGGTGGGCATCTGACGAGCTGGACTTCTTCCTCCAGGCCTGCCCTCCAGCAGCCGGGAGGCCTCAGGCAGGAGGCTGAGAGGGAAACAGAATTCCACAGACAGAAGACTTTGTGGGGGTGGATCCAAGTGAGCGCTGGGACAGAACCTCACACATGCCAGAACCCGCGTGACCCTATAGTGACACTTCAGAGACTCGGCTTATGTAAATGATAACAACAGTAATTCATTGTTAAACCTCCACAGTGACAGCCAGGAAAGCAAGACTCAGAACATCATGGGACAGTGATAATGCCGTTACAAACAACAGACGCTACCTGTTTGAATGGTTAAATGAACCCTGGGAGATAGATAACTTTATCCCCACTTAGAGATGAGAGAACTGAGGCACATTCAAATAACTTGCTTAGAGTCACACAGCAGATGGCAGAGCAGAGACTTGTAGCTGTGTCTGCCTGACATCACACCAGGCTTATGCCTAAAACTGAAGGAGATGTTCCTTCTGCCCGTCTTCCTTTATTTACGGTGGCCGCAATTGACCAGGGAACTTTATCATATATAATACTAAAAATGAATTTGATTTATAAATCAGTCCAAGCTAAAATGTACCCAGTTGCTTAGCAGCTTCTATTTCAAGACTAAGATTAAGCAGGGTTCAGGGTCTTCTTTCAGAGAGGAAATGGCACCCCACTCCAGTACTCCTGCCTGGTGAATCCCAGGGACGGGGGAGCCTGGTGGGCTGCCGTCTATGGGGTCACACAGAGTCGGACACAACTGAAGTGACTTAGCAGCAGCAGCAGCAGCAGCAGGGTCTTCTTTGGTGATCCAGTGGCTTAAGACTCAGTGCTCCCAATGCAGGGGACTGAGGTTCAATCCCTGGTCAGGGAACTAGATCCCACATGCCATAACTTATACCCAGTGCAGACAAATAAATATTAAAAAAAAAAAAAAAAAGAGCAGGGTTCACCCATTCGGGGGGGCAGGGGAGGATCTTTTCACCAGATGATAGTTCATCTGCTTACTCATTGCAGATGACCTGGGCCCCTTCTCAGAGCTTCAGAACCGGGGTTCCCGACACTCGGGCCCTTTCTTCACCTTCTCTTCCTCCTTCCCTGGGCACTCTGGTAAGTGCCATTCTTTCCCATGCCTGCAAGCGTTTGGAGTCCTGGAGCCCCTCACCTCAGCTCGTTGCTCTCCCACGCCTTCTCTCTCATGTCTCCAGAGCCCTGCCTCACAGAGGTTCCCGGGCCTTTGTGAGCACAGCCTGCCTGCCGGGTGCAGCCTCTGTCTAATGCCCCCTCCTCCCCTACCCCCCTTGTCCCGATGCCAGATTTCTCCTCCTCGTCTTTCTCCTTCAGTCCTGGGGCTGGTGCTTTTCGCTCCGTCTCTACGTCCACCACCTTTGTCCAAGGACACCGCATCACCACACGCAGGTGAGGGCTTCTTCTGGGACCATGCCAGGGCTGGAGGGTGAAGTTTGGAGGGCTGCAGATGACTTGAGAGGCAGCTCCCTGAGGGCAGAGCCCAGTACGTCTTGTCTAGTGCAGTGCGGAGCCAGACAGACTCCCGCAGGATTCAGGCCCGCCTGCCCAGTGAACCATGCTGTCTCCCACAGAATCATGGAGAACGGGCAGGAGCGGGTAGAAGTGGAGGAGGATGGGCAGCTGAAGTCCGTCACGATCAATGGTGAGGAAGGGCCAGCCACCGATCCCTGGCAGGAAGCCTGAGGCCCCAGAGCCCCCTCCCCAACCTACTCCTCTCTGAACTCTCCTAGGCCAGGGAGGCCAGACTGGCAGGATCGGAGATGGTGATCCGGGGGAAGGGGTGGGGGTGCTGGGACACAGAATTGTGGGCTCCCAGAGGGCCTGCTAGTCACCATTGTCATGAGTTGGGATGCCTGGAGTTTGCAGAGCACGTGACTAGTTTCAAAGCCCTTGCACACACACCACCATATCCCCAATATTCTGACAAGAAGCAGGGGAAAGCAGGGCAGTTTGCACTCGCCCTACTTTTCATTTGCAGAGACAGAGCCTGAGCATAGCTAAACAGTCCTAACTCCCGGGTAGCCCCATGCCTGAGGCTTTGACCTACTTAGTGAAGGGTGAAGCCAGGAATGAAGGGTTGCAGGGTTCCTGGGGCTGACCTCTTCTTCCCACAATGCCACGCGGCACAGGATGGTCACCCTTTGGTGCCCGCTGACTCTGGGAGCTCTGTGTGCTAATAAAGGCACTTCTCAAGCTGTCTTATTTAATCACTGGAACCATTTGACAGTGTAGGCACTCTTGTCATTCCCATTTTATGGATGAGGAAAGGGAGGCTTAGGGAGATTGAGTAATTTGCCCAAAGAGACAGCTTGTACCTGCTGAAGCTGAATAACTGGCCATGCTCATAACCATGTAGGTTTCAAAGTACATGCACCCCTACTTCCAAAGGAGGGGCTGAGAGTGGCCAGAGTGCATGAGGCCACCTGGCAGGCTTCCTGAGGCCTGGATCAAAGGGCCTCATGGTAGCCGTGACTCCTGCAGGTATCCCAGACGACCTGGCCCTGGGCTTGGAGCTGAGCCGTCGTGAGCAGCAGCAGTCTGTCACCTCCAGGTCAGGGGCCACGCAGGTCCGGCAGACCCCTGTGTCACGACCCCTTGACGGCAGCCTCTCTGAGGAGGATGAGGACCTGCAGCTTGCCATGGCCTACAGCCTGTCAGAGATGGAGGCATCTGGGAGAAACCGGCAGGTGGGCGGGGGGCACAGCGACGACGGCAGGGGCAGCCCAAGGCCCAGAACCATGATCCAGGCGTGCGGGAGCCCCATGAGGGCACAAGGGGTGACACAGCCAAGCCCAGCCCCTCTCCAGAGGAGAAGGCCACTCGCTGCCTCATCCTCTGATCACCAGGCCCAACCCACCCGATTTGGGGGAACTGGGAGTCCTGGTCAGAGAAGGGCATGGCCTGAGTTGCAGGAGCCCTTCTCCACCTCGGCGCTCCCTCCTCAGGTCTACCCCTCCCTCCAGCGTGGATTTGCTGTGCTCAGCCCACGGCTGATAGGTCCCTGGTGAAGTCCAGGGTCGGGGGACCTCAGAGAAGCGGGAGGGCCTGAGATGCCAGGATGAACTGAATTCTTATTAGATGGGGAGTTTCTAAGGGGCATTAGTGGCTTGGGTCGGGCCTTTCATGCCCAGGCCTTCTGCCACCTGTGTTGCTGAATGATGTCAAGGAAGGAGGACTTGGCCTGAGGTTCTCTGAGCCAGAGTGGGCAGCCACAGCTCTCCTGGTCGGCTGCAGACACCCCCACCCCGGTTTCCGTGCGCAGTGTTGAGCTCTGACGTCTCTGCTGCTTCCCTCCTGGTGCTGCTTCTCCTCCCTCGCACTCTTCTCTCTGCAATTCCCCGCGGGCTACAGCGCTTGCTTTCACTGCCTCCTGCCTGGCTGGGACTCCCTTCTTCCTTTTCCTCAGAAGGCCTCTTTGTGGCGAGGAAGATGCTGTGGCCCGCAGGGCCATAAGGTCTTCCGGGGAGGCTAGCTGGGTGGGGCGGGAGCCTCTCGGCCCGTCCAGATTCAGAACCGGAGCCTACTCCTCCTCCCTTCCTCTTGCTGCCTCAGCCTGCCCCCAGCCTCCGGACTAGCCAGAGGTGAGGCCGGCTAACCCTGGAGAGGGGGGATAGGGCCAGGGTGCCCCAGGAGGGAGGTCTAGGAGGGACCACATCCCATCCTCCCGCACCATGCATCAGGGCTCAGGGAGAGGCCAAGGGCTAGCCCAGGGCTGCATGCTTAGCTCTGCCCTCCACGGCTTGCGGCTGATCCTCTCTCCTGTCACCCCACCCCTGCTCTCTCCCCAGATGTGTTCTGAGCTGGATGTCCGGGACCCAGAGTTGCTGCACAGTTCCAACAGGACAGCGCCCAACCCTGTGCACTGGGAGGGGACCCTCCATCCCTCTTCCTCACCCGTGCTGAGCATAGAGCTGGGCCTGGGTAGTGGGCGGGGGCCGGGTGGGAGGTAGGCTTAGCCTGTAAACGCTTCCCAGGGTGTTTGGTGCTGTTTCCTGGGGACTACAAGTCCCAGAATGCAACACACCTCGCCTCCTTTCTGTTAGATCATGCTTGGGGAAGTGGCGCGTAGTTAACCGAGCTGTGCATCTTGGGATATGTAGTTCCAGCTCTGGTCGGCCTGTTAACCCGTCGTGAGATGGGGACATCTTGTCATTTGATTTGTCCCTGGCAGGGGTGGCAAGAATGTGGATGAAGGGGGAATGGTCTGAGCTTCGTTTTCCCTGATACCTCTTGCTATCGCTGGGGTCAGAGTGTACAAATCAAGGCCCTGAGGCATCTGGGAGAGGTTATTTTCCTGTGGGCAGTCCTGAGGTCTGAGAATGAGCCAGGGTGGATTGGCTGAGCAGGGCGTGGTCTCAAGAGGGCTGATGGGCCTGGGCTGGTGAGAGCTTGGAAGGTGGAAGGCCACCCTAGCGCTCTGGGGTGTGTGTGTCTGTGTGTGTGTGTGTGTGTGTGTGTGTGTGGCTGGAATCAGCGTGTGATGGGTGCTCCGGGCATGCTGCTGCTTGTATGGCTCCTTTGGCCTCTGACCCTGCTGCCCATTCTTTCTCTCCAACACCACAGAAACTGCCTCTCCTCCTCCCTCCCTGGGGAGCCCGGTGGCCGGGGAGGGAAGTGGTGGAGCCGGGGTGTTGCCAGCCCCTGTGCCGTTGAGTCTCAGTGACCTATCAAAGCCAGCTGGGCTGAGCTCAGACCAAGAGGGAAACACTGGAAGTCAATAAGCTGAGTTTCGAGAGCTTAGTGGTGTGCTGTGTCCTGTGTGCTTCCTTCCTGCCAGCCAACCCTGTGGGGCCAGCGGGTGACACACCTCCCTTTATTTCTCAGGCATCCAGAGGTCTCAAGCCTTACCAGCTGACAGCAGACGTCCCCTCTTTGACCAGACGGCCCTCCCCTAATATGGTGTGGAATCCCAGGCCGTGCTCACATGCCTCACCTCTGGGGGCCCCACAGTGGGCTTTCACAGGCAGCTACTGTTCTCCGAATGCAGGACCCCACCACCCAACTGCTGCAGGGTCTGCAAGCACAGCTAGGACCAGGTCTGACTGGACTGAAAGCTGAGGCCAACAGAAAGCCAGAAACGTGGGGAAACACCTCTAAAAACCTCCTCCCGAGGCCCAGAGACTGAGCAACCCCTCCACAGGTCCTCTTAGCTTATGGCTAGCATCCAGTGTCAGAAGCCGGCCTCTCTCACATGGAGTGGCGTAAGTCTGCCCCGTGCAGGGTCCAGGGCCCAGGGAGGTGAAAACTAGGTCCTCCCCCATCCTGTCTCTTCAGACACCTGCAGAGACGCCCTCCCAGCCACGGGACAAGCACTTTTCAATCGTCATGCAGGGCAGTGTGGTTCGCCTCCAACTCTCTCTTCCATTCCGGAGTAAGCACTGGGCTTCATCCTCAATAGCCAAAGGACCTATATTGTATTTTCCTCAAAACAAGGAAGCAGCATGCCCTGAAAGGAATTTCAAGCCTCTGTCTTGAGAGAGAGAGAATCTGTTGGAAGTTTCTGCCCACTTCCAGCCTTTGCGATGACCAACAGTGGTGTTGAGCTGCAGCAGAGCAGAGGTGAGGGGTGGGGGCCAGAGGTCCACTCACTGACCCTTCGCTCTCTGAGCAGGACAGGTGGTACTTGCCCATCTTTGATATGGGGGCCTGAGCCTTGGGCTTCCCTGGAGGCTCAGACGGTAAAGAATCTTGCCTGCAATGCAGGAGACACAGGTTTGATCCCTGGGTCAGGAAGATCCCCTGAGAAGGAAGTGGCAACCCACTCCAGTATTGCCTGGAAAATCCCATGGACAGAGGAGCCTGGTGGGCTACAGTCCATGGGGTCGCGAAGAGCTGGAAAGGACTGAGTGACCAACACTTTCACTTTCTGAGCCTTGGCAAGGTGAGGTGGCCCTAATTAATTCCTGAGTAGCTCCAGGCTCTTTTTGCCTCATTTCTATGTGTACCACTGTTGTCCAAGGAACACGTGGATGGAGTCTTCTCTGAGGCCATACAGAGTGGAGGCATTCTGGGGGAATGGGGAGAAAGTGCCCTTTTCCCCCAGGTGAATGAATGTTGTGACATCTCACAGGCCTAGTCTGTGAGTCATTACCAGAGTTTAGCTAATTCTGCTTAAGCTGTGGTGAGCACTTGGCCTGTATCACCTCATTTAGTCCTAACCTCCGTCCTACATGATATATATTATTCCTGAGGCCGAATGGTGCGAAGCTGCTGCCCTGGAACTAAGAGGAGATGCAGCAAAGAGGCCAAGCATGCCTGTGTTGGAATTCCAGTTCCACCACTTAACTAGTCATGGTACCTCAGGCAAGTTCTGTGCAGTCTCTCCGTCTGTAAAATGGGGCTTATAATTGGTAACATGTCCTGAAGATTAAACCAGTTAATGGTTGTCAAGCACCTTGGAGGCTATCAGACATATAGGAAGTACAGCATAAAAAACTACTGCCCGATTGTCATTTGCTTCCATGCAAGCCTTGGAGAGCCTGACTCCACCACCCGGCTCTCCCATAATTGTCTGCATCTCCTAAAAGGCAGCAGGGCCTGCTCCAGGCTGAGACTGGGGCTGAAGCTTGGAAGCAGAGCAGAGAAATGCGTAGGAGGTCTGGGTTGCAGCTGCACACACGACACACTAACTTTATTCACATTGATACAAAAGTAGATTTTTCCAGAAATGTTCTCTTGTGCCAGGGGGAGCGAGTTGAGTGGCACGTGGCAGAAGGGTGAGGGGAGAGGGCAGGAGAGGCAAGGGCCACAGTGTGGGTCGTGGGGCAGGACAGTGGGCAGAAAGGGCTAGGGGAGCAGGACGATCTGGGCATGGTGGCCCCTCTGCCCCATTCTAGCCACACTGGAGGGCAGAGGGCGTACACACAGACATATTGAGAGCATCTAGAGTGGCTGGAAATGGGGGTCAGGGAACTTGGACAGGAGGAGATTGTGGGTAGAATTTGGTGCCCATGACTTTCCTCTCCTTCTGACCGGCTGTCAGCTCCCCCAGGGGACACCGAGGGTTCCTGTATGCCCCATCTTGCTTCCCCTTCCTTACATGCTCCTCTTGGAAGGGCTGGACATGCCCAGGAGGGGCCAAGTTGGCGGGTGTGGCGGTGAGAGCGATTGCACAGATAGATGCTCACACAGGCAAGGTGGGAGTGGAGGCTGGGCTGCCCACCGAGGGGCCGCAGGGGTCTCACTGGGGCAAGGCCTTGAGGATGGCATTTACCTCCTCCGCCACAGCTGTCAGGGCAAACTCAAACTGGTCCTGGGGAAGGGTAGAGGGAGAAGGGTCATGGGGAGGCCCAGCCTCTGCTCCTGCCCTGGGATGGGGTTGAGGGGCTTTGGGGCAGTCACTTGGGGAAGAAGAAGGGAGCCCTCCTGGGGGAGATTTGGAGGCAGGCAGGCAGGAGAGGCAGGCTGCTGCCACTTTCCCTGGGGGAAAGGTCATGGCTAGGGTGGGTGTAGAGAGAAACAGTCACCTTAGAGCGAACAAGGCCAGGCCGCTGGTCACGGACATGCTCCAGGGTGGCAGCGATGTCAATCTCCTTCACTCCTGGCAGGGAGGGGTGTGGGGACAGAGATGCTCAGAGGGTGTCCAGAGGAGGGTAGGACCCAGAAAGCCTAGGGCATCTTGGGATTGGAGGCTCAGAAGACTGGATAAAGCCTGGGGGTGTGGTGACCTGCCCTTTACGAAGTCCTGTGACCCCAGGGGCTGTGAAGACTCTAATCTGGGGCTGGGCTGGGGACGTGGTGGGGAGGGGCCTCACCTTTTGCCATGCGGTTCAGTACCATGTCGATAGGATGTAGGTGCCCGTCCTCCCTGCACCGTCACTGCAGGAGGAGATGGTGACAGGCTGAGCTGAGGACCCAGCAGGAAGGGGGAGGGGAGGGGACATGGAGGCCTGGGGTGGAGACTCTGGTGGAGCCGTTAGGGTTAGCTGAGGGGTTGGAGGGCATGAGTGAGCCGAGGATGAGGGATGGGATCATAGCTCCTGGGTCCTGGGAATTGGGCCTTGAGTGGGGAGCCTGTGACTCACGGGGTGTCTCTTGGGCAGTGAGCCAACTGAAAAGGAGAGCCCTGGCTCCACCCTGAGGTGGAGGGAGTGAGAAGGAATGGGAATAGCCATTTCCAGCCACTGGCCAGGCTTTCCTTCAGCCAACGTCTTATGTAAATGGCAAGATGGTAAATATTTTCAACTTTGTAGGCCACATATAGCCTCTGTCGTGTGTTCTTTTTTTCCCCTTCAACTATTTAAAAATGGGAACAGCATTCTTAGCTCATGGGCCATTAAGAAAATAGATGGTATGCTAAATTTGGCCATTGGGCTGTTGTTCGCTGGTATCAAGGGGACAGGCAAACAGCGTGCTTGGGAGATGCACACAGAGAGCAGGACCGGAGGCGGGGTGGGAACCACGAATGTGCCCCCTTCAGGGCCCTCTGGCTTGGGCCTGGCCCGCCCCCACCCCCCTCCAACCCCACACGCACCTGCAGTGCACAATGATGGGGCAGGAGCGGCCCCGGTAGCACTTGTTCACTTTCCTGCAACAAGAAATGGGCATGAGGCCAGGGGCTCCAGCAGAGGGAAAGCGGAGCTGAGACACACACCTGTGGGCCTGTCTCCCTTTTCTCCCCACCTGCCCAGGGCCGAGGAGGGAAGAGGGCTGGATGGAGGAGTCCTGGCTGGAGGCCAAGAACCAGAGATGGTGTGGGGGGCACTGGGCTTGCTTGGTCGCTATGGGCCTAGGCTATGCACCTGGAACAACTGATACATCAGTTGCTCCGATTTATCAGATAAAACCTGATAAATCAGATCAACCGAAAAAACCTTTCAAGCCTCAGTTTTCTTACCTGTAAAACGGGGATGATAGTAATAGTAACCTCCTTCTTAGGGTTCTTATTACATGGATTATGAGATAACCCATATAAAGGACTAAGTGCTAAATCTGGCACACAATAGGTGCTCATTAAATGGTGGCACTATTAAAGATAATATGTCATAATATTAAGTCTCCCCTGCCTGAAGTTCAGGGAGGATAGTGTTCTGGTGACTTCAAGGCTCTCAGAGCACACTATTGCTCTGCTCCGGGTGCTCCCCTCCCCACTCCAGGCTCCTGTGGTCCTCACCAGCAGTGAGGTCTGGCTGCAGCCCTGGGTGCAGAGTTCCTCTGGCGAGGGGATGACAACCCCTCAGCTCTGAATATGCGCCGCCCATTGTCTCCCTGGGTAAGTCTACCCCAGCACAGGTGCTCTGTGATTGGGTCATATTCAGACTTGGGTCCACCTGGACCTCAGACTCTGCTTCTTGGACCACAGCTCAGCAAGGAGCGGGTGGGTTCTCCCTCTCTTGTGGCCCAGTCTAACCTGCCCTTGTTCCTTATGACATTCCTGATTTGAGAGTCACTTGCAGACTCCTGATACTCCCAAAGGACAAGGGCGAGGGAGAACCTTTTGAGGGGTTATTAGAGCATTCCAGAGGAGCTTAGAACTTAGTGGTTCCCCAGTCTGGTACCCCCAGACTTGCTCGGGCCAGGTGACTGAATTGTTTTCTAGGAGTCCACATGATTCCTTAGCATATCAGCTGGTAGATCAGGGCTGGGGTTGAACAGAAGTTGTCACGGTGGCTCCCAATCAGTTAATAATAATGACAACAAATAGTACTTATAATTAACAGAGCCTTTGCTATGGGCTGGGGCTTCCCTGGTAGCTCAGCTGGTAAAGAATCCACCTGCAATGCAGGAGACCCCAGTTCAATTCCTGGGTCAGGAAGATCCACTGGAGAGGGATAGGCTACCCACTCCAGTATTTTTGGGCTTCCCTGGTGGCTCAGTTAGTAAAGAATCCCCTGCAATGCAGGAGACCTGGATTCTATCCCTGAGTTGGGAAGATCCCTTGGAGAAGGTAAAGGCTACCCACTCCAGTATTCTGGCCTGGAGAATCCCATGGACTATATAGTCCAGGGGGTCACAAACAGTCGGACACGACTGAGCGACTTTCACTTTTACTTTTGCTATGTACCTGGCACTTAAAGTAGATTTTATAGATTTCATGCTATTGACTTTTGTAAAAATCTCATTTCACAGGTAAGAAAACAGATGGAGGTCAAGGAACTTGATCAGAGTCATTTTCTAAGACTTCACAATTTATTTTGCCTTCCCTCTGATGGACCTTCACCAAAACAGTATTTATTAAGCAGCAATTAATTTGTTCTGGGTGTCTAAGCCAACTGAGTTTACATAATTCCAGCCTGAACCAAAGAAACATAACCTTTTTGCTTACCTGTGCAGTCTTAAAATAGGTCCATGCACTCATTTTATAAGGATTTTTAAATACGGAAAACAAAAAATACCCCTGATACCCTCGATGACACCTTCAAGAAGCCTGTACCTCAGGCTGCATGGACCCCAGTTAGAAACCATTGTCCTGAGGCTCAGAAACTACCCCCAGGTTCCCACCCCAGTTCTGTTCCTCTGCTTTCTGCCCAGCACCTAGAGACCTCACACTGGCCTGGCAAGGGGCAGAGAAGCAGAAGGAAGCTGCAGTGTGGGTGAGGTCCCTGCCATGGCAGCAGGCTTCTCAGCCACTTATCTGTGGAGGGAAGGCAGGGGACTCTGGAGGCCTGGACATGGTTTTAGCATCTGAAGAGGGCAAGTCCCCTTGTTGGTTTCCTGTCCCAGCCCCAACCTGGTTCCCTGAGTCCCCAAGAGTCCAGAGATCCCCCCAACTCCCTTTGATAGTAATTGTCCCTTCCCTGAATCTCCCCAGCCCCCAGCTCTCCCAGCGCCCTTCAGGGTGGTCTCTGGGCCACACGTCCTCATGTCCCATCCATGCAGCGGCCACACCTGCCAGTGATCACTTTTGTGACTTGCAACTGGAGTGAGAATACTAGCTGCAGATCACAAAAATGACGCTGGCAGCCGTGAGAGAGAGAGAGAAGAGGGAGGAGGCAGAGAGGGGAGACAGAGCAACGGAGAGACAGAGACAGGTAGAAAGAGAGAGGAGATGGGGAGACAGAGACAAAGAGAGGCAGAGTAAATAGGCAGAGATGGGAGGGAGGTGGAGGAAACAGCTGAGAGATGGAACAGGGAGAGGTGCAGAGGGGGGAAATGTGGATGGAGTGAGGGAGTGAAGACAGACTGTGAGACAGAACGATGGGGAGAGAGCTGAGGGGGAGAGGGAGGGTGGGGGAGAGAAAAGTGGGAAGGAAGGGAGGGAAAGAGGGAAAGGAATAAAAATAGAGGCAAAGAGACACAAAGGGGGAAGGCAAGGGGTAGTGAGAGAAAGCAAGGGGACCGCAGACATAGAGACTGGGCACCAGGAAACACAGGACAGGAGGAAATAGATGGCAAGGACCAAGGAGGAGGAGAGGAGAGAGAGAGGCGGCTAGAAACAAGATGAGCCTTTCAGGGTATAGCGGGGCGGAGGGAGAAGAAGGTTATGGAGAAAGAGTGGGAGATAGAAAAAGAGGGCAAGAGAGAGGGAAGAGGCAGCCAGCCAGCAGGGAGAGCGAGCAGTCAGGAGCTGGACCACAGCAGTGGACGGATGGGCACAGCGAGACAGGGCGTCAGTCCTGGTTTGGGGGTGTCCAGAAGGGGCACCAGCGGACCAGAAGCTGAGGCGCCAGGTCGAGCGAGAGGGCCTGCGTCTCCTGACCTGGGGCCCCAGGAGGAGCGGATGGGCTGCGGGGAGGCGCCAGAGCGCGGCTCCCGGCCCCCTTGCTCCTGGGCTGCTCTCTCCCGGGCTTCTGGGAGCCTTCCTCGGGCCGCCCCACCGCCCCGGGGTGCCCGCTCACCTGCGGAAGTCCAGGAGGGGCCGGGTGGAGGCCGGGGTGCCCTCTGCCGGCCAGCTGAGGAAGTGGAACTGCGTGAGCGTGCGCGTCTCCTGGGTCGCACGTTCTTCAGGTAGAAGCTCCGCACTAGGAAGTCCTCGCACCAGATGTGCTCCGACACCAGGTTCACCTGCGAGGGTGGGGGCGCAGGCCTGAGCGCGGCAGGGCCTCTCCAAATGCTCCCGGCCTCCCAGGCCAGTCAGGAAGCTCACTCAACTGTCCCCAGGAACCCTAGCCACCTGTGTCACTTATGGACTGCTCAGGACAACTGGCGGCTTTTCCCTCTGGACACAACTAGTCTTTTGGGCCGCACAGCGGGAGTCTAGCTCCCCGACTAGGGATCGAAGCCGCGCCCCTTGAAGTGGCAGCTCGAATTCTTAACCAGCGGACCCTCCAGGAAGTCCTGTGTGCTTCCTGGAATCAGTTTCTCCTTTCTCTTTTGTGCAAAGACTAGCACAGTGTCTGTGCTACACACACACCATAAACTTTGATAACATTCTGTATTTTCATTTGAATTTTTTCTTTAACCCCAAGCAGGAGCAATTTTTAAAGCTTAAAAATAAAAAGTATTGTGTGCTCATCTAATGCTGAAAATTTGTTATCCAGAGCTCATTTAGAGATAAGAAGCTTCTGCTGTGCAAATAACATCTGTTTCATCGGGGGAGGGGGTCACTTCCCATTGGTCAGGAATGTTTCTCCTTCCTCTACTTTGTCTCTGTTTTTTCTATTTTTCATAAGCAACATGTGTGATTGGCAGCATTTCTTTCTTTGCTTTGGCCTCCAGGAAACTCAGATCTAAACTAGACTCAATAAAAGTAGGCCTAAGTCTTGGTCTTTGAGTATATTTATCTTCCCTGTCTCAAAACTGTACTCCTGGCTCTCAGTTTCTTACCTTAGTTTCAGTGGTTTTATAGTTTTATATCTGTACCTTTCATCATAGGTCCCTACCAGTGCTTTTCAGCCCTAGACTGGACACACACATACACACATGTATATGCATATATGTATTTATGTGAATTCTTTCCTGGTGGCTCAGACGATAAAGAATCCACCTGCAACACAGGAGACCTGGGTTCAATTCTGGGTTGGGAAGATCCCCTGGAGAAGGGCGTGGCAACCCACTCCAGTATTCTTGCCTGGAGAATCCCCAGGACAGAGGAGTCTGGCGGGCTATAGTCCATGGGGTCTCAAAGAGTTGGACACGACTGAGTCAGCACAGCACAGCACAGCATGTGTGAATACGTGTAATACATGGATTACACATACAGTTGCACATGCATGAATGGTGCACCGCCCACTGTCCCCACCCTCATTGTCTCCTGGCCGTGGGGTTTGCTGACCTCATATACGTGGTAGAGGGAGGAACCCTCATCCGGCCAGTAGCGATCACACTGCTTGACACCATCCTCCACCAGCGGGGTCAGCATGACGATGACAGTGCAGCCACTCTCCCATACCATCTAGGGACAGATGATGTCTGGCACCCAGGTAAGCTCCACTCTAACCTCCCTGGGACCTGGTTGGCCCTGGCTGCCCACAAGGGGCCCCAGCCCCTGGAGACACCCTCCCTCCAAAAGCCCACCTGCCAGAAGTCTGCAATGGTATGTGACAGTGGGCCCTGTGTGGCTATGTAGGCTGGCATCCGAGGGTCGTGCTCAATCTGGGGGCAGGGAAAATACATCATGAACCAGAATGGGAAATGCCATTATGGAGAGGTCTGGTCAAAGGGAGAAGGCCAGGGTCTGGGGGAGCCTCAGAACTCCCGTTTCCATGCCGGATATCAGGCCCACAATTCCAGAGCCTTGAGGAGCAGGAAATGGAGTCTATGGGGGCAGGATGAAAATGGAGGAGGAGATAGGAGCCACTCACAATGGGGCTGGCGTTGATGTAATCGCTCCGAGAAGGGCTGCTCTCCACCTTCAGCTTGATGCGAGCATGGTCATCTGCACAGACCCCACATCCCACCCCAGAAACCCCTCCAGTCACTGGGATCCTGGCACCTCTGCCACTCAGCCTCAGCCAGGAGCCCAGCCCCTACCCCAAGCCCTCCGGACTCCCAGCAGACAGAAGGCTGGGCCAGCAGGACTCACTCACAGGGTAGAAATCAGGGTGGCGGTTCTTTTTGATGTTGCCCTCGCCCTGGGCGGTGGCACAGGTGTTGGGCTCCGCCTGGTAGGCACACAGGGCCTGCCACTCCTTGGCCAGGCGGTCCCTGTTCCGAAGGTGGTCCTCCATGTAGGCCTGCAGGGACACCACAGCCTGGCGCTGGCCCCCACTGCCAGCTCTGCCCCTCCCACCACCCGGTCCCCTCCCCGCCTCTGGGCCCATGCCCAATCCTGACCAGAATCATGTGTCCCGTGGAGATGTCCATGTTGGCTTGGGCAGGCTCCTCACACCAGGACGGGGTGCTGCTGTGGGAGCTGGGGCTGGCCTGGGCGGCATCGCTAAACTGTGAGGACACGCTGCTCACCCGAGAAGGCTCGGGTGGACCCTCCGCCCGGTTGAATAGGGACTTTGTAGCCATATGCTGGCGGCATAGATCCTGCAGAAGGACAGGGCAGGATCTATGTTCTCTTGAAGCCTTTTCAACAGAGTCCTGGACTCAGTTCAACAGAGTCCTTAGGATGGTCCTGGATTGCTTTTGAATGAAACCTGTCTCCTCTAGGGTGGGGTCTTCTGCCCTGGGTCTCATCCTTTCCAGGGCTGTTCTGCTTGGGTGTGGCCCATGACAACCTCAGATATTACAGAGCAGAATCCAGAACCCCATGAATGGTGGTGCTGGGGAACCACTGGGGAACAGGAACCACCTGTTCTCAATTCCCATCCATTCAAAATGCCTCCACGACACCCCTTCTGGGGCTTCTCCAGCCCGTGCCTGGATACCCAACTCCCTGCCCTCATCTTACATGAGACCCAGACTCCTGAGCCCCTTCCATCCCCTTTCATCAACAAACTTCTGGGGCTGCACACCTGGTACTCAAAGGTAGTGTCACCGTGGGCCCCCTCGGGTCCCAGGGCAGCCAGGCGCTCCTTGTCCCGCTGTCGTGCGTGCTGCCGCACACACAGAGCCACTGCCAGGGCCACGAGCAGCCCAGCCACGCCCGCCAGGGCCACCAGAGTAAGGAGACGGACCGCATGGGAGAAGTGCTGTGGGCCGGTCGGGGAAGGATGGCAGCTGCCTCCTCCCTCTGTGGGAACAAGGTTAGAATCAAGGTGGGCAGTGGTGGTCGGGGGAGACTTAGGAGCTGCTCCTCACCCCTGTCCCACATCCCACTCCCTGGGGAAAAGCTGAGAGGCAGGGACATGGTGGTACAGGCAGAGGGACTCACATAGACCCAAGATCCTTCTTTCTCAATCCCCATGGGACCAGCTCAACCACATTGTACTGCCAGAGACTTAGTGGGTGACTCTCCCTAGGAGTTTTTGCATTAAAAAATGGATGTAGAGAAGTATAGAGACCCAGGAAGTCAAACAGTAGAACATGAGGCATCCGTGTTGGATGCATAATAGAAGCATATTTTGAGTTCAAAGTCCTTTCTGTGTAATGTTTTCCCTTGGAATTTGAGACTTTGCTCTAGCATATCTATGGACGGCTGGGCCATCTCAGGTAGTTCTTCCAGGTGAGCTGGCTGCCTATAGAAGGCTGATCCTGCAGGGAGCTGGAGCCACTGGGGCCATCTGCTGGTCGGAAAGAAAACTGCATGGAGGAGGGCTGCTTCAGCCAAGGTGGTGTATTTCAGCTCCTGTTCTGCCAAGACTGCCTTCATTTATGGTGGGCAGCATCAGCCAGCGGGGACTTTGACTGATTCTTCAGTTATCTCATACCTGTCCCACTCCTGTCTGCAAGATCTGGAGCCCTGTCTGTGCTTCCAGTTCAGACTTCACCAATCCTGCAGGGAGGACGGAGGTCAGACCCTCTCCAGCCCCCATATGGTCTCCACCCCATGCCATGCAATGCCCCGTGGCAGGCTGGGCCCACATGGCCTGGGTCTGGGATTCCTGGGTCTGGGAATATTTCAAGAAGAGCATCAGCCACCGGTCTGGATCTATACAACTAGGGCTGGGGCCAAGACATATTTACCGGCTTGCTGGGTCACATCGGCCAAAGACAGGTTCTGTTCATTGTGCCGGATGCGGAAGGTAAGGGCGGTCCCACGACACTGTCGAATAGGAGGTATATTACTGCCTCACCCATCACAGATCCCAGATTCAAAATGAGAAATTTGCTCTGGTCCTCTCCCTATTAGAGGATGGGGCTGAAACCCATGCCATATGGGGGTGTTTCAGGAGGGAGGATACTAGACAAGCCAGCAGCAGGGCAAAGTGTGGCTGTAACTTCAATGCAGCTGGAAACATCTGTGACCTGACCTCGGCCCCTTACCTGGAGTTTGTCTTCCCCTCCTTCCCTGAGCTCCCCAGGCCCCACCCCCTTCAAGCTACCTGCAGCCCCAGCCAGACAGAGCCCCACCTGATGTTGATGAAGTTGCCCGAGGACATGTGCACGTGCTCAGCCAGGATCTCCAGCAGCCTCACTCCTGCAGCTAGACTCAGGGGCCTGAAGTTGCAGAGCCGGTAGAGGAAGGAAAGTGGGGACCCTCTTGGCCACTTTCCTGAAACACCCTCCAAGGGTGCCAAGACATCAGGGGTGCAGAGCAGTCCCCCCATCCACCCCCATCTACTTCACATCTGCAATTCTGCTCTCTGCCTCCCAAGGCAGGCCAGCCCAGCTCCCAAGGGACCAAGAGGCTGCCCCACACGGGAGCCCTTACTTCTGGTCGGTGACAATGTAGCCGTATTCCTCTGCTGATGGCCGAGCGGAGGGCTGCCCCGCCACGGTGGGCTGGCTCTGGCCCAGTGGGCTTTTCTTCTCTACCAGGACTGGTGTGGTGGGGGGGCCGGCAGATTTGAGGGGCTCAGAGGACCCAGCGCTCAGTTCCTTCTGGGCTTTAGTGGAGGTGGAACCGCCCATGGAGGATCCAGGCAGGGAGGGCACTGGGGGCAGAGGCTTTGCTGGGTCTATGCCCTGAACCTGCTCCTCCATTGTCTGTTTAGAAGAGAGGCTAGAGGTAAGGTCTCTAACAGTGAAGGGGTTAAGGAAAGGGAGTCTACAGTCTGGACCCTGAGCTCCCAGAGGGGTGCTTATGACTTGCTTCTCTTTCTATCCCCAGACCAGGTCAGCATTGGGTACCGAGAGGGCATCCAGGAAAGTGAGCCAAGTGGATGAATGAATGAATGAATGAACAAAGGGCTGAATGAGTGACTATTCATGATAGGTAATAATCGACAGGATGGGGTTGGAGTGGGGAGAAACTCCAGAGTGAGGAAAGCTGGAGTTAAGGGAGACGATGAACAGGCAGGCAGTGCTTTTTTAACTTTTGTTTAGCCACGCAATCTTAGAAATCCAGCGTGTGAAACAGACAGAGCGCCTCAAGCAGTAGGGCAATCAGGAGTCTGCCTACTCCCTTCCCTCCCTTCGCCTAAGGATCTCATTTCAAAAGCATGGTCTGACACGACTGTAGTGAAAAAAAAAGCACTGAATCAAGGATTCTCACTTCTAGTCTCAGCTCTGCCTTCAGCCTGAGGTGAGACTTTAAACAATGACTTGCAGCCTCTGGGACTCTGTTGAAGGCTCAGAGAATACAGATTCTGGGTCCTGAGCCTGAGATTTAGATTTCGGCTAAGGGTTTTTGCTGCCTTACGAGTCTGGGAGTGTTGCAAACTCACTTTCTTGATGTCAGCTCCAACGTTTACAACCCCTCCTGTAGAGACAGGATAAACAAGACTCTGGGCAAAGGGCCAAGGCCAAGGTCCACACAACGCAGGTAGGAGAAAGGGCTGGTAGCTCTGAATCTGTGACATCTGCTGTGGGCTCTCCCCACAGTCAGTAACCAAGGCTGTTGTTGAGTTCATCCTAACATGCCTCTCTGTGTGTTAATCCCTCAGTCGTGTCTGACTGTGATTGCAGGGACTGTAGCCTACCAGTCTCCTCTGTCCATGGGATTCTCCAAGTAAGAATACTGGACTGGATTTCCATGCCCTTCTCCAGGGTATCTCCTCAGGGATTGAACCCACTTCTTTTGTTTCTCCCGCATTGGCAGGTGGATTTTTTACCGCTGTACCACCTGGGAAGCCCCATGGGCTTCTGCATCATGGGCTCAGACTTCAGTGGTATTCGCCTCTTTGTGACCCCATAACTGTATCCCTCCTGGCTCCTCTATCCAAGGGATTCTGGAGCGGGATGCCGTGCCCTCCTCTAGGAGATCTTCCCAACCCAGAGATCAAACCTACGTTTCTTATGTCTCCTGCATTGGTAGGTAGGTTCTTTACCACCAGTGCCACCTGGGAAGCCCCTTCTGCTTCATGCATGCACGCTCAGTCACTTCAGTCGTATCCGATTCTTTGTGACCCCACGGACCATAGCCCACCAGACTCCTCCACCCGTGGGATTTTCCAGGCAAGAATACTGGAGTGGGATTGCCATTTCCTTCTCCAGGGGATCTTCCCGACTCAGGGACGGAACCTGGGTCTCCCACATTGCAGGCAGACTCTTTACCTTCTGAGCAAACATTGCTTGATCAACTTGTCCCTATTTTTGGTCACATCCCTCAAAGCTACTCTTTGCGCAGTCCTCTCTTACCTGTCAATTAGTGGCTTCTTGGCAATGACCTTAGGTCCTCAGCATCTTCTGCTTAGCCTTTTCAGTGCCTCCAGATCCCCAGCTCATACCCTCATTGGCTTCTTTTCCCATTACTTCCATCTCCCAGTCCTTTCCTGCTCTAACTCTTCAGCTCACCACCTCACCCCTTGCTTCCTGACCATGGCTGTCAATGACTCTGTCTCAAACCAACTCCCTCCCCTGAGCTTGGCCCTTCCCCTCTAAACTGTTTCTTGTGGCCTTGAGAAGCAGGGCGAGAGGCCTCTGTGGGGCTGGCAGTCTCTCTGCCCCGACACTCACCCGGATTTCGTCCGGCACCCTTGGGCAGCAGCTGCAGCAGGGTCGAGAGGGTAGAGAGCTGCTCCGGGGTCAGCTGACGCAGCTCCACGCCATAGCCCGCCAGCACAGCGGCCACTCTCTGCAGAGTCGCATCTGCTGGGAGCCAAACATGGAGCTCAGGACTAGTGCCGGGATGAACTTTCAGGATGAGTTTGCAGGTGAGAGGGGACTCCCACATTTAGGAACTTCTCAAAGACCAGGACACTGATGCCCTCCCCTTCCGTCCATGTCCACACTTTGGGGGAAAGCCCTTCGGGTGCCAAGACCAAACTTCAGGCCCAGTAGGGACTCCTCAATTCCGTAGCTGGAATAGACATGTCAGCTCCACCCGCTACTGTATCCCCAGTGCCTATTTATGCCTGGCAGAGAGCAGGCAGTCAGTAGGCATTAGTTGAGTATACAGATGACTTTAAGGACAAATTAACAAGTGCATGCATAGTCAGGACAACCCCCCCATCTCTGTCCCCCGAGAAAGCAGCCCCATAGGCATGGAGTGGATGCTGAGGCCACGGTTACCTGGCTGCTCTGCTGGGGTGGGAGGCTTCTCCTCACGACCCTCTAGTCCTTCCTCCTCATAGCCCTCCGAGGAGTCCCCTGCCCGGCTGCTGCCCCCTGGCTCTGGCAGCCTTGGTGCCCTGGCCCTGCTGGGCACTTGTGACTCCTGGGCCAGGTAGAACAGCTCTGACTCCTGGAAAAGCTGAGCAGGTGGAGGCCCTGGAGGGTCCCCATAGGCGTGGCCAGGGTGAGCCCCAAACATGCCCTTGGAGGCAGTTCGGCTGAGGAAGGCAGGGGCTTCAGCCTTGGGCAGGGGGTCAACACTGACCATGCCTGGGGAGCTCTCTGAGCCCCGGGAGCCATCGCGGGAGCCAAACTGTGGGAAACCAGAGACTGGGATAAGAGCAGATGTCAGCCTGGGGATTGGGGTTGGGAGGGGGCCAGTGTCCAGAGCTCACCTGATGGAACAGGTAGGGCTGCAGCAGGGCAGGTTCATAACTCAGGGCAGGATGCGGGGGCTGTGGGGGCAGCAGCAGATGCTCCAAGAGAGGGGGCAGCAGCTCAGCCTGCAAAGGGGACAGGGGGGCGCCCGCCCCAGCTCCGCCCCCACCTACTGAAGGTCGAGGAAGCCGATGCTGCGGAGCTGGGGCGGAGCCAGTGGGGATGCCCTGTAAAAGCAGCTCCCCAGCGGGACCAGGTCTCCTGGGCACCAAGCCAGATCTGAGGAGGAAAGCAAAGTGTGTGTGTCGTGTGTGTGTGTGCGCGCGCATGTCTGTGTGTGTGCGTGTTGGTTGTGTGGGGCAACAGTGCACAGAATTTATGAGGCAGGGATGCTGGGGGCCAGGCAGGCTTAGCCCAAAGTAAACCTGATCTCTCAAGAGATGAGGTAGCCTCAGGAGAGGGAGAGCAGCATGGACAAGGGCCAGAGGTCTACGCCTAGGTAGAGGCCATCAGCTCCCTGCTAAGCGAGCCTGGGTCCCTGAAACACAGCAGCAGAGCTGATGAAGCGTGAGGCTAAGGACAGAAAAGGGGAGAGTGGGGAGCAGGGGAAGGGAGCTGGGAACTGCTCTCGATGAACTGTGGCTGCAACTTGCCCCGTTGTCCCTGTGTGCATGTCCCCAAGTACACATCCAAACATTCAATGCCATGTCCCGCCCTACCCAACTCTGCCTTCTTCAGCTGGTATCATCCTCTGAGCCCCAAGCCCTCATTTACTTTCCTTTGCTTTACAGGGCCTGAATGATGCCTTCAGAGCCCCTAACCACAATAGGAAGATGGTGCCTCCTACCATGCAGTAATAAAACTGAACATTAAACAGCCTCAGTCTGACAAAATTCTAATCTGTTCCATGATGACTGCTTTGATGCTTCTTTTAAAATATCAAATGTCCAAATGTTTCAAAGCAGTCTTTAACATTGTGAATCAACTATGCTATGATAACAATTTTAAGAAAAGACTTTATTCAGCAAAAACAAAAAAAAAACAAAAAAAAACCCCCAGTTTTGAATGCTCTTGTTTTGCTAGATCCCCAGGGATGAGCTCAGCTCATGTTGGGCATGTGGGCATATCAAATGACCACTCCAGAGCCTCTTTCACCCATGCCCCAGCCTGCTGGTCTCTGTACATACTTTCCTCTCTCCATCAGGAGGACCACAGATGCACAAGTCTTGCAGTGCTAGAGCTGATGACAAATGATGCCTACCTGTCCCTTGGATGAGGCTCTGGGGGGCGAAGCCTGGGGATACGCTCCATCTCCTGGGAGATCACATCTGGGTGAGGTCATCGTGCCAGGACAGTCCTTCCGGGGAGAGAAAAGAGTGAGATGGAGATTGTCCCTCAGGCTTGGGACAGTCTGAGGGCTCAGTAAAAGGGGCCAATGCAGATCAAAACTGTACCCTCTACCCTGCAGTGTACTGAACTGGGCAGAGCCCAGGAGCAGTGGAGGGGGTCCAAAGACCTGGTGGGTGATCTGAATTGTCCTTTCTGCGCCCCTGCCCCGCCCCCAGGTGCAGCTCTGGAAGTGAGACTGCCTCCGGTGGGACTGGGTTTAAATCCTCTGCCACTTACTAACTGTATGTCTTTAGCTGAACCTCTGTGAGCCTTAGTGCTCTCATCTGGAAAATGGGGGTTTATACCTCCTAAAATTGTTGTGATAATTAAGACACAATATAAAACAATTAGAATAGTACCTGACACATCATGAGTATTCAATAAATGCTATAATTATTATCATCATCAATATTACTATTCATCTTATTTTTATTGATCCTGAACCTTAGTTTTCTTTATTTGTGGTGGTGGTGGTGGTGGTTTAAGTGGGCATAACATATACTTTATGGGTCTGTAGTAAAGATTAAATGCAATCAGGGACTTGAAAATGCTTGGAAACCTCCAAAGCATTATACATGTCTTTTAAGCCTTCATCAACATCATCTTATCCTGAAGGCAGATCTCCTGTTTGACCATTTCCCTCCATGAACTCTGCTTGCAGGAAAAGTCAGTCATCTATTCTAAAAGGATACCCTCCCACTCTCCAGTCCCACCTACCCCCATTCCTTTTTGCTTGCTTCTGGATTAATACTCATACTGCTTTTAACTCATGTGGGATCTATACCTGCCTTTTTGCCTATTAACATTAGATGAACTATCTGTGTTTCTATAAAAGGCCAATCCTCCACTTGGGCACTAGATTTCATCCCCTGCTACCTACTCAAGAATATCTTCCCCATAATTCTCCCCTTTTTCCTATATCATCATTTTCTCCTGTTGTCTACTGAATTATTCCAATTCAATAAAACACAATGCAATTTCTCTAATGTTATAATGAAAATACTGCTTGAATCCCACATTCCCCTACAACTGTCACCCCATTTGTTTGTAGCAAGACTCTTTGAAAGTGTCATCTCTGCTGGCTGTATCCACTTCCTTTCCTCCCATTCCCTCTTACCCACTCTATTCAGGATTTTCTCGCCCCCCCCAACTAGTCTACTAAAACTATCATCACCAGTGGCTTCTGCATATCTAAATCTAGGGTCAGTTCTCAGATCTCATCTTACTCAAGCTACCACCATCATTTGACACTGTTGATCACTCCTTCCCCCGTGATACACTCTCACTTAGCTTCTAGGACACCAAACACTCCTGTCTCTCCTTCTACCCCATTGGCTCTCCCTTCTCAGCCTTCCTTGTTGATTCCACTCCTCCTGGTCCTCTTAATAGAATTCTTTAGGGTTTTTCTTCATATTGACTCAATCCCTTGACTATTTCATCCACCTCATGGGTTTAATTACCATCTATACACCAAAGAATTCCAAATTTATATCTCTACTTCAGACTTCTCTCTCTCTTTCAAAACCCAATTTTATGCACTCAGCTTTCCATTCTAATTGAGTGGACATCTTGAACTCAGTATAACCAAAACTGAGCCCCCTCCTTACCCAAGTTAATACTTCTGCATAGTTAATATTTTAATGTTTAGTGTTTCTGTTTGTAACATTGATTCCCTACATTCTATTCTCAACACAGCAGCAAGAGCAGTCCTTTTAAAGTAGAAGTGATATCAAGCACCGCTATGCTCAAACCTTGTGGTGGTTTCCTCTTTTACTCAGAGTATAGTCAGGGTCCACACATTCTCCTATAAAATCTCAGAACATCATTACCTACCTGACTGCATCTTCTGCTCTGCCTCTCCATCACTCCTCTACAGCCTTCCTTAGAGGTGTTTTCCACAGTGTTTCTCAAACTCATGCTTAGGGCTTTTGTTCCAGACCTTGGCCAACCAAAATACTCTTTCCTAAGATAATCTTCTGGAAACATCCCCACCTCCTTATGTAATTATTCAAATTTCATAGCCTCACTAAGATCTATCTTGACCACTCATTTTAATAGTATGGCTTCCTACCTCACCATTTCTGATCCCTTTATCCTGCTGTAATTGTCTTTTTCCATGGCACTTATCCCCTTCTAACATATGAATATTTTCTAATTTATATAATGTAGCACCTCCCTTCATCTCCTGAATATAAACCCCAGAAGACAGAGATCTTCATTTCACCCCTTGATAAATATTAACCACCTAAAACTATGTTTGCCACATAGAAGTGCCCAATAAATGAATGAATTTATTTGAATGAATGAATTGAAAGAGTGAGGTGTTCTCCTGGCTGAGGACCCCAGGTTTCACAGCTCTGGAATACTCAGTCAGTTCCAGAGAGTGGGCTGATCTCAAAGAGATGAATGCTGGCCTCTTCCAGTGGCTTCTTCCAGAAGCCTCCTCTGGATTCCTCCAGAGAGTCTAAGTGTGAACAGCATATCTCTAGGGTTCTGCTCCCACTCCTGTTTCCAGTAAGGTCTGGGAAGTTGAGGCTCCACAGTGGGTGTGATAGGAATGTTCCATGAGAGAAAACCTGGAGTCAGATGGCCCCTCCCTTCCCCATTTCATCTAACCAAGTTACAGCCTCTCTCCTCCCGTGCCTCTAGACCTCACCTTGGGACATGAGCTGCCGGAGCACACCTTGTAAGCGTTGAAGAACTGGGGATGTGACTTGCAAAAGGGGCCGGGCTTGCCCCACTCCCACCTGGCACTGTCCAAACAAGCCATCTAAGAGCACAAAAGTGGTGTTAGCAGGGGGCTTGGACAAGAGGCCTTCCAAAGTCCAGGTTGCAAATAGACAGCTCTGTCTCTATCTCCTCTCTTGGCTTCAGAGGGCTTTGCTCCTCCAGGTCATCCCCTCTTCTCTCCAAGTGCAATTCCCCTTCTTACTTCTAGGCACCCCGCTCCCCCCCACACACTACTTTCTCATTGTGTACCTTCCCCCCACCCCCACCGATGTCTT
>SJXQ01008557.1:317913-364614 GCA_006408695.1 Aepyceros melampus | reverse complement strand
CTCCCGGGCGGCTGCCCAGCAACAGCAGACAGAGTAGCACCCGGAGACCCCCCGATCCCCCGGGACCCCCGGGCCGCCCCGGGAGCCGCATCCTTCCCGGCTCGGCTCTCCAGCCCGGCAGCCAGAGCCGCAGCGATGCCGGCCCGAGCCTGCCAGCGGGGCCGAGGCGGGGCCTGCCACTCCCCACCCACCGAGGCGGGGTCTACACGCCCCTCTCGCCGCAACTCTGCCAACCCCAGGCGGCTGGTGACGACATCCCCACCCCCGGCTCTGGCGTCGATTTGCGTCATTCGTGGCGTAAAAGCGCAGCCTTCGTGGAGCTCCTGCTCACCCGAGCCCTCCTACACCCAACAGTAGGCGCCCCTGTAGAATTCTCACTTGGCCTCAGCTTGACATATTCTTCTCCCCAAGGGCCACCTCCTCTATCACCCAGTCTCAGGGTTGGCGAGAAGGGTTCTCATTGGGTGGGGATCAGGAAGGATACGTGAGTTCGGTAGTATGAAGCTTAAGATGTGGAGCATAAAAGTGAATAGAATGTCCTCTTTCGCATCTCAATTAACGGTTCCTCTGTCACTAAGATCATGGCATCCGGTCCCATGATTTCATGGCAAATGGATGGGGAAAAAATGGAAACAGTGAGAGACTTTATTTTGGGGGGCTCCAAAATCACTGCAGATGGTGACTGCAGCCATGAAATTAAAAGATGCTTGCCCTTGGAAGAAGAGCTATGACCAACCTAGACAGCATATTAAAAGGCAGAGACATTACTTTGCCAACAAAGGTCCATCTAGTCAAAGCTATGGTTTTTACAGTAGTCATGTATGGGTGTGAGAGTTGGACTATAAAATTGAGCACTGAAGAATTGATGCTTTTGAACTGTGGTGTTGGAGAAGACTCTTGAGAGTCCCTTGGACTGCAAGGAGATCCATCCAGTCAATCTTAAAGGAAATCAGTTGTGAATATTCATTGGAAGGACTGATGCTGAAGCTGAAACTCCAGTACTTTGGCCACCTGATGCAAAGAACTGACTCACTGGAAAAGACCCTGATACTGGGAAAGATTGAAGGTGGGAGAAGGGGATGACAGAGGATTAGATGGTTGGATGGCATCACTGACATGATGGACATGAGTTTAAGTATGCTCCAGGAGTTGGTGATGGACAGGGAAGCCAGGCGTGCTACAGTCCATGGGGTTTCAAAGAGTGGGACACGACTGAGTGACTGAACTGACCGACTGACTGTCATCCTTCAGAGCAGGAATGGTTACACATATGTGCTTGGACTCCAGTTTTAGAAATGCCACCTACTAGGGGTATAAGTTTGGGCAAGATGTTTAACCTCTCTACTCCCAAGTTTCCTGATCTGTGAAATGAAGGTGCCAGTAGTACCAGGTGGCTGTGAAGACTGAGAGAATTACATTCACTTGGCTCACTTAGAACAGCCATTGTACTAAACGCTGGATAGGTACTGGCGGTTTTTTGTTTGTTTGTTTGTTTGTTTGTTGTTGTTGTTAGCTTTGCCTCATCTTTCTTTCTCCCCCTTCCTTGGCTGGTCTATTAAAATCTTATGGTTTCTGCCTGAAAAATATATCTTGCACCATCCCACTTCTCTCCCTGCTCACTGTCCTACCCCAGCCACTGTGCTCTTTCATGACTATTGCAGTAATCATCTAACTAGACTTTTGCTTCCATTCTTGTCACCCAATAAGCTTGGGAGTGAGCTTTCTAAAGTTCAAGTTGAACATTTTACTCTCTTGCTTTTCAGTAAAACTTTTCCAAAATACAAAAAAATAAAAAGATAAAAAAAGATAGTGGTGCATAGTAAATGCTCATACACTCATCACCTAGACTTAACAGTTATTATTTTGCTATATTTACTTCTTTTTAGCACTTAAAAGTAAGCAATAGACATTGTAAAGTGAAAGTTGCTCAGTTGTGCTCTGACTCTGTGATCCCATGGACTGTAGCCTGCCAGGCTCTTCTGTCCATGGGATTCTCCAGGCAAGAATACTGGAGTTGGTTGCCATGCCTTTCTCCACGGGATCTTCCCAACCCAGAGACTGAACCCAGGTCTCCCACATTGCAGGCAGATTCTTTACCACCTGAGCCACCAGGGAAGCCCAACAATACTGGAATGGGTAGTCTATAGTTCTTCCAGGGGATCTTCCCAACCCAGGAATCAAACCGGGGTCTCCTGCAATGCAGGTGGATTCTTTACCAGCTGAGCTACCAGGGAAGCCCAAGTTCCCTTCTAAATCTTTCAACATGCATCTCCAAGAAATAAGTATATTTTCCTATACCACCAAATTGCCATTATGACCTAACAAAATTTACAATAATTTCTGAATAGCATTTTATACTCAGTTCATATTCAAATGTCTCAAATTGTTTCCAAAAATGCCCTTTTTCTGCTGTTTTGTTCAAAATAGCAGTCAATTGAAGACCACCATTGCATTTGGTTATATTTCTTAATTCTCTTTAAATTAGCATAAACAGTGCTTTCCTCACCACCCCCACCCCCCATTTTTGACAGTTTCTTGTGGAAGAGATCAGGTCAGGTTTTCTAACTCTTCATCTTCCGGATTTGTCTGACTGTTTCCTCATAACATGTTTCCCTGTATCTCCCCTGTATGTATACTGTGTAGCCCCTGTATTTCCTGAAAAATAGGAGTTAAGTCTTGATTGGATCAGGTAAAAATATTTTCAAACATGAAATTCACAGGTGGTGCTATATGATTCCAATTGTGTATTTTCAGGAGTGCATAGTGTCTGGCTGTCTCACTATTAGTGATGCTAAAATTGATCACTGATTTAAGGTAGAAACAGCCAGATCTCTATGGTAAAGTTACATTTTCCTCTTGTGACCAGTATGGATGCAATCCATCGAAAGATATTATCTTGCTGTGAAAATATCTAGTCCCCCATCAACTTTTCACCTAATGGTTTTGCCATTCATTGATGATCCTTGACTAAAATCATGATTTTTTATCATTCTTTTCAGTTCAGTTCAGTTCAGTCACTCAGTCATGTCCGACTCTTTGCAACCCTGTGAATCGCAGCACGCCAGGCCTCCCTGTCCGTCACCAACTCCCAGAGTTCACTCAAACTCACGTCCATCGAGTCAGTGATGCCATCTAGCCATCTCATCCTCTGTCGTCCCCTTCTCCTCTTGCCCTCAATCCCTCTCAGCATCAGGGTCTTTTCCAATGAGTCAACTCTTTGCATGAGGTGGCCAAAGTACTGGAGTTTCAGCTTTAGCATCATTCCTTCCAAAGAATACCCAAGACTGATCTCCTTCAGAATGGACTGGTTGGATTTCCTTGCAGTCCAAGGGACTCTCAAGAGTCTTCTCCAACACCACAGTTCAACAGCATCAATTCTTCAGTTTTCAGCTTTCTTCACAGTCCAACTCTCACATCCATACATGACCACTGGAAAAACCATAGCCTTGACTAGACCGACCTTTGTTGACAAAGTAATGTCTCTGCTTTTGAATATGCTATCTAGGTTGGTCATAACTTTCCTTCCAAAGAGTAAGCATCTTTTAATTTCATGGCTGTAATCACCATCTGCAGTGATTTGGGAGCCCAAAAAAATAAAGTCTGATACTGTTTTCACTGTTTCCCCATCTATTTCCCATGAACTTATGGGACCAGATCTTATTTCCTTTAGCTGATCTTATTTCATAAAGAAGAATTCAGAATTCAGAAGGTAGTTTCTTCTCTTTAACTATTCATTTGCAGAGTAATGAGTTGGTATAACAGTTACTGTCAAGGGTGCAAATAAGTTTCTAAACACATTTGTTATCACTTTTCTTGTTTGAGCATTACTATGGAAGCATGGATTTTTATATATTCAGTGTGTATCAGTCAATCACAGTAATATAAAAATTGTCCTGAAGTAAGTAAGTGAAAGCCATTTTAAACTGACTCTTGTTTCCTTTTGAAACATCCCATTAACCACTTAAAGCTCCTTTCCTTGCTTTGTATTATAGAATAATATATTTGTAGACAATTTTTATATTACTGTTTAGAAACTTATTTGCCACCCGAGCTGACTGATTTGAAAAGACTCTGATGCTGGGAAAGATTGAGGGCAGGAGGAGAAGGGGACGACAGAGGATGAGATAATTGGATGGCATCACCTACTGATGGACATGGGTTTGGGTGAACTCTGGGAGTTGGTGACGGACAGGGAGGCCTGGCGTGCTGCGGTTCATGGGATTGCAGAGTCAGACATGACTGAGTGACTAAACTGAATTGAAGATGTGTTAATCATTTTTATTCCTTGCCCTAGACATGGAAGCAGCCATTCCTCCAGAGATTTGGTAGCTTTTAGTAAAAACTGATTTTAGGGACCCCAGTCTGGGTCCTAGGGGTCATAATGACTACTGAGATGATTGATGTTGCTTCTAGGTCCTTTCAGTGCATAGACTTAGGATATAAAGATACACTCACACATACATCTCACTCACACTATTTCCAATTAAAATTTAGCTGTGATTTTTACTAACCTCTTAATTTTATACCTGTATCTCTTTATTATACTGAAAAATTTGGTTTCTAATAACACCAACACAATCGTTTATATGTTTGATCCTACAATATGCGCACAATAATTTGCAAATAATATAAATATTACTCTCCTAATAAAACAGTAAATATACCTAAGACTTTGGGTAGTTTATTTTGTCCTTATAACCCCTAGGGTTCAGTTCAGTTCAGTTCAGTCGCTCAGTTGTGTCCGACTCTTTGAGGCCCCATGAATCGCAGCACGCCAGGCCTCCCTGTCCGTCATCAACCCCAGAGTTCACCCAAACTCATGTCCGAGTTGGTGATGCCATCCAGCCATCTCATCCTCTGTCGTCCCCTTCTCCTCCTGCCCCCAATCCTTCCCAGCATCAGAGTCTTTTCCAATGAGTCAACTCTTTGCATGAGTTGGCCAAAGTACTGGAGTTTCAGCTTTAGCATCATTCCTTCCAAAGAACACCCAAGACTGATCTCCTTCAGAATGAACTGGTTGGATCTCCTTGCAGTCCAAGGGACTCTCAAGAGTCTTCTCCAACACCACAGTCCCAAAGCATCAATTCTTCTGTGCTCAGCTTTCTTCACAGTCCAACTCTCACATCCATACATGACTACTGGAAAAACCATAGCCTTGACTAGACCGACCTTTGTTGACAAAGTAATGTCTCTGCTTTTGAATATGCTATCTAGGTTGGTCATAACTTTCCTTCCAAGGAGTAAGCGTCTTTTAATTTCATGGCTGCAGTCACCATCTCCAGTGATTTTGGAGCCCAGAAAAATAAAGTCTGACACTGTTTCCACTGTTTCCCCATCTATTTCCCATGCCATCAAAATACTGTGTTCTAAAGTCATTTGAAATAATTATTTTGTTTGTTTAGTCATTTTTTTTTTTACCAATCTGATATATAATTTGGTTTGTTTGTTTTCAGTATTAGGATTTGCTTCTTATTTTTACACTTTTATTTTTTGAATATGTAAAATATTTGCATTGTTTAAAGAGCCAATTCACAAAATGAAATATACTCAGGAAAGTCTTCTCTACACCATCCACAATTGCCCATGCTATCTTTATCACTTTACCTCATTTATTTCCTTTTTTAAAACTTTGTAAATTGTGAAACATAAAAAACAGAAAAATGCATAAAGCAAAAGGGAACAGCTCAATAAATCATTACACAATGAACACCCATGTAATCCAGGTCAAGAAATTGAACATTTCCAGCACCCTAGAAGTCTTATTGTGTACACCAGACAGTTCCTGTGATGTGCTTAAAAAAAAAAAAAAAAGTTTCTGTGGTAAGCCAGCTATCTTCTTGTTGTTAGAATGAGAGTCTTTGTCTTTCAAGTTTCCTGCAACCCAGACAGAAGTGGAGCTCTTTTCTTTTGAAGGATAATTTTGCTAGTTATAGAATTCTAGGATGACTGCTGGGCTTCCCTGGTGGCTCAGAGGTTAAAGCATCTGCCTCCAATACGGGAGACCCAGGTTCGATCCCTGGGTCGGGAAGATTCCCCTGGAGAAGGAAATGGCAACCCACTCCAGTATTCTTGCCTGGAGAATCCCATGGACGGAGAAGCCTAGTAGGTTACAGTCCATGGGGTCGCAAAGAGTCGGACACGACTGAGTGACTTCACCTTCACCTTCAGGATGACTGTTATTTTCTTTCAACACACTTAAGATATCATTTCTCTGTCTTCTGGCTTTTATTGCTACTGTTTTAGAGTCAATTATCAGACTAAATGTTGCTCTTTTGAAAGTAATCCTCTCCTCCACCAAATTCGCAGTTGCTTTAAAATTTTTTTTCCTTTGTCTTTGCCTTCCTGCAGTTTCATCATATTTTTTGCTTTAGTTGTAGCTTTTTATTTTTAAATAGTTTGCTTGAGATTTGTTGCCAATCTTTAATCAGTGGGTTGATATCTTCTAACAGTTCTGGAAATTTTTCAACCATAATCTTTAAAAATATTGCTTATGTCCTATTCTCTCTCTCCTCTTTCTGGGATTTCAAGTAAATGAATAGTGGACCTTTTCACTGAATCCTCTTTGTTTCTTACCCTTTCTTTCTGCATTTTCCACCCTTTGCCTCTTTGTATTTTTCGGAGGGAAGGAACAAGTTTCGTGTGACCTGTCTTCTGGTACACCAGTTCTGTTTCAGCTGTCTCTAATCCGTTATTAAATCTATTCAATTAATTTAAAATTTGGGTTCTCACATTTTTAAGTTTTAAGAATTTTTATTTAATTCTCTTTCTTTTCAAAGAAACAATTTTGAGTTTTATTGATTTCTGTTTATTATTTTCTTGTTTTCAGTTTTTTGATTTCTGCTCAATTTTTATGTGTTTTCTTTTGCTTGCTTTAAATTTCAATTGCTCTTCTTTCTCTGGTTTTTTAAAATGTGAACTTAATTTATTGATTTTAGATCATTCTTTTATAATATGTGCATGCAGTGCTATAAATTTCCTTCTAAGTACTGCTTTCACTTCATGTCACAAATTGTGATAAATTACATTTTCATTTATTTCAAAATATTTAAAATTTTTTCTTGAGATTTCTTCTTTGGCCCATGGATTGTCTAGAAAGGTGTTTTCCAGATATTTGGGGATTTTAAAGCTATCTTCCTGTTATTGATTTCTAGTTTAAGTCCATTGTGGTCAAAGAATGTATCTTATGATTTCTAGTCTTTTAAATTTGTTAAGGTGTGTTTTATGGTGGTCTGTATTGATGGATAGTCCACATGAGCTTGAAAAGAATGCATATTCTGCTGCTGTTGGATGGTATATTTTACATGTCAGAGTGAAAGTGATAGTCACTCAGCCATGTCCAACTCTTTTTGACCCCATGGACATGGAATTTGCCAGGCAAGAATACTGGAGTGGATTGCCATTTCCTTTGCCAAAATGTTAATTAGATCAAATCAAATAATTGTTCTGTTCAGGTCATTTATATCCTTACTGATCTTCTGCTTGCTTGATCTATCAGTTTCTGACAGAGGAGTGTTGAGGTCTTCAATTATAAAAGGTAAGTTTTCTATTTCTCCTTTCAGTTCTATCAGTTTTTGCCTCATGTATTTTGACTTGTTAATTCTTTAAAAAAAAAAATTTCCAATATTACTTTCTGTGATTTCTAGATCCTTGTCAAAAATTGCAATTTGGCATTTATATACTTAAACATAAAGCACAGTTGCTTTGCTTTGGAAACATTGGATTGCGGTGGGTCTGTTTATGTTATCTATTGTGCTGGGCCATGCTAAGTCACTTCATATGTCTAACTCTTTGCGACCCCATGGATTGTAGCGTGCCAGGTTCCTCTGTCCTTGGGATTTTCCAGAACGCTGGAGTGGGTTGTCATACCTCTTCCAGGGGATCTTACCAACCCAGGGATGAACCCAGCTCTCTTGCATTGCAGGTGGATTCTTTAGCACTGAGCCCCCAGGGAAGCCCTATCTATCGTGCAGAGTATGGCATTTGAAAAGTTATTTGTAGAAATAATTTAAAGGCTTAGAGGATTTTTATTTACTTCTACAGGTGCCTAAAAGCACTAGTGATCTGGTATAACCTTAACCTTAATACATGATGCAATCTGAGTAAGGGTAGGTTGACTTCATTTTCTCCTTATTCCTAAAGTTTTCTTCTTGGTCCCACACCAAAACAGAGAGCAGTTCTTCCTTTCAAGGGCTTGGACACTGATACCTGCTCCTCTAGCTCCACAGGCTATCTAAATCAGCTTTTTGTCTGCTTCTTAAAATGCAAAATTTCCCCAGGCCAAAGCAACTGTGAACATTGGGTTTACCACCTCTGGATTCTGTTCCTTTCCTGGATCTTGACCCGAGTTTATCACTTTTTGGTCTTTTGCTAGTTTCTTAATGCTTTTAAGAAGATTTAGGATATTTTTCCAGCCAGCTTTTAAGGTATATCAAACACCATTTATTGCTCCATTTTGCATCCTCCTGGGTTACCTTTTAACTCTAGCCATCACTGCAGTCACCACCTACATACAGATGTAAGCTGATACCACTTGACCCACTAGCAAAAACAGTGCAGATCTTTTGTTTTTAGCCTGGGTCCTCTCTGTTAGCACAGCTTTAGGTATCCATGGGAATCTGCTCAGACATTCTCATGCAAGAAAAACCTGAATGTGTGAAGAGTTTAGCATCTTACAGTGAAACCTTTGATCTAATGGAGATTGGGCCTATAGGATACTCTCCTTTTCTCTATCCCAGAGGACAGTTCTGAGGTGCACTCTACCTGATGCCTAAGAGAGTCCCCACATTTCAGCCTTAGCATTCTCTCAGTCTTCATCTTGAAATCTAATCCTAATTTACATGATCCTCAGGTAAACCCGTACTTCAGGCTTTGATTTGAGGAGGAACCAATTAAGACAAATTGTCAGCAGGTCGGATAGTGTGAATTATCTAGTGAACTATTACCAAAAGAAGCAGAAATTGAGAAAAAATAAATAAATTTAGGACATATTGCCAACATCTGTTGGATCATAGAAAAAGCAAGAGAATTCCAGAAAAATATCTACTTCTGCTTCACTGACTATGCTAAAGTCTTTGACTGTGTAGATCACAACAAACTATGGAATATTCTTAAAGAGATAGGAATACCAGACCACCTTACCTACCTCCTGATAAATCTGTATGCAAGTCAAGAAGCAACAGATAGAACCGGACATGGAACAATGGACTGGTTCCAAATTGGGAAAGGAGTTCATCAATGTTGTATGTTGTCACCTTGATTATTTAACTTATATGCAGAGTACATCATGCAAAATGCCAGACTGGATGAAGCACAAGCTGGAATCAAGATTGTGGGGAAAAATATCAATACCCTCAGATATGCAGATGACACCACCCTTATGGCAGAAAGTGAAAAAGAACTAAAGAACCTCTTGATAAAAGTGAAAGAAGACAGTGTAAAAGCTGGCTTAAATTTCAGCATTCAAAAAAAACTAAGATCATGGCATCTGGTCTCATCATTTCATGGCAAATAGATGGGGATACAAGGAAACAGTGACAGATTTATCTTCTTGGGCTCCAAAATCACTGCAGATAGTGACTGCAGCCATGAAATTAAAATACACTTGCTCCCTGGAAGAAAAGCTATGACCAACCTAGACAGCATATTAAAAAGCAGAGACATTATTTTGCCAACAAAGGTCCATCTAGTCAAAGTTATGTTATTTTCAATAGTCATGTATGGGTGTGAGAATTGGACTATAAAGAAAGCTGAGCACGGAAGAACTCATGCTTTTGAACTGTGGAGTTGGAGAAGACTCTTGAGAGTCCCTTGGACTGCAAGGAGATCACACTAATCAATCCTAAAGGAAATCAGTTGTGAATATTCATTGGAAGGACGGATGCTGAAGCTGTAATATTCTGGCCACCTGATTGAAGAACCGACTTATTGGAAAAGACCCTGATGCTGGGAAAGACTGAAGACAGGAGGAGAAGGGGATGGCAGAGGATGAGATGGTTGGGTGGCATCACTGAATTGATGGACATGAGTTTGAGCAAGCTCTAGGAGTTTGTGAAGAACAGGGAAGCCTGGCATGCTACAGTCCATGAGGTTGCAGAGTTGGACACAGCTGAGCAACTAAACTGAACTGAACAAAGGAAATATTGTAGTATACTTATATGTTGATGGAAATAATCAGACATGCAGGCAATGAGTAATGACTTAGGAGAGCACTGCTGTTTTGATGTCCTTGAGTAGGCTAGCTTTACACTTTAAGAGAACAAGCATTTTTCTTCCCTGACCAACCATCCAGATGTTAATTATTCACTGAGACAGATCATCTCTAACAAAAACAAAAATCACTTGAATTAGTTTCCTATGGTTGCTGAAACAAAGTACCACAAACTGGGGACTTAAATGATAGAGATTTATTGTCTCACAGTTCTGGAGGCTAGAAGTCTAGAATCAACCTGTTACGAGAGTTGGTTCCTTCTTGGGCTGTAAGGATCTGTTCAGGGCCCCTCTCTTTGGCTTATTGGTGGCCATCTTCTCCCTGTATCTCTTCATGTCATCTCCCTTCTATACATGTCTGTCTCCAATTCCCTGTTTTGTAAGGAAGCTGATCATACTGGACTAAGGTCCACCCTAATGATCTCATCTTAAATTACTTACATATATAACATTCTTATTTTCAAATAACGTCATGTTCTGAGGTACAAGAGATTAGTACTTCAACATATGAGTTTTAGGGGGGACAGGATTCAACCCATAAGAGTCTCTAAGGCTTATTAATTTATCCTTCAAACTATCTCTCTTATATGTCCTCTTTGACTCAAATTCAGGTCCTTATGTGGCATGCCACACTATTTCAGCAGTCGTTCTGGCATGTTTCCATCCCTTACCCAGTCTCTAGTCCATCCTTACACAGAAACGTGAGATTGTTCTCCTTAAGCTCACTTTCATGGTGTCACTCTCTTGCTCAACAGACCTTCAATGGCTTCCCATTTTCTATCAAATTATATCATCCAAATCATATAACCTGCTCCTCTGCAATAAGAACTAACTTACCTTCCTTTTAAAAAATACCCATCTTTTTCTCCCCATTTCCTTCTTAGAAATAAAAAGAGAATGAATAAGGAGGATATGTGGGTAAGTGAAGGAGTTGCCCAGTTTAATGAGAACTAGGTACAAATGAATGTGACTGGTCTAGTGTTGGGTTTAGAAAGATTTCCTGAACTCACCAAGTAGAGGCAGAGAGGGAAAAAATAGCAGCATGACCACGACTCTGTGCCATCAAGAACTAGTCACTTAACTTCTCTGGGTTGCTTAATTGGATGAGATGTGTGGCCAAATACCAAGTCTTCAGAGGAACAAATCTTGTTATCTGCCCATGTGCTTACATCTGGGAATGTCAAATGAGTTTGAGAGTACCTTGAAAGTTTAAAGCTTTGCAAATAGGACTTTCTGGTGTTTGACTGGGCTGAGTATGAATGATCAGATCACTCACTCCCTTGTAAGATTTTTAAGCTACCATTACTTTGCAGACAAAGAGCCATCTAGTCAAAGCTATGGTTTTTCCAGTAGTCATGTATGAGTGTGAGAGTTGGACCATAAAGAAGGCTGAGCACCGAAGAATTGATGCTTTTGAACTGTGGTGTTGGAGAAAACTCAAGAGTCCCTTGGACTGCAAGGAGATCCAAGCAGTCAATCTTAAAGGAAATCAATCCTGAATATTCCTTGGAGGGACTGATGCTGAGGCTGAAGCTCCAAAACTTTAACCACCTGACGTGAAGAGCCGACTCATTGGAAAAGACCCTGATGCTGGGAAAGATTGAAGGCAGGTGGAGAAGGGGCTGACAGAGGCTGAGATGGTTGGATGGCATCACCGACTCAATAGACATGATTTTGAGCAAGCTCTGGGAGTTGGTGATGGACACGGAAGACGAGTGCTGCAGTCCATGGGGTTGAAAAGAGTCAGCATGAGTGAGCAACTGAACAACAAGCTACCAGGAGCAAACTGGGAAGAGTCAGCAAAATATCATTTAACATGTGTACACTTTGATTGTAGCACCCGTGTGTTGATTTTGGGGAGCACGAAGAGTGGGCCAGCCCTGGCAGGGGCTATGATACTGCAGGCAGAGATCCTCATAAAACAGCAGAGTCCAGGCCCGTCCAGGTTGGTCATGCCATCCAACCATCTCAGCCTCTGTCGGCCCCTTCTCCTCTTGCTTTCAATCGTTCCCAGCATCGGAGTCTCTTCCAATGACATGGAAAGACGGGCAACTGGACCACACAGCATGGCTGGATATGGGTAAAGAAGGCTGCCATTCCAGCTGTGGTCCCACCCTTACTATCCTCACTTCAGGAATGGTCACTGGAAGGAAAACAAGACAGAAGCACTCTCCAGCAGCACTGGGGAGCTGTGCTCTCCTCACCCCAGTCACTGTTTTGGCCCCACCTCCCTCACATCCAAACCTGACCCGTCCTGCCTCAAGGAAAGTCACAGAGTGTTCGCATCAAAGTCACTTTATTGATCCAGGTTTTCATCACCCTGGAACTGCCCCTCTGGAGGGCAATGGAGGGCACTGGGGCAAAGAGGCTTCACATGAGGTCTCAGTCGGCAACAAGGTTGTGGCCCACAGTGGGGGGCGACTCAAAGAAGCCCTGAAACCAGAAACAAAGGATCGGAATCAGCACGCGGGGAGGTGGCCCCTCTCTCACCTACTCCTCCCCCAGATGCCTCTAACAGCCTGATTTGAGTCAGCCGGCAGTGACTCAGCCCATCGATTGAGGGCCTGTCACCTTTACTCCCACACAGAATTCATAGAGCTCTTGTCTCGTGATTTTCCCTTGGGCTTGGGCTAGAGAAGAACGGCAGCACCTTATTTGCTTTCACAAAAGCTCTCCAACAACCTGTTCTTCAAGGTGGGTCTGTCACTCAGCTCTGGGTGTGTGGACCCAGCAAACAATCCAGGCTTTGGAAGCTCAGCTGCCATCCTAGAGTGGGAAGTGGTTTCCTAGGAGAGCATGAGGAGCTAGAAGCCCCCAGAGGTGCAGACTGCCTCTGGAGAGCCAGCTCCACAGCCAACACCCTTGTCTCCCCTAGACCAGGTTGATCAGCTCCTTACAGGTCTCACTGTTCACTCTCACTCTCCTTATAATCCATCCCTGATATCACTGGAGTGACCTCTTAATATCATACCACATTATAATATCCCCCTCCTCAGTATCTTCCAGTCGACTTGCCATTACACTTGGAATAAAATCCAAACCTTCACCAAGATCTATGAGCCGGTGTGTGGTCAACCCTGGACCTACTTCTCCAAAGCCTACCTAATCTTCTACCACTGACTTTCCCATCTGTTCCTCAGACATGCCATAGTATCCTTGTCTCCAGACATGTTCATTGTGTTGTCCTCTTCCTGGGAGGCCCTTCCTTCATATCTTCTGTTGGCTACCACCTTCTTGTAATTTAGGTCTTTGTCCAAAAAAAAAAAAAAAAAAAAAAGACTTTTGTCAATATGAAGAAGTCTGATGTCTGGGGCAGCCCCACCCCCACTGCAGTGTCTGAGCAGAAAGAAGGGCAGGAGCTGTGCAATGGAAAGGATTAAGAATCAGGAGACCTCGGTCCAGTCTTGGGTCTGCCAAGAACTTCCTATGCAGCCCTGAGTAAGTCGCTGGACCAGCCTAGGCCTCAAAGTCTCAAATGTAAAGATAGACAGGAGGGCTAGATGGGTGTTTTCAACCTGGATTCTGAAGAGTTCAAGCCTCCTAAGGAGGTAACCCAGAGCCTTGCCCAGGTGACTTGCCCAGGGTACAAAGTAAAGCAAAGTCAGGAATTGCTGAAGGCTTCTGGACTCTCTCTCCTGTTCATCCGAAGAAGCTTTGCTATCACTTCTTGTATACAAGGGAGTGTGTGGAGAAAAGGAGGATCTTTTACTCAATATTGAAAACTCTGCAGTTTCCCATGTCTATTGTAAATTCAATACCGATGCATGACTGTATGCGATGATCCTTAGAGAGCCCGGAACCTGCATCATGCCCCCAATCTCTTACATGGATGCTCACAAGTAGTCGGAGAAAGGCAGGAAAGTGGGGGGTACCCTCCAACGGGGAGAGATATTTTCTTCAGCTTCTCTGTTCACAGCCCAATACCCATTCTCTCCTTCACACCTGCCTCCCTCCCTTAAACATGTCCTTGGCAATTCCAACCTCCCCTGAAAAAGCGAGAGCCCCTCACCTTGACTGGGTTGGCCACCTCATGTTTCAGAGCCTTTGAAACCACTTTGGAGGTAAAGCATTGATCCTTGTTCACCTTGACCATTGGGCTCTGTGAGAAGGGAAGCCAGGAGTCAAGAAGGAGACAGAAAAGGGTGTCAGGGCCCCAGAGAAAAAGAGATAGGACTCAAAGTCAGGGCTTTAGAAGTCTTAAGAAGACACATGGGTCTCACCTTGGGGAACAGGAGTCGAAGTTTCTCCTCTTGCTTGCCCCTAGAAGAGATGAGGATGACAAATGGGACCTAGGCTTGCTAGAACCCCTCTCCTCTGCCTTTGCAGTTCACTAATGGCTCATGGAATTTTCTCCTGCGGATCCCAGTTAGGACCTCTGAATCATTCACAGAGGACTCCTAGCAGCTCTTTCCTGCAGTTTGAACACCCATTCCCTCCCTGCTCCATCTCTCCACTAGACAACGTGGGCTGATCATAAGCTTCACACACCTCACCCCCGGGGTTTTTGTGGGGAAGGCTGCTGGCCCACTCCTCACACATGGATCCTCAGGATAGAGTTTGCTGGTGTGACCCATCTTCTGGGTCATCACATCCTTGATCATGTCATCCTTCCAGAACAAACCTGCAGGGTGAAAGGATGTGGTGAATTAATACCTGGGATGCTCTGACTGGCCCACCAGGGACCAGGGTGAAACAAACACTCCCTCTTTCCCTCAAAGTAAGACAAAGAATCACAGTTTGTGGAGAGAATTAAATGAGATGGCACATAAAAGTTGCTTAGCACAGTGCCTGGCATGTAATAAATATTCTGCTAGATTAGACAGTATTCTTTTTGCTAACTCATTTGATACTATTGTGAAGATTAAATGAGATTAAGGATGTGAAGAGTGCTGTGAAAACTCTAAGGCAGTGAGTGATCCCCACACTTCAGGGTACATCAGAATCTTCTGCAGTGTCTGAGGTGAAGGTCAAGTTTGAACAAGTTTCCTGGTGATGCTGATACTACTGGTCTGAGGATGCACATTGAGAATGACTGTGCTAAGGCATTATACACATATTAGACATCAGTAGTGATAGTAGTGACAGTAGTAACATGAATTCTGGCCAGATTTCCTATCTGGCTCTTCCCTCATTCATGAAACTCTCCTCTAAGAAAGGGTCAACCATCTGTCTTCAAAGGACTTCCCACTTCCTTCCTTCCTCTTCTGTATTTGTCATACAATTTATTATGCTTCCTACTCAGAGGCTTAAGTATGTGTGTGTATATATGTTTTCCTGGCTGAGAATTCAAGGATTCCTGGTTCTGGAAAAAATCTGCTAGTGCCTGGAGTTGGGGCTAGTCTCAAGGAGTTAGATGCTGACCTTTTCCAGGGGCTTCTTCTAGAAGCCTGTGCTGGGCCCTTCCAGGGGTTCGAGGGCAAACAGCCTGCCCTTCCAGGTCCATCCCCATTCTGGTCTCTCCCCATTCTCTATGAGGTGAACACGACAGAAAGTCAAGTAGAGACATTGGGGGAAGAAAGCCTGTTCTCAGATCAAAAGCCCTTCACTATAACTCTGTATGTGACAAAGTCCCAGCCTTTCTTCTCTAGCTCTTACTCACCATGGGGCATAATCTGCTGGAGTAAAACTTGCAAGTGCTTGAAGACTGGGCTGGTAAATCCTGGGAGGGGCCAGAGCTGCCCCACTCCCACTTGACTCTGACCATCTGAGGGCAAAAAAGTGGTGTGAGAAAGGAGCTTGACTAGAAGCCTTCCAAATTCCAGTTGAAATAAAGCAGCTTCCTTCCACTATCACCCCTGGGTTCAATGGTCCGTGTCCCCCTCACCTGACCCCCTCTCCTTTCAGGTCCTCCTTTTTATTTTTCCCTGCCCCCATCACCACCTTCCCTGTTTGTTAACCTCTGCCACCTCATTCACTTTTGGTACCAACTTCCTGATAAGAGCCAAGCTTACAGGCAAAGAGCAGCCCCTGGAGGGTGAGGTAAGCAGATACTCAAAAAGCCACACACATAAATGGATAATCAGGTGAACAGGTAGGGCATGGAAAGCAGGGGGATTGCATTTAGGGAAGGCTTTAAAGCCTGGAGGGGATTGAAGGGGACTGGAGTGTGGCTCAGTGGTAAAGAATCATTCCATCCCTGGGTCAGGAAGACCCCCTGGAGGAGGAAATGGCAACCCACGCCAGTATTTTTGCCTGCATAATTCCATGGACAGAGGAGCCTGGTGGGCTATAATCCATGGGGTTGCTAAGAGTTGGACACAACTGAGTGTGTGAGCACGCATGAGCACACATGCATGAGGATTGGAGAGGGGCCCTGAAATCTTTAGAGGAAGAAAGTATTGGTATGCATGTATTGGTTTTGAGTGTCTGGGTCCTTGTCCTGAAGGCTAAAATTTACCGCTGGGCATAAGAGAAGGCAAGGGGGACAGAGATAATCCCTAATACTATACACACTTTTCTCATTCCAAGTAGATGGGGTAGGGTTGGAGTCTTGTTTTTTTTGTTTGCTTGTTTCTTTGTTGTTTTTTTTTTGGGGGGGGGGGTTGGGGAGGGGTTGTTTGTTTCCGATGGTGGAATTACCATGAGTCGTTATGGAAAGGAAATTCTCCTCTCCATTTAAATGGATGCTGTTATTTCCCTGGCTTTGAGAAGGAGGAAAACGTCATACTGAGAAGGAAAATAACTTCTGGAAGGAGGAAAATAGCTTCTGGAGCAGCGCTGCCAGAACTGGCAGGAAAAGTGGTGACCCGGACACCCTCAGTCAAACCTACAGGGGCACCTGGCGCTGTCCGCGGTGCTGAGTGGTGGCCACATCCTGGCACTGGAGGAGGCTCTGAGCTGTAAAGAAAGCTAGGCATCCTAAGAAGCTTGAGGGTCCTACCCTCTCCCCACCCTCACATCCCTGGCCTCCTCCTACAGGTTTTCGTGAGTCCTCTGCACTGGCCTCTAAACCCAAGAATCGGGAGAGCAGAGCTGGCGCCAGGCTGGGAGTTTGCGGCGTCTGCCCGAAGCTCCGGGTGCTGGAATCCTCGAGTCTGCGCAGTCGGTCTCCGGCTGCTCAAATGTTGTCAGCAATGGTTTACTCGGATGGCGCAGTGAAGGAGGAGGAAGAAGATGGACCCTTTCTGCCTCATCCTCTTTTCCCCCAGCCTAGCCCTCCCATTCTTCTCGGAAACTGGATCGCAAACACCAGGCTCCAGGGGCTTACAAAGAAGTCTTGGTTCATCCCTCGGCCCAGTCTTCTCCCAGGGCCCGATACCCGGGATCCCTGCTCCTACTGTCCAGAGATCCTGGCCCCTGACTATCCCTGAGCCATAGGCATCTCTTCCCCCGCTCCTCGGCAAATCTTGCTTCTCTTGTGGCCGCACTTGCCAGTTTTACTTCCCTGTGCCCCTGTGTTTTTACGTCCTTCTTCCTAATCCCCAATCTTCCCCTGAGTCGGCTTCTCTTAGGTCCAGATCCCATACACCGAGCCCCACTCCAAGCCTGCGCGTCCTTCCGCGAACTTTTCTTTTCTTACTCCCGAAACACATTGTTTTCCTCCGAAGTTCCTAACCTTGAGGTCCCCAGACCCACTTCACTCAGAACCGCTCTCTGGCCCTGCCCGCACCCCACCCCAGGTTTCCTCCTGACCGTGACCACTAACGTCGCTGGAGGCCCCCAGGCGGCTGTTCAGCAGCAGGAAGCAGACGAGCAGCCAGAGCCCCCGGAAGCCCCCGAGCCAGAGCGGGCGCCGCATCCTCCCGGGCTTGCTGCGCTGGTTCCCCATCTAAGTCGCAAAGACGACAGACAGCTGCCGGAGGGATTGCGCAGGGCTGTCGATTCCCACCCGCTGGTTAGCCAGACTGAATCTGCACAACCCTCCCTTGGCAGCTGGGCCATCGCTGGCGGGCCCTGCCCCTGCCTACGCCTACCGAGCCCTTACTTCCCCTACCGGCCCCACAGCCACCCAAACCTACTCCTAGGAGCCCACTCCTCTCTTAATAAAACAGATCCCAAGGACTACTGCCTCTACTCCCAGTCCCAAGGTTGGAAAGAGGGCTTGCATGTAAAATACTGGTGTGAAATGCACCTGCCTCATAGATTTGTTGTGAGGGTTAAATATGTACAGCAACTGGATAGCTGGCATTCAATGAACCTAGTCTATTTTGATTTTCATGATACTTACTTCACCCTTACCTACCTTAAAATCTCCAACCATCATGGGTTTGACCTGCTCAGTATAGGCACAACTGTCTTCTTCACATCCACTGCCATCATCCTGGTTCAAATCACTGTACCCGTTTTAATAGAGCTATTGCAATAACTAACTACTGAAGTAACTGACTGATCCATAGTTTCCACACTTTCTTAGTTACAGGCTAATATGTGAGCTTCCTAAGCTCTAGACATTTGAATATCTTTTTCATTAAGCTTAAAATTTTATTATGAAAGTTTTCAAATATTAAAAATGAGATTTAAATAAATAAACATGAAACATGAATATTCTTATCACCCAGACTTAAGAGTTATTAAGATTTTGTCACAATTGCTTTTTTTCCTTGCTGAAGTATTTAAGAGTAATTTACAGACACCATGACATTTCAGTCCTAAATAATTCAATATACATCTTTTAGAATTAATGGTTCACTTCAAATGGGGAGAATATGCTGGCTTTTCTGAGTGTGTGCAACAGCATCACAAAGGTCTTCACAGAGAGAAGCAGGAGGGTTAGAGTCAGTAGTGGAGGATATAACATTGGAAGCTAGAGGTTGGAGTGACTCAAGAAAGGGGCCACAAGCCAAGGAATGCAAACAGCCTCTAGAAGCTGAAAAGGTAAGAGTGTGTTTTCTCCCTTTAAACCTCCAGAAGGAGCAGAGACCTGCTGACATTTTATTTATTTTATCTTTAAAAATGTTTATTATTTATGTGTGGCTCTGCTGGGTCTTGATTACTTCTCAGGGGCTTTTCCTCGTTGCAGAGAGTGGGGTTGCTTTCTCGTTGCAGCACTGTTTTCTCACAGTGGCAGCTTCTCTTGTGGAGCATTGGCTCTAGGCATGTGGACTTCAGTAGTCGTGGCACATGGGCTTCATTGCCCTGTGGCATGCGGAATCTCCCCAGGCCAAGCATTGAACTGGTGTCCCCGGCATCAGCAGGCAGAATCTTAACACCTGGACCACCAGGAAGTCCAGACATTTTAATTTTAGACTTCTGACTTCCAGAAATATAAGATAACAAAACTGTTTTGGGGCACTAAGTTTGATTTGCTGTGATTTGTTACAACAGCATTTGGAAATCAACACAATGTCTAAAAATATTTACTATTCCCCAATTAACACAGTTCTTTAATGCTTTCAGATGCATTTGTGCTCAGTTACATCTGACTCTGCAACCCCATGGACTGTGTAGCTCACCAGGCTAATCTGTCCATGGAATTTTCCAGGCAAGAATATTGGAGTGTGCTGCCGTTTCTTTCTCCAGGGACATCTTCCCAACCCAGGAATCGAACCCATGTCTCCTGCATCATCCTGCACTGGCAGGCAGATTCTTTATCACAGAGCCAACTGGGAATCCCCAATACTTCCAGATACAACTCCTTTAACAGATGAATGGTTTGGGAATATTTTCTCGAACTCTGAGCGTGTCATTTTAATTTTTAATAGTGCTTTTTTTTGAAGAGCAAAATGTTTAATTTTGAGGAAATCCAATTTATTAAGTTTATCTTTTATGGCTAAAGCTTATTTTTTGTTCTTGGAAATGTTTGCCTACCCCAAACTCAGAAAGATTTTCTTCTATGTTTTCTTCCAAATGTTTGGCAGACCACATAAAATCAATCAGAAAGCATTCTCTCTTTTGTTATGCTCTGAAAGAGTTTCAGTATGATTTTTTTTTTGAAAGAAAAAATTAAAACTATCTTTATTGACAGATGACATGATCTGGATACAATTATTTTATTCTTTAAATTTTGTATTGGGATATAGCCGATGAACAATGTTGTGACAGTTTCAGGTGAACAGAGAAAGGACTCAGCTATACATATACATGTATCCATTCTCCCCCAAATTCTGCTCCTGTTCAGGAGCCACATAACGTTAAGCACAGTCACATGTATTATATAGTAGGTCCTTGCTGGTTATTCATTTTAAATATAGCAGTGTGTATATGTCCACCCCAACTCCCTAACTATTCCTCCGCCCCAACCCTTCCCCCTGGCAACCATGTTTGTTTTCCAAGTCTGTGAGTCTCTGTTTTTTAAGTAAGTATATTTGTATCATTTTCTTTTTTTAGATTCCACACATAAGAGGGGTCATACGATATTTCTCCTTCTCTGTCTGACTTACTTCACTCAGTATGACAATCTCTAGATCTACCCATGTTGCTGCAAATGGCATTATTTCATTCTTTTTTATGACTGATAGTCCATTGTATATATGCACCACCTCTTCTTTATCTGTTCCTCTGTCAGTAGACATTTAGGTTGCTTCCACGTCTTGGTTATTGTAAACAGTGCTGCAATGAACATTGGAACACATGTATCATTTTGGATCATGTTTTCTTATGCCCAGGAATGGAACTGCAGGGTCATATGGTAGCTCTGGGCTTCCCAGGTGGTGCTGGTGGTAAAACAAAAAACAACTGCCTGCTAATTCAGTAGGCTTGAGACGCAGGTTCAGTCCCTGGGTTGGGAAGATCCTCTGGAGGAGAACATAGCCACCTACTCCAGTATTCTTGCCTGGAGAATCCCATGGACAGAAGAGCCTGGCAGGCTACAGTCCATAAGGTTGCAGAGCCGGACATGAATGAAGCTACTTAGCACATGTGCACGCATGGTAGCTCTATTTTTAATATTTTAAGGAACCTCCATACTGTCCTCCATAGTGGCTGTTCCAATTTACATTCCCACCAACAGTGTAGGAGGCTTCTCCACACCCTCTCCAGCACAGTTTCTCTATGATTGATATTATTTTCTGAGTGTATGGAGTTAGAATTTCTTTGTAAGTTTTATTACTATTTTAATTTCTTTAGCTATTCAGATATTCTATTCTTTTCACATCTCTTTTGGAAACTTGAATTTTTCAAAAAATTTATTCACAACATTTAAGCTATCATATTTGTTAGCATAAAAGACATTCATTCATATTTATTTATTATCCTTTAGATAGTTGTAGAAATTTGAAGTGATTTCACTTTTTAAATTCCTGCTTTTGATACTTTGTATTTTTCTGTCTTTTTATTCATCGATGTAGCTAGAGATAAATATTATTGATCACTTTAAAGAACTGACTTTTGGTCCTATTGCTTTTTCTCTGTGGTTTGCCCATTTTATTGATATCCATTCTTTATTATTATTTCTTTCTATTTTTTTGAGTTTCACTTATTGTTTCCTAACTTCTTGAGTTAGTAGCTTAGATCATTGATTTAAATGTTTTCTTCTTTGCAATAAAAGCATCTAGATCTATACATTTCCCTTTAAGCATTAGTTTTCCATGTTTTGACTATCAATGATTAATGTTTTCTAATTTTTCTTGTGACTCCTTGGACCCGTAGATAATTTAGAAGGATGTTGCTATAGGGGATTTTTAAAGGTTTTTTGGCTATTTACTTATTTTTTAATTTCAATGTGGCCTGAGAACATGCTTCATATGACTTAAAAATGTCAAAAACAGGCTGTCCTAGAACTGCCCCTGTAGATAGCAAGGTGGTTCGAGGGGAGGACAGAAATGCTTCAATTAGCTGCAAAGTTTTGCTTGGAGAAGGAAATAGTTCAAAGAAACCCTAAAATGGTAGGAAACATGGGATTCTCAATTTGTATGTGTATTTGTTATGTCACTCCCCCTCTAAAATGTAAATTCCTCCTCCCCCAATAAAGAACAGGCTCTAATAACAGTCCTGATTTGCGCAGGCCCTGAGGCACAGTGAGTCAGCACCTGCCCCAAAAACTGGCCTCACCTTGACTTCTGTGTTTGATCTTCTCTCCAGCCCCTTGATTTCCCTTTGTTTTAGAGCCAGTCAAGGACCCTCACCTGGAGAACAGCAGATTTTTGTTTGCAGACCTTACGCCATGGTAACCAGTTCTTATCACGGGGCTCAGTCACTCAGTGCTGATATGTTACCCTAGCAACCTATCTGGGTGAAGGAAGCACAGTTGCCATGGTGACAGGAGTCAGAAGCTATTCCCTTGGTAAGTGTGTGGGTCTGGATTCCCCCTGAGGCTCAAGCTCCTCTGAGTAGAGTTCATGGCCAGCTAGAGGTGCTCAGCCTTGCGCAGTTGCCCACTCCAAGCCTGCAGAGCATCCCTTGAGCTGAAACAATACTTCCTAGCAGATCTATCTGTTCTACTCTTGCCCTCTCTCAGTACATTCTCCAACTGTGCTAGGATAGTCTTTTAAAATTTTTGTATCACCATTCTACTCATTTCCTTAAAACCTCTGGTGATTTTCTTTTGCCCTTTGGGTAGGAACTAGTATTCTTTACTATGACGTACAGGGACAGGAGAAAATGGACATCTTAGCTCAAGCAGAGAGAGAAAATTTGCCCTTCCTCCATCTTTTTATTCTATTAAGATCCTTTATGAATTGGATGATGCCTACCTGCATGGGTGGTCTTCTTTACCTTTTCTCTCTTTTTTGACTGTACAGGGTCTTCATTGCTGTGCTCAGGCTTCTCTTGTTGCAGGGCATGGGCTCTGGAGCATGCAGGCTCAGCAGTTGCAACACTAGGACTCTCTAGTTGCCAGGCACAAGCTTAGTTGTCTCAGGGAATGTGGGATCTTAGTTCCCTGACCGGGGATTGAACTTGAATCCCCTGCATTGGCATCTTTACTCAATCTACTGATTTCAAATTCTAATCTCTTCCAGAGACACTTTCACAGGCACACTTAGAAACGTTTTCCTAGCTGTCTGGGCATCCCTTGCTGCTGCTGCTGCTGCTGCTAAGTCGCTTCAGTCGTGACCGACTCTGTGCGACCCCATAGACGGCAGCCCACCAGGCTCTGCCGTCCCTGGGATTCTCAGGCAAGAGTACTGGAGTGGGGTATTTTCCTGTCCTTTCCTGTCCCCTGCGCCTACATGTGAGCACAGAGATAGGCCAGGGGACAGGAAACAGAGCTTCTACGGGGTCAGCTACACAGCTATTGTATGAATATGTTATATCTATGACTCTCTTCCCTGACTAGCCTTCAACTGCCTTGAGGCAGGAACCATGCACTGCAGTGGCCAGGCACAGTGAATGCATGACGGGAAAAAGCAAGGTGGGTGATTGGGGTCAACCTAGCTAATAAGAACTAGATATAGAGAAATAGGCTGAGGGTTATGTTTAGCTATGTCCTTAGATGCGAGGGTAAGAGGAGAGGACTTGGTTGGCAGCATGTTTAAGCCTGTATTACAGAGAGTCCCTTGGACTGCAAGGAGATCAAACCAGTCAATCCTAAAGGAAATCAACCCTGAATATGCACTGGAAGGACTGATGCTGAAGCTGAAGCTCCAATACTTTGGTCACCTGATGCAAAGCCCACTCAGTGGAAAAGACCCTAATGCTGAGAAAGATAGAGGTCAAGAGGAGAAGGGGGCAACAGAGGATGAGATGGTTGGATGGCATCATCGACTCAATGGACTTGAGTTTGAGCAAATTCTGGGAGACAGTGAAGGACAAGGAAGCCCGGAGTGCTGCAGTCCATGGGGTCACAAAGAGTTGGAGGTGACCAAGCGACTGAACAACAGCAACAACCACCAGAGGAGTCTCTCTTAATTTCTCTGGGCTGTATAAGTGGGCAAGTTCTATGGTCTGAAATCCTAACCCCAAAGGTGATGGTATTTGAAAGTGAGGCCTTTGGGAGGTGATTAGGTCCTGAGGGTCAGGATCTCATGAATGCAATTAGTGCCCTTATGAAAGAGACCCTAGAAAGACCCCTTTGCCCTTCTACTATGTGAGGTTATAGCAAGATGGAGCCCTCTATGAACCAGGAGACAGGCCCTTACCAGTCACCTGATCTGCCAGTGCCTTAAGCTTAGTCTTCACAGCCTCTAAAACTGTAGAAATACATTTACATTGTTTATAAGCCACCACGTTTATGGTGTTTTGGCATAGAAGCCTGAACAGAGTAAAACAGTGGGCTTGATACTTTCCAGTGTGCTCCCGTTTGTGAGGATTGAATGAACTGAGTGTGAAAGTGCTTTGAGAAACTATAAAGCCCGAGGCATGGGACAGCTAGAGTTTGGTTGGGCTGATATCCCCATTCCCAGGAGCAAACTGGTCATAGGTATCAACCTGCTGAATGTGCAAAGCCTTGGCCGTGTTATTCTCTGTGTGATTTCTTGGGGTCTAGAGGGAAGACTTTCCTTCCACAAAAGGAGGGGCGTGGGTGGGGACGGCAGCTGCTCCAGCTACTATTCTACCTGCCTTCTACCCACCTCAGAACTGGTCTGTGGGAGGAGGAGGTGATCTGAAATTAGGCCTTCAGCACAAACAGGGCCTGTGCCCTCCATATCCCATGCCCTGTGTTCGGATCCCAGTTCTCTCACCTCAGAGACTCTGGTCAATTCTAAACCCCACTTCCTGCCTCCAGACAAACCTGGAGAAAGAGTTTGCTTGAAGATTGGCACGAATAATCCAAATTTGGGTCAGCCTGAAACTGCTTCTTGAAAGCACCAGGGAAAGTGTGGGGGAGGGAGTCTTCCCTTGAGGCTTTAATCAGCTGCAACGTTGTGACTCAGAGTAGGGAAGAGCTCAAAGACATCCTAAAATGGGAAGAAACTAGGGATTTTCAATGAATGCCATGAGGCAGGTGTTGCCACTTCCTCCTTCGCCCACCTCACCCCCAAGCAAATTCAGAACAAGTCTCAATAGTAGTCTTGATCTGAATAAGCTCAAGACTAGTGACTCAGGAACTGTCAGACTGCAGGCACTTACCTTGTCCCCATCTCTAATCTCATTTCCTTCTGGGGACTTTCCATTAGACCCAGGGCTGGTCGATCCCCTGAGCCCAGAGGAGATTGGCAGCTCCTTGCTTACCAACTTGATAGAACCATGGTGAGCAGTACGCGCCACGGGGTCCGTACAGTACCACTGATGAGGTGCAGCAGCCAATCTAAGCGAAAGAGGCCGGCTGCCATGGTGACAGGAACGGAGCTCAGTGTCTTTGAAAAGGGGAGGGGCCAGCTACCTCCGGATGGAGCCCAGCTAGGAGATACCCAGCAATGCTGCCAAGGTACCAATAGATTCCACCTGGATAATTCACTGGCCCCAGACAGGTCTACTTGTCCCTACTCTTATCTGTTTCATAAGCTATTTTTCATCAGCATCAATGTGTCTTTAGAAAATGCTTGTATTTTCCTATGCCTCTCCTTTGAAATCCTCTGACAATTTCCCACTGCATTGTGAATAAAACCCAAATGCTGACTGTAGGTTATAAACCCTGAGTAGTCCTGGGACCCATGTCAAGCTGTTGCCCTAAGAGGCCTACCTTCATCACAAACCTAAGGGAAACTGTACTTGCAGTTCTCCCTGGCTTAGGGACTCTTCCTCCAAATCGCTACTCTCTACTGAAGGTGCTATTCTTTCAGTACATACAAGGGCTATTGCCTTGCGTCCTTTAAGTCAAAGTTTAAATAGTCACCTTCTCAGGCTGTCCTTAGTGTGAAGATATCTGAGGTGTGAAGCAGCCCAGCCTCTACCGAGGGGTCTTTTCGAGGAAAGGTGTGGCAGTGCGGGGGAAGGCTGGGACTTGGGTTGGCCCAGCCCCATGCTTGCCCTGTCAGTTTCTCAGCTATGAAGATGGATGGATACCTGCTAGATGGGCAGGTGTCTCGGCTCCAGAGAACTCAAGGGTCCCAGGGAGATGTCTGAAAGCCTTGCTCAGTGGACTTCCTCCACACCACAGAGAAGAGCAAGGGGGAGGCTGAATGCAAGGGGCTCTGGGTACTTCTCTCCCATTTAAAGACAAAAAACTTATGGTATATTCACATAATGTTTATGGAAGCAGGGGAGGATTAAGGTCATGTCATACTCAAGATTTTCTTAGAAAAGCAGAACCTGTATGAATCTATATGTTTTAATTTAGGAAAGCTCTGCAGTAGATTCTGCAGGCACTTTAAGCTCTGTTCCTATGCTTGATCTTACAGAGCCCCGGGCTGTTGGAGGCCCAGAGCCCCAGCATCCCACAGTTGATGAAATCTCTGTGAAGGTGTGTGAGAGACGGAGAGCACGGGGCGCCCTCTAGTGGGGAGGGGAAGGGACATGAAGAGTTTAGACAATGGGTCCCAGGCCACGGCTGGCAGCGGCAGAACCAGGACTGGGCTGGCTCTGTCTGTACTGAAAGTGCTATTCTTTCGCATCCTCAGGCCCTCTCTTTCAGAAGGCTCTCCATCAGGCTCAGTGGAGTCCTGTCTTTCCTTATCAACCAACACTCACCTCCTCCTGCCTCCTGCCTCCCTCTTTAAATGGGCTCTTAGTGGGCTCAACCTTCCTGACAAGGTTAGGTCCTCACCTGCAGTGAGGCCTTGGGTGGGGTTGGTCATCTCTTGGTTCAGGACCTCTATCCAAAACCACCTCCGAGTTCATCTTGCTCCCAGTTCACCCTGGTCCCTGGGGTCTGAGGGGAGGGAAACCCAGAGTCAAGGGTGAAGATAAAATGTCCAAACAGCTCAGAGGAAAAGACAGGAGGCTCAGATGAAGAATTTCAAAATCCCTGAGTGAGCCTCACCATAGGGAACAGCAGCAAATGGCTGTCAGGCTTCCCCAGCCTCTCCCTTCGCAAACATCACTAATGGCTCACAGAGTCCCCTGACTGAAACCAGACAGACCTTCTCCTCATTCTATTCACTGGATTTCTGGCAGCTCCTACCTGCAGCCCTAACCCTCATCCCCTTCCCAGTGCGCTACCAGACAGGTTCAGCATGGACAGAGCACAGCCCTTCCCACACCTTAGCCTGCTGGTTTTGGTGGGAAAGGCTACCGGCTCATCCCTTGAGTAGGACTCTGGGGCAGGGAGCTGGGCATGCGCTCCATCTTCTGAGTCTTCACATCTTGAGTAACATCATGGTGGAAGGATGGAATGAGTTGACACTTAGAATAGTCCTGATGGGCCCAGCCCTGAAGCCAGGTGTGGTTAGAATTTCCACCTTCCCCAAAGTGCATCAATACCTTAGGGCACTGGAGACTGGCTGGGGTACAGGAGTTCGCCTTCTGTACACCTCAGTGTTTGAGTCCCTGTTCTTAGTATTGAATAGCTCTGTGATCCTGGAAAACTTGAGCTTTCCCAGCTTCAGTTTTCTCAACCTCATGGGGTTGCTGAGAGAGTGACAGAAAGTAGTGCATTTAAGTTTCTTAGCACAGGTAATAAGTGACACGTAATAAGTGATCACATGGCAAATTAATAGTGATGCTGTGAGAAGCAAATGAGGCTGAGGATGTAAAGAGTGCTTTGACAACACAAAGCATTACTTACACACTAGACACAATGGTTATCAGTAGTAGTAATTCAGACTCAAAGCAGAGCTCCCTTCTGAACCCTGCAACATGAAACTCTGCTTCCATGAAGGGTCGTTCCCCACTCTCCACGCCCATCTTTTGTGTCTTCTATTTGCTATACACTCAGAGCTGCCCAGTCCCCAACTCTGAGTCCAGGATATGTGCTTGGTGTCTGGGAGAGGTTCTGGCTGGGGACCCCATGGTTTCTGGCTCTGGAGCACTTGGACAGCACTGCAGACTGGGCTAGTCCCAAGGAGATGGATACAGGCCTCTTCCAGGGACTTCTAGTTGCCTCTACCATGCTTCTGTAAGGAGTCCACACTGCCCTGTGGTCCCAAGGAGATGGATGCAGGCCTCTTCCAGGGACTTCTGGTTGCCTCTACCATGCTTCTGTAAGGAGTCCACACTGCCCTGTGAAAGCTGGGAGAACACTACCCTGTCTCGCCCAGGGTCTGGGCAGGTGAGGCTCCAGGGATGGGTATGATGAGAAACCTAGGAAAGGAGCTTTTACTCTTAAGTTTGCAGTTCCCTCCCTACCTCTATAGCTAACAGGTCCCGCCTCCCTCCTCTAGCTCTTTCGGTCTCTCCTTGAGGTATCAGCTGCTGGGGCACACCTTGCCAGTATTAGATGGTCAGGTTGATGACCTCTTGTGGGTCTGGCCAGCTGCACTTCCACTTGGCTCTTTCCCTCTAAGGGCACAAGAATGACATCAGCAGAGACATTGGTCAAAAGCCTTCCAAAGGTTCAGGTTGCACAGGAGAAGCACGTTCTCTACTGTCACTCCCAGATCGCCTCCCCCTCCCCCCATCTGTGCTTTCCCTCCACATCCATCCTTTGTCTCTTCATCCTCTGGGTCTCACTCACCCTTGGCACAGTCTTGCAGGTAAGAGCAGTCTTTGGACAAACTGCCTGTAGACCTGTGGATGGACAAATGAGCAGAGCCCCAGATGGCTACAAAAACTGAATAGGCAGACAAGAAAACAACAACAACAACAACAGGGTAGGGATAAGGGGAGAAATTAAGCTGCTTCCTTGGAGGAGAGCTGGAAAGAGTTCTGGAATCCTTGGAAGAATAAAGACATAGAACTTGGTTTCGTCCAGGTAGGACTGGCAAGTCCAGGTTCTGTTCCTCAAAGCCACAGTACATCCAACTACACAATGTGTGGTATGAACTTTCTACTACACAGACCCTCTTCAGTCCAGGCAGATGATGTGGGCTGGAGGAGAAGCCATTTTTTAAATTTCTTTCTATCCTGACTCTCCAGTTCACAAGCAGATCCTAACACTGATACAGAAAGGGGAAGACCTCAATAAAAAGACAATCCAGTTTTAAAACAGGGAGAGAAGCTGAACAGACATCTCCCCAAAGAAAAGATTCTAATGGCTAATATGCACATGAAAAGATGCTAATATCATTAACCATCAGGGACTGCAAATCACACCCATGATGACATACCACTTCACACCCAAACGGGTGGCAAGAAGACAGGTAATAACAAGTGCCAGTGAGGATATGGAGAAATTGGAAGCTTTATACACTGCTGGTGGGAGTGTAAAGGGGTGCAGCTGCTGTGGAAAACAGTCTGATACTTCATCAAAAGAGTAAACACAAGAGTTACTGTATAATCCAGCAATTCCCCTCCTAAGGACACCCACAAGAGAAATGAGAGCATTAGTCCACACAGAAACCTCTACATGAATGTTCACAGCAGCATTTCTCATAACAGCCCCCAAATGGAAACCTAAGTGTCCATCAGCTGATGAATGGACAAGTGAAATGTAGTATATCCACATAATGGAATATTATTCATTAATAAAAAGAAATGAAATTCTGACACATGCTACAACATGGATGAACCTTGAAAACATTATGCTAAGTTTAAAAAAAAAAAAAAGCCAATCACAAAAGGTTGCATATTGTGGGATTCCGTTTACATGAAATGTCCAGCATAAGCAAATCCAAAGAGACAGAAACTCAGCTGGTAGTTGCGTAGGGCTGGAAGATGATGATTTAAAATGATTTTAAAAAGAAACCTTGCCACTGTAAATGGAAAACCAGTACCCATTGACATAGATTGAAAGTAATTACAAAAAAAGAAAAAATTAAAAATGAAAGAGAGGGAACCTTAAGGTGGCAACAGGAGGGGCTGGGGGAGGGGAGTTGGGCCTTTGAGGTGGAGGTCCCAGGGCTTACAGGTAAAGCAGGCAACCCGGGGCAGTCCCTGCTGTCCCCAGTCCTGAAACCCTGGGCCAGGCGCAGTGAGGGTTGGTCTGGAGGTGGCTTCGAGTTGGTAACTAGATACTATGTGCGGGAAACAAAGAGTTCCTATGCAGCAACTAAGGATCCCACAAGCGGCAGTGAAGAAGGAACATCCCAGGTGCTGCAGCTAAGAGCCAGAGCAAAGAAATAAACAAGCAAATTAATTAATTTTAAAAAACCTATTATTGAACTTGCATCTTAGCTGGTTGCTTGGAGTAGCTGACAACTTGCAGTATGGTGTGAGAGCCTAGAATAGGGTCTGATATACTGTAGGTTCTCAGTGAGTATACTCTTACTTCCTTAAAAGCTCTTAATAAGCCCCAGGGGAGCTTTCTAAAATTCAACTTGAAGCTCGTCACTCCTGGGTTTACTATTCCTCCATGGCTCTCCATTACACTTTCCAATAAACACTAAACCCTGCAAGGCTGGCAGTGTCTGCCTTGCCTTCCTCTCCAGACAGTTCTTCTCTTCTCTCCTACTCTGTGTTCCAGCCTCAGCAGCCTCCTCTCCATTCTTTGAACACCTGAGCTCTTCTCAAAAGTGACCTCCCCATCCTCCATCCTCTTTGTCTCTGTGTAGAGCCCACCTTCTCAGAGAAGCCCTTGAATATTTCTTCTCCCTATAATCCATTATTATTTCATTTCCTTAGACACAAGTCACCATTTATAATGACTAATTCCTTTGTTTCCTTGTTTGTTTTTTTCTATGTCTCCACTGGAGTGTAAGTCCCAAGAGGGCAGAGGACATGTTCGTTTCATTGGTACATCCACAATGTCTACCTACCTGAGTGAATCAATGTTCAATAATATTTGTTGAATAAATGAAAGGGACTTTGGGTCCAGAGACCCCTATGAAACTTCTCTGCCTCAGTGTTCTCATCTGTTCACTGGGTACCTCATGGCAGTGACTGAACATGAATTGAAATGACCCTGTGAAAACAGCCTCTTGTTGTAAGAATACATGGTGAGTCGATTTCTGCTTCACTTCAGCTTCATCCTCCCTGGGATTCTCAGGCCTCAGCCCAAGCCCCATTAGTGGGTGAACAAACTGGAAACCAAGAAGGGCAGGCCTGGTGTGGTGGAGAATAAGGAGCAGAACTCAGGAGTTCAGCTTCACAGTTCATCAGGGAGAAGCAGTGAGAGACCCAAGCTCATCCAGGAGAAAAGAGACTGCCTCCTTCCCTGGTAGCTCAGATGGTAAATATCTGCCTGCAACACAGGAGACTCAGGTTCAATCCCTGGGTGGGGAAGACCTCCTGGAGAAGGGAATGGCTATCCACTCAGTTCTCTTGCCTGGAGAATTCTATGAACAGAGGAGCCTCGTGGGCTACAGTCTGTGGGACTCACAAAGAGTCAGACCCAACTGAGTGACTAACACTTTCACTTTCACGCTGATGGGGAGAGGAGCCCTTGAATGAGCTGCACCAAAGCTAGACTAAAGCTGGCCTCAGCTTTGGAGATCCTAGGAGCTTCCCGTCTGTGGGTCAGTTTGGCTGAGAGACGGTGAGTGACACATGGGCCGCTGATATCCGCTTGGATATCCCAGCGGGAGATAGTACCATTGTGTCGAGGTCTGCAAGACCCAAGCCATGCCCTTCGTCAGGGAGCAGTCTTCCTTCAAGGACATGATCATATCTGATGGGGATCTCCTGAAAAAGAGGCAGCTTCTCAGAGTTGGATCAGAATTAGGGGGTGTCTGGATGATGAATAGCCCAAAGACTCTTTAAGAGGGGCTTCTCAGAAACTCCCCTAGCGGTACAGTGGTTTAGAATCTGCCTGCCAATGTAGGGGACACTGGCTTGATCCCTGGTCGAGGAAGATCCCACATACCACGGGGCAATTAAGCCCATGCATCACAACTACTGAGCCTGTGCTCTAGAGCCTGCAAGTCACAACTACTGAAGCCTGCATGTCTAGAGCCCATGCTCTGCAACAAGAGAAGCCACTGAGATGAGAAGCCTGAGCACTGCAACACAGAACAGACCCCGGAAAGCAACGAAGACCCAGTGCAGCCCCCACAAAAAGCAGAAGGGCTTCTCAGAGCATGTGTGTGTGTGTGTATGTATAAATGTGTACCATACACATGTTTTTATGTATATGGAGACCTGTGTGTATGTGGGAGAAGATATTTGTGTATATTTGTATGTGTATGTTCCAACATGGTCTGGTATTCACATCTCTTTAGGAATGACCATCTTACCTGTCTCCTGAGAAACCTGTATGCAGGTCAAGAAGCAAGAGTTAGAACTTTGTATGGAACAACTGATTGGTTCAAGATTGAGAAAGGAGTATGTCAGGGCTGTCCACCGTCATCCTGTTTGTTTAACCTACATGCTGAGCACATTATGAGAAATGCTGGTCTGGATGAGTTCCAAGCTGGAGTCAAGATAAGTGGGAGAAACATCAACCACCTCAGATATGCAGATGATACCACTCCAATGGCAGAAAGCAAAGAGGAACTGAAGAGCCTCTTGATGAGGCTAAGGAGAGTGAAAGAGCCGGCTTAAGACTAAATATTAAAAAAACTAAGATCATGGCATCCACGTCCATTGCTGCATGGCAAATAGAAGGAGAAAAGGTGGAAGTAGTGATAGATTTCCTCTTCTTGGGCTCTAAAATCACTGCATATGGTGACTGCAGCCATGAAATCGGAAGACGATTGCTTCTTGGCAGGAAAACAAAGACAAACCTAGACAGTTGAAAAGCAGAGACATTACTCTGCTGACAAAGGTCTATATATTTAAGGCTATGATCTTCCCAGTGGTCATGTATGATTGTGACAGCTGGACCATAAAGAAGGCAGAATGCCAAAGAATTGATGCCTTCGAATTGTGATGCTGGAGAAGACTCCTGAGAGTCCCTTGGACATCAAGGAGATCAAACCAGTCAATCTTAAGGGAGATCAACTCTGAATATTCACTGGAAGAACTGAAGCTGAAGCTCCAGTATTTTGGTCATCTGATGCGAACAGATGACTTTTCATTGGAAAAGTCACTAATGCTGGGAAAGATCGAAGGCAGAAGGAGAAGAGGGCATCAGAGGATGAGATGGCTGGACAGCATCACTGATGCAATGAACGTGAACTTGGACAAACTTCAGGAGTTGGTGAGGGACAGGGAAGTCTGGCATGCTGCCGTCCATGGAGTCGCAGAGTTGGACACAACTGGGCAACTGAACACGAACAACAACAATATGCCAATATATGTGTGTGTGCAGTGTGTTTATTTGCATTCACTATTTATTGCTCTATTACTGTGTAACAAAATCACCTCAAAGTTTAGTAGCTTATGACAATAAATACCTATCTCACCCAGTTTCTGTGAACTGAGAATCTGAGAGATTAGCTGGGTGTTTCTGGCTCAGCGTCTCTCATGAAGGTATAATCAAGATGTCAGCCGGGGCTATATTCCCCTGAAGGCCTGACTGGGCCTGATCCCCTCTCAGTGGGGCTCACTCACCAGCTGGCAACTTGGTGCTGGCTGTTGGCAGGAAGCCTCACTTCCTGCCATGTCAGCCTCTTCATCTGCCTGCTTGAGTATCTTTACAATACAGCAGTTGCCTTCCTCTAGGAGTGACCCGAGAAAGAGGGAACAGGCAGAAGCCACTACGTTTTTATAACCTCACCTCAGAAGTGACATACTATCATTCTGTCACATACTATTGGCCACACAGACCAACCTCAATACATCGTGGAAGAAGAAGGCACAATGGCCCAAATAATAGGAATTAGGATCCTCGGAAGATGGGTACCAAGTGCAATGTATGCATGTAGGATTGTGTATGGGGTTGTGTGTGTTTGTGTATATATGTGGGTTTGTATATGTATGCATATGTTTCGTGTGTATGTGGATGGATGAGTATATTTAGACATGTTTTATGGCAAATAGATGGGGAAAAACTGGAAACGGTGATAGATTTTATTTTCTTTGACTCCAAAATCACTGTGGACAGTGACTGCAGCCACGAATTTAAAAGACACTTGCTCCTTGGAAGAAAAGCTATGACAAACCTAGACAGCATATTAAAAGGCAGAGACATTACTTGGCTGACAAAGGTCCGTATAGTCAAAGCTATGGTTTTTCCAGTAGTCATGTACATATGTGAGAGTTGGATCATAAAGAAGACTGAGCACCGAAGAACTGATGTTTTCAAACTGTGGTGCTGGAGAAGACTCTTGAGAGTCCCTTGGACAGCAAGAAGATCAAACCTGTCAATCCTAAAGGAAATAAACTCTGAATATTCATTGGAAGGACTGATGCTAATGCTGAAGCTCCAATACTTTGGCCACCTGATTAAAAGAGTTGACTCATTATAAAAGACCCTGATGCTGGGAAAGATTGAGGTCGAGAGGATAAGGAGGTGACAGAGGATGAGATGGTTGGATGGTATCACTAACTCAGTGGTTACTGAGCAAACTCCAGGAGACAATGAAGGACAGAGGAGCTTGGCATGCTGCGGTTCATGGAGTTGCAGAGTCAGACAAGACCTAGGGACTGAATGGCAACAATGGCATGTGTATTCATTTGGCATGTGTATGTGTGTGCCTGTGAGCACTCGCTGTGCCTATGTGTGCATATGGCTGTGTCCGGGCATTTGTATGTGTAAATGTCTGTGTACGTGTATGCTTGTGCGTGTCTTATGTTCATGTATGTGTGTGAGGTGTGTACATGTGTAGGTATATGAAGGTGTGCATAAGCATGTACATGTTGCACTTGTGTGTATAAAGGTGTGCTGGCACACACGGGCAAACTGAGAAATGTCACCCTTGTGGAGGAAAGCAGGAGCGAGGAGTGGGGGCTCTAGGGGAGGAGTGCCTTTTACTGCTGAGTGCCTTTTACTGATGGACCGCAGGCATCCAGAGCCTGGAGAACACGCTTTCGCTCGCTTCCAGAGTGTGCAGATTCACTGTCCTCTCTGCCTTTGGATCTCTCTGCCAAGGCTTGCTTTCTGGTTCGTTTTTGTTTGAACATTTCAATCTTCCCTTAGCGGTGCCCTAGGGAAGCAAAGGGCTGGCGCTCGTTCCTGGAAGCTGACTTTAGTGGAGAGCAGCGCCCCCTGGGGGAAGCCAGGAGAGAAGGGCCGGGGAAGGAGGTTTTCCTGACCCTAATTGCCCAGCTCCTCCTCTCTTCTCTGTCCAGGGCTGATCTTGAGCTTCGCGGGTTTAATAGGCGAAAAGGGGGCGTTTCATTACTTCTAATAATCCAGGCTTCCCTGATAACTCAGTTGGTAAAGAATCCGCCTGCAATGCAGAAGACCTGGGTTCGAGGTCCCTGGGTTGGGAAGATCCCCTCGAGAAGTGAAAGGCTACCCATTCCAGTGTTCTGGCCTGGAGAATTCCATGGAATCCATGGGGTCACAAAGAGTTGGACACGACTGAGCGACTTTCACTTCACTTCACTTCTTCTTAGAAGCAACTCCTCTCCTCTTTCAATTTAGAATGTTTCTGATGCTAACTTTTGTGTTTAGAGGATTTTATGCCTTTTCCCCCCTTTTAAGTAAGTATTTTACTTTATGATTGTGAAAGTACGTATGAAGAAAAATGGGTAAATATAAACGTGAGGCTCAACAGATTATTAGAGTGTAAATAACCATGTCAAAGCCTCCAGGCAATAGAACATTGTCAATAACCCCAGAAACATCTTGTCCCTTCCAGATTACAACTCTGTCTTCTTTCCTTCCTCCCAAAGTTAATCACTGTCTTGACTTTATGGGTATAACATCCTTCCTTATCTTTGCTGTAATGTAACATAAATAAGTACACATTTCTAAAGAGTAGTGTTTACAAACACAATTTTAAGGTGTATTAGCTTCCTGTGGTGACTGAAACAAATTATCACAATCTTGATGGCTTAAAACAACTGAAATTTATTCTATCACAGTTCTAGAGGCCAAAAGTAGGAAATCAAGGTGTTGGAAGGACTGAGCTTCCTCCAAAGGCTCTCTGGAGTAAACTTTTTTCCCTTTATACCTTCTGGAGACCCCCCTGGCATTCCTTGGCTTCTAGAAGCAAAACTCCAATTTCTGCCTCTGTCTTCACATGGACTTCTTCTCTATGTCTTCCTGTGTTCAAACCTCTCTTTTTTCTTATAAAGACACTTCGCATTGGATTTAAGGCCCACCCTAAATCTAGGACAATTTCATCTCAAGATTCTTAATTAATTATATCTGCAAGACCCTATTTCCAAAATAGGGCATATTCTAACTTTCCAGGTAGGCATGAATTTTGGGGGAGACACTTCAACTCACTAAATACAATATGTATTATCTTGTGCTGACTTTTTTTCAACGTTATGTTATAAAGAATCACCCATGTTGTTGACTATAACTATATTGAGTATAATAAATATACATTGTATTCATTTTCATTGCCTTCCACTATGTGATATCATTATATTGCAATTCAGAGTAGGATGTACTGTGAGGCTAACAAAGCTTAAGCTTTGGGAGTCTTCACCTTCATGGACCCTTTCCAAGGCTCTGGAAGAAGCCCCAGCTATGTGTCCACATGATCAGATCTTTATGTGTGATTTGCAAAAGTAATACATTACATTTTCTCATTCCATTTACATCTTTTCTTGCCTAATTGCCCAGGATAGAAGCTCCAATACGATGCTGACTAAAAGTGGGGAGAAAAGACACCCCTGTCTTGTGCCTGATCTTAGGAAGGAAGAGTTCAGCTTTTCATCACTGAATGTAAAGTTATCTGTGGATTTCTCAAGACACCCTTTATCAGGTTGAGGAAGTTCCCTTCTGTTTCTGAGTGCTGAATATTTTTATCATGAAAGAATGTTGGAAAAAAAAAAAAGAATGTTGGATTTTATTAAATTCTTTTTTTGCATCTGTTGAGATGATCATGTGGCTTTTGTCCTTAATTCTATTAACATAGTGTGTTACTTAGATTGCTTTTCATAAGTTGAACCAAGCTTGCATTCCTGGGATGAATCTCACTTTGTTATGGTGTATAGTACTTTTGGAGAAGGCAATGGCACTCCACTCCAGTACTCTTGCCTGGAAAATCCCATGGACAGAGGAGCCTGGTAGGCTGCAGTCCATGGGGTCGCTAAGGGTCAGACATGACTGAGCGAATTCCCTTTCACTTTTCACTTTCATGCATTGGAGAAGGAAATGGCAACCCACTCCAATGTTCTTGCCTGGAGAATCCCAGGGATGGGGGAGCCTGGTGGGCTGCCGTCTATGGGGTCGCACAGAGTCGGACATGACTGAAGCAACTTAGTAGCAGCAGCAGCAGCATAAATACTTTTACTTGTTGGTGAATTCAGTTTGTTGTTTCGTTGAGAATTTTTGCATCTCATTCATAAGGGATGACTTTCTTCCCTTTTCATGTGGTATCTTTGTCTGACTTTGGTGTCAGGGATTACACTGGTGCTGTCTTCTCTTTCACTTTTAGTGAGAGTTTGTGAGAATTGGTGTTAACTCTTCCTTAAATGCTCGTCCTTGTTCTAATTAAACATTTTCTTTCATACTAAAATTTTATTTGTGATTTTGTGTTCTGTACTTAAAGAGGGTCCTCAAATTTTATATGTCTCAACTCCTACAAAACTAACATCTCTTCTATAATCTGTTGTACTGTTATGAGCCCTTGGTTTATCCCCAGTTTGGGACTCCATGAACAGTGCTGCTATGAACATTCTTGCACACGTCTCCTGGTGCCCACGCAAATACATTTACTGAGGGTGTACACCTAGAGTAGAAGAGCTGGGTTAGAGAGGACAATGCTGGTGCCCTAAGCTGGTGGCAATATACACTCCCACTAACCTTGGACGAGAGTTCCTACTGCTCCACAGCCTCACCAACACTTGGAATTGTCAGATTTAAAAATTTCAGTGTATTATAATGAGTGTAGTGGTTTCTAACCTTGGTTTCAGTTTGTGTTAGGTTAAACCAAATGACATTGCCATTTTGTAGATCAAAATGGTCAAGCACAGTTCATTTCACATTATTTAATCTAACATTTCTCTGATGACTTATGAAGTAGAGCATGTTTTCATATATTTAATGCCCGTTTAATGGATTTCCTCTTCTTTTATGAAATGCCTGTTCAAATAGTTTGCTTATTTTTCTTTTGGATGTCTGATGTTTCCTACCTACTTGTAAGACTCTGCATATGAGCTCTATGTTAATTGTATGTGTTTCCAATGTCTGTCTCACTTCACAATTCATCTTCTAATTCTCTTAATGATGTCTTCATTTTAATGAGGCAAAATTTGCCAGTGTTTTCTTTTTGCTTAGTGTACTTTGTATCCTGTTTAAACCTTCCTCTAATCAAGGTGGTAAAGATAGTCTCTTGAAAGAGGAGAGTGAAAAAGCTGGTTTAAAACTCAACATTCAAAAAACTAAGATCGTGGCATCCGTCCCATCACTTCATGGCAAATAGATGGGAAACAATGGAAAGAGTGAGAGACTGTTTTCTTGGGCTCCAAAATCACTGCAGATGGTGACTGCAGCCAGGAAATTAAAAGATGCTTGCTCTTTGGAAGAAAAACTATGACCAACCTAGACAGCATATTAAAAAGTAGAGACATTACTTTGCCAACAAAGGTCCATCTAGTCAAGGCTATGGTTTTTCCAGTGGTCATGTATGGATGTGAGAGTTGACTATGAAGAAACCTGAGCACCAAAGAATTGATGCTTTTGAACTGTGGTGTTGGAGAAGACTCTTGAGAGTCCCTTGGACTGCAAGGAGATCCAACCAGTCCATCCTAAAGGATATCAGTTTTGAATATTCGTTGGAAGGACTGATGTTGAGGCTGAAATTCCAATACTTTGGCCACCTGATGTGAAGAGCTGACTCATTTGAAAAGACCCTGATGCTGGGAAAGATTGAAGGCAGAAGGAGAAGGGGATGACAGAAGATGAGATGGTTGGATGGCATCACCGACTTGATGGCCATGAGTCTGAGCAAGCTCCAGGAGTTGGTGATGAACTGGGAAGCCTGGCATGCTGCAGTCCATGGGGTAGCAAAGAGTCACACATGACTGAGCGACTGAACTGAACTGAACTGAATGTTTTCTAAAAGTTCTATTATTTTGCCATCTATATTTAGATGTAATGCCTACTTGCAATTGATTCGTGTATTGTGGGAGATAGAGTTCCAATTTAATTTTTCCACATGGACATCCAATATTCACAGCACAATTTATTGAAAAGACCCATCTGAATTGTCACTTTTACCACAAATCAAATATCAGATATTCAATTGTCTCTCTTAGTTTTATTGGTCGGTCTATTGTTGAACCAACAACACAGTCTTAATTAGTACAGCTTTGCAACAAGCTTCAATAAGTGGTAAGACAGCCACCTTCTTCAAAGATGTCTTAGCTGTTTCCATATTGTGCTTAGTTGCTCAGCTGTGTCCAGCTCTTTGTGACTCTTTGGACTGTAGCCAGCCAGGCTCCTCTGTCCATGGGATTTTTCAGGCAAGAATATTGGATTGGGTTGCCATTTCCTTCTCCAGGGGATCTTCCTGACCCAAGCATTGAACCTTCATCTCCTGCATTGCAGGCAGATTCTTTACCCACTGAGCTGTTGGGAAAGCCCTAGCTGTTTCCATATAGTATATTATATATATTATAGAATCTGGTTGTCAACTCATACAAAAGAACAAGAAAAGCAAGGGGAGGAGGAGAACCCATGACAATTTTATTAGGGTTGCCTTGAATCTGTATATCAATTTGGAGGATAACTGATATTTTTACAATATTGAGTTCCACATCCACAAATAACACATATCTTTCACCTACTTTCATTTAATTTTCTCCCATACTTTTATGTTTATTCATAGGTTCCTGATTTGTATTCTTTGTAGAAGTAATCCTTTGAAAATTTCATTTTCTAACCATTCATGACTGGTATATAGAAATAGAATTGATTTTGTATATTGATGTTCAGCCAGCTATCTTGATAAACTCCTACTAATTCAAATAATAGATCTTCTGGATTTTTCTATATAACAAATCATATCGAAAGGAAGTTTACTCCTCCCTTTCCAGCCCCTCTGTCTTTTATTACTTTCCTCGCATTATTACCTCACTAGGGACCTACAATACAGTGTGGAATAGAAATAGAATAGTAGGTTGCTGCTGCTAAGTCACCTCAGTTGTGTCTGACTCTTTGTGACCCTATGAATCATAGCCCACCAGGCTTCTCTGTCCATGGGATTCTCCAGGCAAGAATACTGGAGTGGGTTGCCATGTCCTCCTCCAGGTCATCTTCCAGACTCAGGGATCTAATCTACATCTCTTATGTCTCCTGCATTGGCAGGCAGATTCTTTACCACTAGTGCCACCTGGGAAGTCCAGAATAGGAGATTGCCTTATTCTCAATCTCAAAGGAATTCTAATTTAGTTTGGATTTCCCCAGAAGCAGACCCTAGACAAGAATCTGAGGGCAAGAAGTATACTCGGGAGATGAAGGAGAACGTTGAGAAGGGTGGGAGACAAGGAAGGGAGGCTGGCTGATGAAGGGGTTTGTTATCAGGCTTCATTCTGGAGTTTAATTTTGCTGGGGAGACTGTTCAGTTCAGTTCAGTCGCTCAGTTGTGTCTGGCTCTTTGAGACCCCATGGACTGCAGCATGCCAGGCTTCCCTGTCCATCACCAACTCCTGGAGTCTATCCAAACTCATGTCCATTGAGTTGGTATGCCATCCAACTATCTCATCCTCTGTCGTCCCCTTCTCCTCCCGCCTTCAATCTTTTCTAGCATCAGGGTCTTTTCAAATGAATCAGCTCTTCGCATCAGGTGGCCAAAGTATTGGAGTTTCAGCTTCAACATCAGTCCTTCCAATGAACACTCAGGATTGATCTCCTTTAGGATGGACTGGTTGGATCTCTTTGCAGTCCAAGGGACTCTCAAGAGTCTTCTCCAACACCACAGTTCAAAAGCATCAATTCTTTGATGTTCAGTTTTCTTTATAGTCCAACTCTCACATCCATACCTGACTACTGGAAAAACCACAACCTTGACTAGACGGACCTCTGTTGGAAAAGTAATGTCTCTACTTTTGTATATGCTGTCTAGTTTGGTCATAACTTTCCTTCCAAGGAGTAAGCATCTTTTAATTTCCTTGCTGCAGACACCATCTGCAGTGATTTTGGAGCCCCCGAAAATAAAGTCTGTCACTGTTTACCCATCTATTTGCCATGAAGTGATGGGACTAGATGCCATGATCTTCGTTTTCTGAATGTTGAGCTTTAAGCCAACTTTTTCCACTCTCCTCTTTCACTTTCATCAAGAGGCTCTTTAGTTCTTCTTTACTTTCTGCCATAAGGGTGGTGTCATCTGCATATCTGAGGTTATTGATATTTCTCCTGGCAATCTTGATTCCAGCTTGTGCTTCATCCAGCCCAGTGTTTCTCATAATGTACGGAGAGACTGTGGGAGCCAGTATAAACCATACACATCAGAGTTACTTCACCCAAGACGTGTGGAGCTGTGTATCCACACACAAAATCTCACTGGTTAAACTGCTCTGGGGTAGACAGTATTAGTTCCCTGGCATTTCCAACTGCCATGTGAGTGGAAAACTAGTTAAGCAGCAAAGGAAAGTCTGCAGGGAAAGAAGTACAGATATTGGTGGTTGGAAGTGGGCCCAAGCGCACTGAAGTGGGGAAAGTGAGACCCACAGGTGGGTTACCCACAATGTCTTCTACAAACACCTTCACTTTTTATTATTTCATAATGTTTTAAAAACGTTCTAGGCTTCCAAATGTCCTCTACTTAATCCAACATTTTATTATCACAAGTAACAGTTGCAGTCCCCATAGGATATCAGCAGCTGCCTAGGTCCAAATGTCTCTGTGCATCCCTCAAAAATCATGCAGTTAAAGAGAAAGAAGGAAATAAAAATACTAATTACTGGGGAATTCCCTGGTGGCCCAGTGGTTAGGGATCCACCTTCCAACGCAGAGGACACAGGTTCAATCTCTGGTCGGGGAAATAAGAGTCCACAGGCCAAGCAGCCAAAGGCGGGGTGGGGGGTGGGGAACAGTCATTACTCTGGCTTGACAGAAAATACTACAAACTTGAGTGGTAAAGTGCTGCCACCTGGTCTCTGCTGTTCTGAAATCCCCTTATCACATGAACACTAGGGAGTGACCCCTCTCATCAATACTGCCTGCAAAGGACAGCCCACCACTGCCTGCCTCAGCCAGAGAGAGGCTTGGTAATTGTGATACAACAGCAGGCGGGGCTTATCAACACTTAGCACTAACAAACATAAACAACTGCTGGTACTTAGAAAGAAATCCACTGTATTGGGAAGCTACTGGCTACCTTAAGAGGAAAAAAAAGAGAACAAACACAAGAAAGGGAGAAAAAAAGGAGAGGGAGGAGAGAGAAGAGAGAAATTAAAGGGGAAATGATTAACCAGAGGGTGGGGGGAAATAGTAATGAGACTGCTTTAAACTGGGCAAATAAATGGGAACGCGTAGATAACATGACTAATTTCTAAAAACATAAAATTTACAAAAATTAGTGCATAAATAAATAAGACCAGGAAAACATAAAAAAAAATTTATGAAGCAAGAGTAACATTAATAGCTAAACCTAACACGCCAACAAACCCTGCAAATCAATTTTATTTACGAATATACATGCTGAAATCCCAAATAAAGTGAAATAAAGTGTTGTCAAATACAATTAATGATCCCTTAAAAAAACATGACATGACCAAGTGGGACTTGTCTGGAAATATAAGTATGGTTTGATATTAGGAAAATCTGTCAGCATAATTCCCTACATTACTTGGGAGAAACTATTAGATGATTATGCACCAGACATAAAAAGCATGTACTGCCTGATTCCTTTTATGAAAAATTCCCAAAAGTGCAAACCAACCTATAGTGACAGAAAGCAGGTCACTGGTCACTTGGGGCCCAGCGATGGAGAGTAAATGATTGCACAATGGGTAGAAGGAAAAACTTTTTGAGGGAGTGATGGAAATGTTCTGTATCTTGACTGTGGAGATGTTTTCCTAGGTGTATATATCTGTGAAAATTCATTGAATTGTATACTTGTCAAAAAAAATTGTATACTTTAAATGGGTATAGTTTCTTGTGTGTAAATTATACCACAATAATGTTGAAAAATATTTTAAAAATCAATAGCTTCTACTAGCTACACACTTGGGTGACAATAACTTTGATCCACAAACCCAACAAAGAACTTGGATTCTATATAGGAACATACAGACATTCAGAATTTAAGTTCTGAGTGTACATTTGTGTATTCAATATATGAATCAATAAGAATAGGACAAACAAGTCAATGTAAATGGTCAAAATATTTGATCAGCAACTTCACATGAGGTTATCTGAACAGCCAGTGAAAAGGTGCTTAATATTACTTACAAGGAAAATGCAAACTAAAATCCAATCAGTTACCACTGCACCCTTAACAGAACGGTTAAAATTAAAGAGACTGACAGTATCAAGTGTTGGTGAGCGTGTAGAGCAACTGGAACTTTCCTGGTGAGTGTGTAAAATGCCACAGCCACTTTGTAAAATAGTTGAGAAGTTTCTTATAAAACAAGCATACACCTATCCTATAACCTGTAATTCTATTCCTAGGTATATATCCAAGAGTAATGAGTATTTGTCCACAAATATACTTGCATAAGAATGTTCACAAGAGCTTTCTTCATCATAGCCAAACACTGGAAGCAATTCAAATACCATCAATAGGAAAATGAAGAAACAAACCATGGATATAGTATATTTTGCTGAATATGGTATATTATTTTATTATTCAGCAAAATATGGTATATATAAAATATTCAGCAAAAAAAAGGACTACTTCCACATGCAACCACATAGATAAATCTCAAAAATATTATGCTAATCAAAATCTTGTTAATCAAAAGCCAAAATTATTAATCAAAAGCCAGACAAGTTCAAAAAGAAATCTGAGAATTTGGACAAAGAGAGCGTGGTTTCATATATGAAATTTGTGGAATTTAAAAACTGACAAATCCATAGGATTTTGGCAACTTTCTGTATCCTTTTGTTTTAGCTGTGTCTCTTGTAAAGAGCTATACGTTTTTGAGTCTGACAATCTTTGTATTTTGACTAAAATAGTCTACTTGTTTTTTTAAATAAGAACTTTGAGATATGATACAATTAGTCAATTTATTAATATTTAAAAGAGATACTGGGTTTCAGTCAACCATCTTAAATGCTTTCTACTGCTTCTTTTTTCATTTCTCCTTTTGAATTTTAAAAAAGTTTTCCCACATTTTTAGTATAAAAATGTTCAAACATACAAAATTTGAAAAAAAAAAAATAGTACGATGAATACTCTCAGTCTCCCCACTTAGAGTCAATGCTTTCTAACTTAGAGCCAAGCTATTTTACTGTTTGATAGCACACACACGTATACATAATATGGTTTTGCTGAACCATTTGAAGCGAAGTTACAGAACAGACCGATTATTTTTTATTATCCCATTTTCCTCACTCAATTAGTTTGAAGTCGCATTTGTTTCCTCAGGCTGCTGTAACAAAGTACCATGAACTGGTTGGCTTAACACAATGGAAATTTGTTCTCTTCGTCTGGAGGCTTGGGAGTCTGAAATCCAGGTGTTGGCAGGGCTATGCTCCCTGAAAGCTGTAGGGGAATCCTTCCTTGCCTCTTTCCAGTTTCCTGTGGTTTGCTGGTCATCTCTGACATGCCTTGGCTTGTACCTGCAACACACTGATGCTCCATTTTCACAAGGCACTCTTGCAGTCTCTCATCTCTTTCACTCTATGCATCGCTGTGTGTCCAAATTTCCCCTTTTTATAAGGACACAGTCCTGTCCTTATAATGACCTCGTCTTAACTTGATCATCAGCAGGACTCTTCCCAAATAACATTGTATCGATAGATCCTGGGGGCTTAGGATTTCAGCATCTTTCAAGGGACAATCCAAACCCTAATAGAAGCTACAGACTCAAACTCTTTTAGTGCCTTTCCTAAAAGCTACAATATAAATCCTTGACTTCAAAGGATAGTATTGAACTGATTCCTTCACTCTCCTCCTGAACATAGCAAGACACTTAAGTTTAAACACACTTAAGCACACTTTAACATGTTTCTCCTGAGTTTTATGCTATTGTGGTTATGCAGTTTAATCATATGTATTTTAAATCCTACAGGCATCATTATTGTTTTATGCATCTTCCTATTTTTTAAAACCTAAATGGTCATATTTATATAAAAATTCATTTTTGCATTGGTAACCAAAAAGTTGGAGAGACACCAGTTAGCACAATTATTTTGATAGAAGAGTTTACAAGCAGACTTGTGGACTTTTCCTATTTTGATTTTTTTCAGTGATAGTCATTTCTTGGTCATATGTTAACAATCAAGTAACAGCATCGGCTGCTAAGTGAAGTGGATGATGAAGGGCAAAGCTGAAGCCGACTCTATCCCTCGTCTGGCAGTGCCTGGGAGGGGTGGGAAAGGAATGGGTGCAAAGGGGAACAGCCTGAGCCGCCCAGGGAGGCTCTGGGGGCATCTAATGCTGAGTACTCAGACCTGAGGGCCAGGCCGGGCTCCCAAACTATTCTGGGAATGGAAGGACTGGGGATGGGAGAAGACGTGACCTTCCCAGTGTGAACTCACCTACCTCTCCACTTAGGCATGAGCTTAAGAAAAAAGAAAAACAGACTTGAAATCCAGTCTCCATGAGCTCTCCCAGGATCTGTGGCCTCCTCTACCTATACCTCAACTTCCCCGCCTGTTCTGCTTCCAGAGGTTTAAGCCAGGTCCAATCCCTGATCCCTCCAACCTCCAAATAAGTACAACGGAATGAGCTTGAGTGAAAACTTCACTTTAATAGTCCAGCTTCAGCTCAGCTGAGAACTTCCCCGCTCACATGTGAGAGAAGTCTCTCCAGAGGCCTCAGTCTACCAGGAGGCTACGGCTCAGAGAAGGGAACAGCTCAAAGAAGCCCTGAAAGAGAAGCCAACATGGGATTTGCAGTTAATGGAGACCAGGTTGGGGGTGCCCCACCGCTCACTGTCCACCAATACAGCCCAGCAAGAGAGGAAGGCGTAGTTGCTTCACCCACAGTGGACTGTTGTCAAAGTCTTCTCATCCCCAATCTCCTCTCCAACCTTTCATTATCCTCTAGGGGCTGATGAGGGCCCCTGAGTCTTGAGAAGAAGGGGGACCCTTCTTTTCCTACATGGTAGCACTAAGACAACCAGCCCCATGCACGGCCGGTCAGTTGGTGATGGTGCCCAGGACTGATCCAGGTACCAGATGGGGAGGGAGCCTGGCTCCCAGTGACGGGGGAGGGGGTTCAGGGTCACCTTAAAGAGAGTGAGGGTCTGGAGTACTCCTGTGGTGCAGGCTGTCTCCCGGATGGAATGCATGGCCAGCTGGGGGCTGCCTAAATCCAGCACCCGCAGACCTAGCCGAGAAGCCAAGATAGGTCCAATGGTGGTGCCGCAGGGCGAGTCATTCCGGACCATGAGATCCTGCGGAGAGGAAGAGCTTCCTGAGCAACATGTAACACCTGTTTCTTAAGACCCAGGAGGAAGCCACCTTAGAACTGAGGGGCTGAAAGGAGTCTGGTACATCGTCCACTCCAACCTCCCCGAAGAGTGGATGTGACCGGTGTAAAATCACAAGGCTGACACTAAGGCAGGCCCAAAGGACAGGATATTCTGAACTGGTCCCATTCTCTCCATCTGCACTACCACCACCTCAGTTCCAGCTACCTCATACAGCCTTTCACACAATCCATTCCCCACGCAGCGGGCAGGGGGACTGGAAACATATATGTT
>SJXQ01008557.1:297653-314136 GCA_006408695.1 Aepyceros melampus | reverse complement strand
CTATTTGGGTCGGTTAGGCATGACGTGACTTTGACCAAGTCAGGCTACAGAGCAGTCAAAAGGAAATCCCCACAGAGCCTCCTGGCAGAATGAGGAGGAAGGGGAGGGGCGAGGCGGGGCCCCAAGCCCAGGGCTGGGCCTGATGGCAGGTCACACTCGTCTCCGGCTGTGTGAGGCCTGAGCGCCAATGCAGGAGACTCACAGGTAGTTGGGGTGCACGGCATGGGCCATGTCTGCGCTGATCATGTAGGACTTGGGGATGGCTTCTTCGAAGGCCGTCAGGTGCTGGGGCGAAGCCGAGATCCGCCGCAGCACCAGCTCTGTCAGCAGTGACTGTGCGCCCTGCGCGCTCTCCGACCCCACCTGGTGACACAGAGGCCCGGCTCTGGAGGTCTGGTCTGGGGGGCTGGAGCTGGAGGCCAGGAAGAGGGGCCCACTGCCCAGAATGGCTCAAAACCCCCACTGAATCAGTGGGTGGGAATGCGGACTGTTTTTAGCCACTTTCTCAACCCTATACCACCGAAAAGCTGACGGTGAGCTGGGGCCACCGTCTAATTCTTGGCCACCTCCAGGGCAGAAGGAGAACTTCCAATCCACTTCCACTCCTAGCTGCCTTCCTTCTGCCCTGCCATTTCAGGTTCAGCCCAGGTGCCCCATCTCCCTGGGTCAGTCTTCTTTCGTGCATGTGACAGGAGCTGCTAACCCTGACAGGAAGCTGTGCAGGCGTCTCAGCCAGCACCCTAACCCAAGCACCCCAACCCAGGCAGGGTGAGGACCCAGCCTGTGCCAAGCCCTGGGGCTGCTAGTGTGAAAGGGCAGAGTCCTTGTCCTCCAGGAGCTCACCACGTGGCACCCAGAGACGTGGGAGGTGTCGTCACACTAGGAGCAGGTACAGGCTGAGCCAGAGGGGACAGTGAGAGCTGAGCAAGCACAGGCAGTGTCTGGCTCATCCCTGGAGCCTCCAGAAGAGCCCTGGCCCATGGCAGCTGCTGGCCACCACTGGCTACACCAGACTCCCGGGAGGAGACCCTCCCCAGAGCTCCCCACGCACCTCTTCATTGTCGTAGAGGGCGATCACGCGCACGTGGGGATCTGCGGCCAGGGAGGCAGGGGCTGAGCAGGAATCGATCAAGGCCTGTTGTGGGAGGGGGCAAAAGCATCATCCTCCCCACTCCTCCTTCAATAACTCAGCCCACCAACATCTGGGAGGCTCACTTGCCCACCTCCCGCCATCAAGGCCGGAGTGAAGCAGGCTCCAGTGGTCACTGGTCTGCATCTCTCAGGGTGCTGCCGGGTGGGAGGACATGTGGGGGACCTTTTCAACGAGATAGGGGAAAAGCTCCCTCTCCTCCCTCACAGGCCTTCCCACACAAAAGGCAAAAGGGTGTGTAAGACGGAGGGGAAGGGCTGAGAATCCCGGCAAGTCAAAAGGACCGCACAGGTCACGTAAACTAGTTGGTCTTGGCAACGACACTGAGGTCCAAAGAGGTGACTGTGACTCCACTGAGGTGATGCCACTGGCTGGCTGGCGGCACAAGTGGCTATGAGTCCCAGGTCTGGCTCTGGTCTCAGTTACAGCCCAAAGCCTGTCTCTGAGAACAGGACGGGGGCAAAGGGGAGTATGGAAAGGACAGAGGGAAGAGCAGAGGTGAGAGATGAGGAAGGGGGGGAAATGACCAGGGTAGAAAAAAGCGGGGGAATATCAATGCAACCACCCAATGCACCTCACCTAATGAGATGCCAAGGCTCAAAGGCGGCTAGGTGGGCTTAAGCCAGGGCTTGGGGGGGAAGGCTAAAGGGACGGGATGATACTGCTATACAGGATGCTAGGGTCTTTCCGTTAAAGCAGAGCTTATCTTAAAGGAGAAACAGGACAAGTCTCTGTGAGGCTCTGAACAACCTGTCTGTTGACCTCATCCCTCCAGCCCAGCCAGTGCAAAGATGGGGCCCAGAGGAGAGACGCTGAGGCTGCAGCATTTAGGCCTCTCCCCATGGTCCACCCACATCAGGGGTCTTCTCACGACCCATAGGACTCGTGGTCCTCCCGCCCAGTGCTCCTGGGAGTGCCCCAGCTCCTCACCTGCAGGGCACAGAAGCAGCTGTGCAGGTTGTCCAGCCGAGGGGCAAAGATGAACTCCTCATAGGCACCACCCAGGACCTAGAAAGACAGGACGGTCATCCTGATCTTCATCCCCTCCCCAGGACTCAGCCTCTTCTCCCTGCTCTCTAGAAGCTGTGCTTGAACATGTCTCCTTGATTCCTTGCCCAACCTCTCCCAGCCTCTGGCCTACAGCACTCAGCCCTCTGTGCTGAGCTGAGCAGAGGACAGAGAAGGGCCAAGCTGGAGCTGAGGGAAGGAGGGTGAAGGCCTGTGGTTCCTGACCAGTTCCTATGGGACAGGACAAGGGAGAGACCAAACAAGAAAAGGAGAACGCCAAGGAACTAAACAGAGGAGACTAGGCGAGAAATAGAAACTTAGCACATGTCAAACATGGGCGAGCATCCAAAGACATGGCCATCTCCTATGGTCAGCAACTGGGAGAGACACAAGGACAGGATCCAGGAAGGGGGGAGGTGCCCGTAAGCCTCCCGTCCTCAGCGGTTTGAAGCCAGCACAGGTCAAAGTGGACAGGACCCCAGTAGCGGAAACTCCTTGGGAAGTTGTAGAAAGCTTACGCCCCCACCCCAGACAGCCCGAGTAGGCAGACCTGGTGTGGGAAACCTGCTGATTCTGAGAACCACTGCCCTGGAAGCAGAGCGGAGTGGTCTCTACTGGGAAAACAGTGAAGTGAAAGTGAAAGCCGCTCAGTCGTGTCCAACTCTTTGCAACCCCATGGACTATACAGTCCATGAGATTCTCCAGGCCAGAATACTGGAGTGGGTAGCCATTCCCTTCTCCTGGGAATCTTCCCAACCCAGGTATCGAACCCATGTCTCCTGCATTGCAGGCAGATTCTTTACCAACTGAGCTATGAGGGAAAACAGGGATGAGCGTAATCGGAGGACTGGCAGAGGTGATGAACGCTTCAGGGGGAGACATGCTGGTGCCAGCTGGGATCCCAGGGTCCCCACCCACGAGTTCCTCACCGCGGGCTGAGTGTCGGCGAGACACAGTTCCATCTCCAAGATGTCCTCGGGGCTCAGCCCCAGATGGGCGCAGAGAAGGGACGTGAGGACCGAGTGGTGCCGCTCATCCTGCAGGGCAGGGGGTGCTGAGGGGAGGGCCCACTCCCCGCTCTCTCCCCTTCTCCGGAACCAGTCTTTTCCCCCCTGAGCACCCCTCCCCACAAGCAGGTGGCTCTTACTGTAGCATTGAGGGGGCCTGGCTCAGGAGTCCCCTTCTCCAGCTCCTCCTGGATGGATGTGGCAAGAATGGGGACCCTGCGGGGAGACACATGAGGGGGGCATGGGCAGAGGGCTGGAGGGCACAGCCAGGCGGGACACCCTGCATCAGGACCCAGCGCTCAGGCATCCCCTAATGGGGAGCTACCTCGGTCCCTCAATGCCCAGCTCCCTCTCAGCAAAGCAGAGCTCTCAGGGCCCCTGGACATCGCTGGGTCCCTGGGGTAGAACATGACTGTGGCCACCGTTAGGGAGTGGTTTCCCAGATCCCAGCAGCCCCCCACCCACCATCACCCATGCCACACCCTCCCAGCTCCAGGCCACCACCGCCTTCACCCCGTCTCACAAGTGCATCTCCATGTTGGGCCCAAAGTTCTCATTGACATTTCTCTGCAGATGGATGGCCAGGTGCGGGATGCGAAGAATGGGCCTGTCCACATGCACCAGCCGCTGCTCCAGCCGGCCTGAGGTAGGGCACTGTGGCCAAACAGGCAGGGTCAGCCCAGGTGGGGGCCTGCATCCGCAGCTGGTTAATCCCCTATCTCGCCCAGACTAACCAAGGTGCTCCTCGGACCCGGGCTGCCCCTTCCCGCCTTCCCTGGGGGGCTCTCTGCAGGTTCCCTGAAGGGAGGCGACAGTCAGCCTTCAGGCAGCTGAAGCTCAGGGCGTCCCAGATCCAACCCCAGGCCCCACCTTGACAATGACACGTCCAGCCAAGGTCAGGTCACGGTCAAACCAGGTGCTCCAGATCCCACCACCGTAGGTCTCCACACCAACCTGCTGGAAGCCCACCTGGCTGCGGCGAGAGCGCCGTTTCACCTGAGTGGGACAGTGGGGAACAAGAATTCAGAAAAGGCCAGGTGGCATGATTTGGCGCCGAGAGGACGGGCAGTGTGACACAGAAGGGCCCCGAGTGTGGAGGAAAGAGCTGACAAGTCTTCTTCTCTGCACACCCCCTGATGCCTTCCCTCTTCCAGGCAGCCCCACTTCCTTACCCGGAGGCAGGGGCTGTCCGTGTGGGCCCCAATGAGGCTGAAACCATTGCCGGGAACATACTGGCCCCCCACAGCAAATGCGATGATGGTGGAGGAGTTCCTGGTCAGGAAGTACTGGAGTGGGGATTTATAGCTGGATTAGCCAGAGCACAGGACTTCGAGCCCCAGTCCAGGTTCCTACCTCTCCGCCCCCACCCCACCCCCAGTACCTTGCTCTCCGGCTTGATATCCCAGCTCTCCGTCTCCTTGAGTTCATGGAAGCCGGCCTGGAGGAGGCGGCTGCGGCACTCGGCCACCGCTATAGGGAAAGAACCCTCTCACGGTTGATCGAAGCCGGGGGAGGCACACCGGCTCCCTACCCGCCCCCTGCCCAGGTCACTCACCGTGGAAAGGAGAAGGGCTCCTGTTGACGAACTTGAGCAGTTCCCGGGCCGCGGCCTGCACCGCCTCTTTGCGGGCCCTTCCGCTCATGGCCACCTAGGGCACGGGGTGGGCGGCGCTCAGAAGCCTACAAGGTCTAGGACCCCTGACCCATCTCGGCTTCGGGAACCTCCCCAGCCAATCCCCACCGAGTGAGGGCTCGCAGGCTCAGACCTCGGCTTCCGCCCCTTTCCCCACACCAAGAGATGCCTAAAGCCGGGCTCCAACCCACCGGGAAGTACTGCAACCCTCCCGCGGCACTCCCCGCCCAACTGGTCCCAGGCGGCCCGCCCCCTACTCCGAGTTTCCGTCCGGCCCCTCCAAGTCCGTCCCCACGTGACCGACCAGCTGGAAATCCCGGTCAGTTCCCAAACTGAGCTCGCAATCAAAGGCCCCTAACTCTGAGCCGGCCCGTACACCACGTGCGTGACCCCACCCCGGAACCAAAGCCCTGTCCCCTAGGGAACACCCCACCTGGGTCTCACCCCTGAACAACTCGGGAAGGTAAAGTCACTTGGGATCAGACTTTCGGTTGCGTTTAGGGTCGGGGGGAGCCCCCCATGTCAGCAAGCGCGCTGCTGAGCTTGGACCCAAGCGGACACCTGGCCGGGTCTAGGATCGAAGTTCGTCCGGGACGAACAGAGGCCACCTACCTGCATGGCCTTACGTGTGGGCCTGCGTCCCGGTGCCCGGCCCCTGCGCACAGCCCGCCCCGACTCCCGCCGCTATAGCCCCGCCCCGGCCCTGAGGCTCGCCTCGCCCCGCCCTCCGCCCCTTCTACGGGGGTGGCGGACGCCCTCTGCCGACCTGGAGGTGCTAGGACAGCCTGGAACCACCTGTCCGATTCTTTCACCCCCCACCCCCAAGTTAGCGAGTTCGGGAGAAAACGCCTCCACCAGCTCACCTGGTCACCTGGGTGTTGTACAAAGTGCTCTCTCTCCCACAGGCACTCTGGTGATAATAGAAGCAACATAGTTAATGTTCATGCAGCGTTGACGATAAGTTTTAGCTTTATAATAAAGCTTAATGTGCTGCTGCTGCTGCTGCTGCTGCTGCTGCTGCTGCTGCTGCTAAGTCGCTTCAGTCGTGTCCGACTCTGTGCGACCCCATAGACGGCAGCCCACCAGGCTCCCCCATCCCTGGGATTCTCCAGGCAAGAACACTGGAGTGGGTTGCCATTTCCTTCTCCAATGCATGAAAGTGAGAAGTAAAAGTGAACTCGCTCAGTCATGTCCGACTCTTAGCGACCCCATGGACTGCAGCCTAGCAGGCTCCTCCGCCCATGGGATTTTCCAGGCAAAAGTACTGGAGTGGGGTGCCATTGCCTTCTCCACTTAATGTGCTAGGTAGTTTAATCTTCATTGCCCTTTCAACTTTATATCTTTACTGTCCCTGGTCAGAGAACTAGAGCTCAAAAGCAGCTGTGAAGGAAAAAAAAAAGACAGAAAAAAACTGCATATATTCTTGTAGGCAATTCCAATATTCCTATGTCAAGAGTGGTAAGTAGCAATTTTTAAAACCCGGGAACACATTTGGTCATCATTTTAAAATCTACAATCAATGCTGCAGAGGATGTGGAGAAAAGCGAATCCCCTTACACTGCTGGTGGGAATGTAAATTGGTCTATCCACTAGGGAGAACAGTATGGAGGTTCCTTAGAAAACTAAAAGTAGAGCTGACGTATAGTATATGCCCAGCAATCCCACTCCTGGGCATATATTTGGAGAAAATCCTACTTAAAAAGATACATGGGACTTCCCTGGTGCTTCAGTGGTTAACCAGATTCCGCCTTCCAATGCATCGGATGTGGTTTTGATCCCTGGTCGGGAACTAAGATCCCACATGTTGCAGACAACTAAGCCTGCGCCACTACTCAGCAACAAAAAGATTCCACATGCCGCAACTAAGATCCGGCACAGCCAAATCAGTATTTAAAAAAAGAGAGAGAGAGAAAAGATGCATCATCCCAATGTTCACTGCAGTCCTATTTCCAATAGCTGGGACATGGATGCTACCTAAATGTCCATCAATGGATAAACAAAATGGATAAAGAAGACGTGGTACATATACACAATGGAATATTACCCAGTCATAAAAAAACCCAATAATATAATGCCATTTGCAATGAGAAGGATGGACCCAGAGATTGTCATACTTAGTGAGGTAAGACAGAGAAAGACAAATATATGACATCACTTTTATGCGGAATCTAAAAATATGCTACAAATCAACTTATTTACAAAACAGAACTAGAGTCACAAATGTAGAAAACAAACTTATGGTTGCCAAGGAGGAAGGAGGAGAGGGATAACTTCAGAGATTGGGACTGACATAAACACTACTGTATATAAAATAGATAATAAGCACCTACTGTATAGCACAGGGAACTCTACTCAGTACTCTGTAATGATCTATATGGGCAAAGAATCTTAAAAAGGAGCATATATATGTATATGTATAACTGATTGACTTTGCTGTACAGCAGGAAGTAACACAACATTGTAAACTATACTCCAATTTTTACTGGAGTATCAGTTCAGTTCAGTCGCTCAGTCGTGTCCGACTCTTTGTGACCCCATGAATCGCAGCACGCCAGGCCTCCTTGTCCATCACCAACTCCCGGAGTTCACTCAGACTCACGTCCATTGAGTCCGTGATGCCATCCAGCCATTTCATCCTTGGTCGTCCCCTTCTCCTCCTGCCCCCAATCCCTCCCAGCATCAGGGTCTTTTCCAATGAGTCAACTCTTCGCATGAGGTGGCCAACGTACTGGAGCTTCAGCTTTAGCATCATTCCTTCCAAAGAAATCCCAGGGTTGATCTCCTTCAGAATGGACTGGTTGGATCTCCTTGCAGTCCAAGGGACTCTCAAGAGTCTTCTCCAACACCACAGTTCAAAAGCATCAATTCTTCTGCACTCAGCTTTCTTTATAGTCCAGCTCTCACATCCATACATGACTATTGGAAAAACAATAGCTTTGACGAGACAGACTTCTGTTGGCAAAGTAACATCTCTGCTTTTTAATATGCTGTCTAGGTTGGTCATAATTTTTCTTCCAAGAAACAAACGTCTTTTAATTTCATGGCTGCAGTCACCATCTGCAGTAATTTTGGAGCCCAAAAAATAAAGTCTGTCACTGTTTCCACTGTTTCCCATCTATTTGCCATGAAGTGATGGGACCAGATGTCATGATCTTCGTTTTCTGAATGTTGAGTTTTAAGCCAGCTTTTTCACTCTCGTCTTTCGCTCTCATCAAGAGACTGTAGTTCTTCTTTGCTTTCTGCATAAGAGTGATGTCATTTGCATATCTGAGGTTATTGACATTTCTCCCAGCAATCTTCCAGCTTCTGCTTCATCCAGCCCGGCATTTCGCATAATGNTGTGATATCATAAGCGAAACGAATTGCCAGTCCAGGTTTGATGCAGGATGCAGGATGCTTGGGACTGATGCACGGGGATAATCCAGAGAGAGGGTGTGGGGCGGGCGGGTGGAGGTGGGGGTCGGGATTGGGAGTTCATGTACACTCATGGCTAATTCATGTCAATGTGTAACAAAACGAATACAGTATTGTAAAGCAAAGCAAACTAAAAAATAAAAATTAATTTAAAAAAAAAAAAAAAAAAAGAACTTTACCATGATTTGCATTATAAACTGCAGTGGTTAGGACTTCCCGGGTGGTCCAGTGGGTTGAGAGCCTAACTGCCAATGCAAGGACAGAGTTTGATCCCTGTTCCAAGACAGTTCCACACACAGTAGAGCAACTAAGCCCGTGCACTGCAACTACTGAAGCCCGAGTGCCTACAGTCTGTGCGACACAAGAGAGGCCACTGCAGTGAGAAGCCAGGCACCACAACAGGAGACTACCCCTCGCCCTCGAGGAAAAACAGAAAGCCTGCGCAAACCCACAAAGACCAAGCAGAGCCAGAAATAAATAAAAAGTTTTTAATTAAAAAAATAAATAAGTTGCAGTGGTCAAAGAAACAGGCTATGGAGTCAGAATTGGGTTCTAACCTCTCATTAGAAGTGATCTTGACCAAGTCAATTAACCTTTCTCAGTTTTATCATCTGTAAAATGGGTATGAAAATATCTGTCCCTCAAGATTATGTGGTGGTTTAGTCACTAAGTTGTGTCCAGCTCTTTCAACCCCGTAGACTGTAGCCTGCCAGGCTCCTCTGTCCTTCGGATTCTCCAGGCAAGAATACTGGAGTGGGTTGCCATTTCATTCTCCAGGGGATCTTCCTGACCCAGAATTGAACCCGAGTCTCCTGTAGTGCAGACAGATTCTTACTGACTGAGCTATGTGGGAAGCAGCCTTAAGATTATTGTGGGGAATAAATCAGATGATAAGGTTTTGTTAAATTAACACAGTGTCTGGACAAGACATGCCACAGAACCTCTTAGTAAGTGTTATTGATAATAATGATAGTCATAAAATGAAAGGTATAGCTCTCAAGGAATTACAGAGAGACCTGATAGAAAATACAAAGCATGCATTTTACTTCTTAGTTCTAGGTATTAGAAGGTGCTCAGTGACTGTTGACTGATGTCATTTCAGCATATGATAATAAAGGGTTATTATGAAAGAATGATGACGTGCAGACATTTGTTATATCCAGGATCATTTTAAGAAAGATATAGAGAGAAGAGGCTAGGAAGCGCCCATTTCTTACATTTGTGTAAGATAGAGAGCTTTCTATAAATGTCTGTAAAGTAAGTAAATATAAATTGTTCATAGGACTTACCTGGCAGTCCAGTGGTGAAGACTCTGTGCTTCCAATTCAATGAGTGTGGGTTCGATCCCTGGTCGGGGAACTAAGATCCTACATGTCATGTGGTGCAGAGAGAGAAGAAAAAAAGATCATTCACACTTTATTGCTGAGGTAATCTTGACTCTGTGATAGAAAGCGTAAGCGGTTTGGAATCAGAAACATGAAAGCCTGAATTCCAGAACCACCACTTTCTCAGTTTTAGTAAGAACTTCTCTGAGACTTCTTCATCCTCATCACAAAGGGAAATAATTATCTTCTCTCTGACTATCTCACAGGGCTGTTACAAGAAGTAATTAATACTGTATGTGGAGGAGCTTTGTGACATAATGTCTAAATACTCCCTTACCACATTAATATCTCACAGGAAAGTAAAGTGAATCTTCAGAAAGAAGACAGGAAGTAAGTGCCGGGACAGTGGGCCCTGCATGAGAACAGTGGGTCTGGTATTCAGCCAGATGGTGAGCCAAGATTTCTGCCCTTTTATGCAGCCAGCCACACCATATGTAATCTATTCTTTAGACAAAGAATTGTACTTCCAGGGAAAACTATACTCTGTCTAGAGGATACCCCTCCAGATGGTCTGATTCTGCACTTTCCTTGTCTTCGAGCTATGTTATAGCCGTGTAAATTATAGGTAACCAATCACAATGTAAAATGATTCTTATCTATGGACATACATATTCTGTTTACCCAGTAGAGATTCAATTGTCTTCTCTCCCACTCTGATAAAAAATTAGTTTGCCACCTTTCATATACTCATGCCAATTATTCCTAATTATAGATATGTCTTTTCTTCAAATTTTCTTTTGAATCAGTTATCATATATGACTGATTCCCTCAGGAGGGGTTAAGCAAAATCTTTAATGTGTGTTTGTTTTTGTCTGTATGAGAATAATAAATCTAGTCTTTTTTAGAAATTACATTTAAGTGGCTTGTTCATTTATCATTTATCCCACAAACATTTGCTGGGTAGTTATTCTGTGGTCAGCTCTGGCCAGAAACTTAAGCCTAAAGAAGTTAAAGAGGTCATCAGAGTACCACTTAGCACGTTGCAGCAGTATTGTAAATTCAGGCACCTGCCTCTGCCCTTGGCTTCACCCAGCACGCAACAAACATTTGATCATTGTGTGTTGAATGAGTTTTAACTATCTTTCCCCAAATACAAACAGTCTAGTAATTTCTGTTCTTGTAAAGGCCTTCCAACTAGAGCCTAGACAGTGCTAGGCATGTTGAAGACCTTTGATAAGTGTTTGTTGAATGAATGAATGTAGAGTCTGCCTTTAAAAAGAGACTCACAGTCTGCTGACTTTTCTAGTCATATGAAGGTCCACCATCCCAATTTGCCCAGTGCCCCAAACTTGCTAGGTATGCAATCCATATCTACTGACTGATTTCTAAGGCATGGCAGATGAAAAACCCAATCTAAGCATTAGATTCTCCTCAATTAAATCCCCTCCTTATAAGTAAAGCAATTATTGGTCTTTATTATTATTTCTTGAGTGCTTTGATTTCCAGAACAAAAATTCAGTGTCTTAGTTAATTTTTCTTAGTCTGAGAGGCTAAATTTTTATTATTATTTTCAGGAGTTGATGTCATCCATGTTCCTTTGCTAATGTTTATTCCATCCTCATCAACCACAAACCTGGTGTTCATTTTAACCAGACAAGCTGTAACACGGTCTCTGTCACATAACTGACAAGAACACCAAATGACCATCAAGTTTCTTTCTTAAAATGGGAAATAAGGGTTGTGCTACAAATTCCTAAGCTCTTCACAGAGTGAGGATAAATCTATGCCTGGCAAAGATAATTTAGTAGATAGAATTAGGTATAAATCTTATCTGAAAAAATAGAAAGAAGCTGCGTGTTTAGAATGAAGTACAAATCATTGTCTCCAAAAGCGAGCAGGAATAAACCTTGAAGAGACTTATTGATAAGCCTCCATCTGCCCTGAAACCTTCTCAGCACCAGTAGGGAAGAATGTTCTTCACTGACCATGCTATAAATATAGCTGGCAGGAAAGGGAGTTTTATGGTCTCTGAATGAGTTTGGATCACTGCAAGTATTGCTCCTGAAATCAAAGGGAATTAAATTAGCTGCTCCAAGAGTTCTCAGAAGGTTGAAATGTGCTATTGTGCCCATAGCATGTGTGACAATTATAGTCAGTCTGGTATTTTCAGCAGTAAAAAGTGAAAAAGAAAAAAGTCAAATTGGCTATTTAAATTAACTAATTTGAGGACATCCACAACAACTGGCACAGAATATACAGACTCAGCATGAGATCACACCTTTGAGAGGTCATAGCCTTGTGAGGAGAATGAGCCTTGAACATAAATAACTAGGTAGGTAACCCCATGTGAGAAACGCTAAGGAAAATAAGAGAGGAAGAAATTTAAAATCTGGGTCAAGGAAGAGAGATTACAATCCGCATTAAAAGACTTTCTGTGGGAGGGGAATTTGTACCAGGTTATGAAGGATGGTTCCAAATACAGCAGACTGGTTCCAAATAGGGAAAGGAGTACATCAAGGCTGTATACTGTCACCCTGCTTATTTGACTTACATGCAGAGTACATCATGAGAAATGCTGGGCTGGAAGAAGCACAAGTTGGAATCAAGATAGCCGGGAGAAATATCAATAACCTCAGATATGCAGATGACACCATCCTTATGGCAGAAAGCAAAGAAGAACTAAACAGCCTGTTGATGAAAGTGAAAGAGGAGAGTGAAAAATTGGCTTAAAATGTACACTCGTGGCTGATCCATGTCGATGTGTAGCAAAACAAATACAGTATTGTAAAGCAAAACAAACTAAAAAAATAAAAAATTTAAAAAATAAAATAAAATAAAATAAAAGTCTTTTCTAGTTCCAAAAAAAAAAAAAAACCTCAACATTCAGAAAACTAAGACCATGGCATCCAGTCCCATCACTTCATGGGAAATAGATGGGGAAACAGTGGAAAGAGTGACGGACTTTATTTTGGGGGACTCCAAAATCACTGCAGATAGTGACTGCAGCCATGAAATTAAAAGACGCTTGCTCCTTGGAAGAAAAGTTTTGACCAACCTAGACAGCATATCAAAAAGCAGAGACATTACTTTGCCAACAAAGGTCCATCTGTCAAAGCTATGGTTTTTCCAGTAGTCATGTATGGATGTGAGAGTTGGACCATAAAGAAAGCTGAACACTGAAGAATTGATGCTTTTGAACTGTGGTACTGGAGAGACTCTTGAGAGTCCCTTGGACTGCAAGGAGATCCAATCAATTCATCCTAATGGAAATCTGTCCTAAATATTCATTGGAAAGACTGATTCTGAAGCTGAAACTCCAATACTTTGGCCACCTGATGCGAAGAACTGACTCATTGGAAAAGACTCTGATACTGGGAAAGATTGAAGGTGGGAGGAGAAGGGGATGACAGAGGATGAGAAGGTTGGATGGCATCACCGACTCAATGGACATGAGTTTGAGTAAACTCTGGGAGTTGGTGATGGACAGGGAGGCCTGGCGTGCTGCTGTCCATGGAGTTGCAAAGAGTCGGACACGATTTAGCGACTGAACTGAACTGATAAAGGACGAGAGACTTCGGCTATGTGAACAGGAAAGGCTGAAAATTCCAGGAACAGGGCCCAATGTTAGTACACATGGAAGAGCTGAAGGAACATGCAGGTAGAAGAGGAAGAAGCTCTCCAAATGCCTAGATGAAGGCGCAGTGCACACCTGCCTTGCTCTGATGGCTTTTTCCTTGGTGAGACATCTCCTTGGTGATAATCATTACAGCATTTCTCTGTGTAGAGACTATACTGATGAACATGAACACAAGCACCCAGATATGGGAATGCTTGGAGCATAGATTTGAAAGAGTCAGGGACTCAATTTTTCTGGAAGAGCAATGGTTTTCAAACTATAAATCCACGGAAACTCTAGCTTAAACAAAATCTGTGGAATCCCAGAAGCACAATAGAGCTACTCTGCTTGAAACAGAGACGGTGGTCCAGGAGCCCACCTAAACATAGGTTTCTCTCCCTGAAAGTAGGCCCTGAGGAGGGGCACCAAGGATGAACGATGGCCCACTGCTTTCTGTAATACAGTCTATAGAAAGCACTGCTCTGAATAAAGTGGGTACCATAAATAGAGTGGCAGGGAATAAGTGGCTCAGGTCAGATGGAGAAGGGCCTGGAATGTTAGCTTACAGGTATGACCTTTGTTCTGTAAGGAACAGGGAGTCTTGAGCGTTGTCCTGTAGGAGGGAGTGAAACCTGAGTAAGAGGAGGCAATAGGAACAGAATGATGGCAAGACAACAATATTCAGAAAAGCCTTGCTACACAGGATTTAGCAAGTGACTGGCGTGAAGGGCAAAGAAAAGAAAATCCACAAAATGAGGTGGGATTTCAGGCTGGGTGACTGAAGTCATTAGAGAAGGACAGTGACTGGCAAAGGCTTGAGAGGAGAGATGCTGAATTCAGTCTCGGACTCGCTGCATAGACTGGGTGCAGAAGTAAAGGTGCCAACCAAGAACTGAACTCATGACACTGGACGTTAGTCTATGTGGTCAGAGCTTCCAAGGATGAATTCAGCTCAAAGAGCCAGAGACTACGATTTTTGGTATGTGTGAAGGTCCATCCATAAAATGCTGGAAAGTGTGTTAGTCACTCAGTCATGTCCAACTCTTTGTGACTTTGTGAACTATAGCTCATCAGGCTCCTCTGTCCATGGACTTCTCCAGGTCAGAATACTGGAGTGGGTAGCCGTGCCCTTCTCCAGGGGATCTTCCTACCCAGGGATCAAGCCACAGTTTCCTGCATTGCAGGTGGATTCTTTACTATCTGAGCCACCAGGGAAGCTGTAGCGCTGGATTCTGTGTACCATGAAAAGTGCGATACTGACCACAGGCAGTGCGGAGCAGAGCAAAGAGCGCAGATATGCATGTCAGGGCAGCCTGGACTCGCGTTCTAGCTTCACACCTGAACACCTGCAGCAACCTGGCCAAGTTAGTGTAACTTTCTGTAGCAACAACATGGGGAATTAGAATCCAGAACTCAAGGACAGGCCAGCCCAGAGGTATAAACCATGAGACAAACCAGAGTTAAGGCATGTGAAAGCAGAGAAGAGACAAAAGCAAAGAATCAAGCCCTGAGGCACGAATATGCTAACTCCTTACCCTCTGTTAGTGACGGGGTTGGACGATAATGAATAGTGGCTACTAACACCAGTGTTAGAGCCAGACAGACCCAGGTGCAAATCCTAGCTTGGCCCATACCTACTAGTAGATAACAAAAAAAGTATATAAACTATCTCTGAAAGTGAAAGTGGCTCAGTCGTGTCCGACTCTGTAACACCATAGTATTCCCCAGGTCAGAGTACTGGAGTGGGTAGCCCTTTCCTTCTCCAGGGGATCTTCCCAACCCAGGGATCAAACCCAGGACTCTCACATTTCAGGGGAATTCTTTACCAGCTGAGCCACAAGGGAAGCTCAAGAATGCTGGAATGGGTAGCCTATCCCTTCTCCAGGGGATCTTCCTGACCTAGGAATTGAACCAGGCTCTCCTGTATTGCAGGTGGATTCTTTACCAACTGAGCTGTAAAGGGAGCCCCAGGACTATCATCAATATCACTATCAATGATAGAGAGTGAGGACTATCACTGGGGTTGAATAAAACAATATACCCAAAGCACTACGTACAGAGATCAAACCCAGGTCTCTCACATTTCAGGGGAATTCTTTACCAGCTGAGCCACAAGGGAAGCCCAAGAATGCTGGAATGGGTAGCCTATCCCTTCTCCAGGGGATCTTCCTGACCTAGGAATTGAACCAGGCTCTCCTGTATTGCAGGCGGATTCTTTACCAACTGAGCTATGAAGGGAGCCCCAGGACTATCATCAATATCACTATCAATGATAGAGAGTGAGGACTATCACTGGGGTTGAATAAAACAATATACCCAAAGCACTACGTACAGGCATGGAAAATAAGAAAATGTAATTAATAAGAATTCTCCTTTTGAGATGCATCTTCCTGGCTTAGAGGCAAGGAAAATCTCTTGCCCTCATCTTTGGATCTAGGCCAGCTGGGCAGAAATTTCACAGTGGGAGGAACCCCTAGAGGCTCTGTGAGATTTTGTGGTTTTCAGGTATTATTGGATCCAACACAGAAGCATGGAGCTGAAAGGTCACCAGAATATGGACTGCATTCCCAAAAGGGATCATACCTTCTCACCCTTCGATGGAAGGCCCACCACTGTGGCTCTGACTTTCATGCCCTGGGAAGGAGCAGCAGCTGGTGGGGACCCTGTTTTGCCCAGTCACTCACTCCAGGGGCCTAGTTCAGTTCAGTTCAGTTGCTCAGTCGTGTCCGACTCTTTGCAACCCCATGGACTGCAGCACGCCAGGCCTCCCTGTCCATCACCATCTCCCGGAGCTTGCTCAAACTCATATCCATCGAGTCCGTGATGCCATCCAACCATCTCATCTTCTGTCATTTCCTTCTCCTCCCACCTTCAATATTTCCCAGCATCAGCATTCTCTTTTCCAATGAGTAAGTTCTTTGAATCAGGTGGCCAAAGTATTGGAGTTTCAGCTTCAGCATCAGTCCTTTCAATGAATAGTCAAGACTGATTTCCTTTAGGATTGACAGGTTGGATCTCCTTGCAGTCCAGGGGACTCTCAAGAGTCTTCTCCAACACCACAGTTCACAAGCATCAATCAGTTCAAAAGCAGCAATTCTTCACCACTCAGCTTTCTTTATAGTCCAAATCTCACATACACACATGACTACTGGAAAAACCATAGCTTTGACAGATGGACCTTTATTGGCAAAGTAATGTCTCTGCTTTTTAATGTGCTGTCTAGGTTGGTCATAGCTTTTTCTTCCAAGGAGCAAGTGTCTTTTAATTTCATGGTTACAGTCACCATCTGCAGTGATTTTGGAGCCTAAGAAAATAAAGGCTGTCACTGTT
>SJXQ01008557.1:257578-270918 GCA_006408695.1 Aepyceros melampus | reverse complement strand
CGGGGCCCCCAGCTTCCCGCTCGGCTCCCCGCTGAGCTCGCCGGTGTTCCCGCGCGCGGGCTTCGGCACCAAGGGCTCCTCGAGCTCGGTGACGTCCCGCGTGTACCAGGTGTCGCGCACGTCGGGCGGGGCCGGGGGCCTGGGGGCGCTGCGGGCCAGCCGGCTGGGCTCGACCCGCGTGCCCTCCTCCTACGGCGCGGGCGAGCTGCTGGACTTCTCGCTGGCCGATGCCGTGAACCAGGAGTTCCTGACCACGCGCACCAACGAGAAGGTGGAGCTGCAGGAGCTCAATGATCGCTTCGCCAACTACATCGAGAAGGTGCGCTTCCTAGAGCAGCAGAACGCAGCTCTTGCTGCGGAGGTGAACCGGCTCAAGGGCCGGGAGCCGACGCGCGTGGCCGAGATCTACGAGGAGGAGCTGCGGGAGCTGCGGCGCCAGGTGGAGGTGCTCACCAACCAGCGCGCCCGCGTCGACGTCGAGCGGGACAACCTGCTGGACGACCTGCAGCGGCTCAAGGCCAAGTGAGCACCCGAGAGCGCCCCCAGAACCCCCTCCCTCTCCAGAGGCCGGGCACGGGAGGCTAGGCCTGGGACTGGGTCCAGTGGTCAGTACCCCATCGTACCCAGAGTGAGAGTGGTCTAGCTGTGTCTCCGCGGGAGGGGGGAGAGACGCCATGCCTCTCCCTGTGCTCTCAGGCTGCAGACGAGGCTATGGTCCCAATTTTCTTGGGGACATCGTGGAGTGGAAATGGGCGATCTTGGGAGACCAGGTGCTTCTTACGAAGCATCTTAAGATGCTGGGGTGATGTTTCTGGGTTCAGGTGGGCACATGGAAGGAGAAAGGAGGCCCATGGGCAGTGGGAGGGAGAGGACAGGTTGGTGGGAGGCAAGGAAATCGGGCCAGCAGGAGCTCTCAGTTCATCTGTGATGAAGCCCTGTGGTTGGGGGTAGAGAGGGGATTTTGACGCCTGGGCCAGACTTAAGCTTTACAGGGAGGATGGATAAGCTGGAGGAAAGGAGAGGTGAGTCGGGGAGGAGGGGGGATGTGCAGCCCTCAGACAGATTGGAACACTGATTGTGGCTCCACCAGGCTCCCTGTGCTTCAGGCAGCAAGAATAGAGCAAATACTGGTGGGTCCTGCTTTTCTGCCCAAGTGATCACTATCCTACCACCCAGGTCACAAACATTAAATGAGCACCTACATGGGCCAGGCTGGGGCTGGGGCCTGGGAACCAGAGGTGGATAAAATAAGAACCTGGAGGTGGACAAAATAAGGCGCAGTTCTTAATCCCAGGGAGGTCACAAACTAGCGAGGACATGGACTTCCAGGGTGTGGCTCCAGGGCAGAGATTGGGCCACTTCCTGTCCCCTCCCTGTGTGGGCGGGCCCTGCTCACTCTATTCTGAGCCCACTCCCTGGGCAGCCCCAGTCAGTCTTCTCCCCAGCCTGTTTCATCTTCACCATCTGTCTGTCCTTCTGCCTGTGTCTGCCAGGCTGCAAGAGGAAATTCAGCTGAAAGAAGAAGCGGAGAACAATTTGGCTGCCTTCCGAGCCGTGAGTCCTCTTGGGTCTCCCAGCTGCCTTACCCCTTCTGCCCCTCTGTGTCATGCCTGGTCTCCCTCTGCCCTGCCTGGGTGATCAGTGTCCCTCTCCCTCTCACTTGACCTTTCCCAGGATGTGGATGCAGCTACTCTAGCTCGAATTGACCTGGAGCGCAGGATCGAATCACTCAACGAGGAAATCGCGTTCCTTAAGAAAGTGCACGAAGAGGTACTGCGGCCTGGTGAAAGCGGCTGGCGGGGTTGGCGGTGGTGCTGGACTCTGGGAGTGGGGGTGTGAGGGTACCTGTCGGGGCTGGTTGGGGACTGAAGCCTAGCCATACCCTGCAGGAGATCCGCGAGCTACAGGCCCAGCTTCAGGAACAGCAGGTCCAGGTGGAGATGGACATGTCAAAACCAGACCTCACAGCTGCCCTCAGGGACATCCGTGCTCAGTATGAGACCATCGCAGCCAAGAATATCTCAGAAGCTGAGGAATGGTATAATCAAAGGTGAGACTCTGGCGGCCCCTCTGCCCCCTCAGTCCCAGTTTGGAGGGACTTCCTATGGCTCCATCTCTGGGGAGGAGGGTGAGCCCGGGGTCTCCATGCTTCTTTGCCCACCACTTCCTGCATCCTGCATCCTCCCGTCATCTCAGGGACCCCCTCTCTCTGCCCGTAGGTGTCCGACCTGACCCAGGCAGCCAACAAGAACAATGACGCTCTGCGCCAGGCCAAGCAGGAGATGATGGAGTACCGCCACCAGATCCAGTCCTACACCTGCGAGATCGACGCCCTCAAGGGCACCGTGAGTCCCTGCGCCCTCGCCTGGCCCAGCCCTTCCCACCTGCAGCTCATGCTCTATGACTTCGGGTGCATCACACACCCTCTCTGGGCCTCTGTCTCCTCATATCTACCACAGGAGTAGAAACAGACAGGTGGACTCCCAGGAGGGCTCTCAGGAATCGTGGGACTCCTGCGTGGAGGCAGGAAGGGTGGACAGCCACGATCCCTTGTATCAGCTGTATTCTCTGATATTCCACATAAGGCTTCATTTGAGTTCCGAGTTCTCTGGCTCAGAGGACTTTGACAAGTCGTAGGCTTGGCCATCTGGGGTGCCTCCCAGCCCGGAGACTGTGCCTCTCTCCATCCTGGGCCCCGCCTGTCCCCCTGACCACCAGCACAGCCCATCCTTGACCTGGGCACCCCCTCCTGCAGAACGACTCACTGATGAGGCAGATGAGGGAGCTGGAGGACCGCTTTGCTAGTGAGGCCAGCGGCTACCAGGACAACATTGCCCGCCTGGAGGAGGAGATACGACACCTCAAGGATGAGATGGCCCGCCACCTGCGCGAGTACCAGGACCTGCTCAATGTCAAGATGGCCTTGGACGTGGAGATTGCCACCTACCGGAAGCTGCTGGAGGGCGAGGAGAGCCGGTGAGGGGCGAGGCAGAGGCTGGCCGTGGGCTCCTGGAGGCAGGTGCGCTGAGGGCCCCCTTCCTGCCCTGAAGCGCGGGGCTCAGGATCCCATTACAAGATCTAGAAACAATATTATACAAGAGGCCACCACTCTGCTGATTACAGAGAATTAACCAAAGCCACCTGGGTAAAAAGTGATTTAATTAATAGCTTTTATAAAAAGAGAAATATAAGTATTCCCACATCCACCTTCAGAATTATGAACCAGCAGCATGAAACCATATTCAGCAACTAGTAATAAAACATTACTGCCAGTCAAGGGAGAGATGGAAGCAGAGCCAGGAGTGATGAGGAAGGAAAGGGAGGGGGCAGATAGAGATGAATAGAAACAGATGGAGCTGGGACATGATAGGCTAAAAGAGAAGGTGCAGAGATTCATGCTCAGAGGGTGCCCACACATGCATGTGTACACACACACACACATGCTCACAGGAAAAGATGCAATGACACGCTCAGAACAAATCACCTTTAGACACAAAAACACCATGCAACCAGAAAGGGACACAAGGGAACCTTCTTCATTGATGGAAATGTTCTGTATCTTGATTTGGACTGGTGGTTGGTTACATGGATGTAGACACTGATCAAAACTCACTAGATTGCACTCTAAAGATCTGTGCATTTCACTATGTAAACTTAACATCAATTCAAAACAGGTCATTTACTCAACAAAATGATGCCCACTGATGCTCACAAAAATGATAAAATCTGAAGTTTAAAAAAATCAGCTTACATATTTAGATACAGATTTATAGAGAGGAAGATTTCAGATACTGTAAAATAATATCCTCATATAATGACCCCTTAAGGTAGCTAAGGTCACAGTGCATTTTCCCAGCTCTAGGCATAAAGGAGGGGGGAGTGGCAGTTCCTGGAACTGGCCTTCCTGTGAGTGGGCCAGAGATTTCCAGACTGACTGGAGGGTGGGCACATTCAGTGGATGTCATCCACAGCTCCTGTTGATACACCCTGCAATGCCAAGGGCAAGAAAGAAATCTGGGTACAGTGGAGGGTGCAGTAGGGGTCCTGGTGTCACACCAGCAGGTCAGAGATGGACTGGGGTGATCCTTCAGAAGGGACAGTTTCTGGGACAGCTCGAGTTGACCTTTGGCCCCATGCCAAAGTGTTGAAGTCAGTGAGACTGGGACAGCTGAGGATGGTGTTTACAGAGGATCAGGGCAAGTTTTGAGGGGTGGTGACGAGAGAGATGGAGGGTCCTAACCCTTTGGGGGCCTGGTCTCTCTCCTTTTAGGATCAACCTCCCTATCCAGACCTTCTCTGCCCTCAACTTCCGAGGTGAGTGCGTGTTGGCAAGTAGAGGCTGGAGTGGCAGAGGGTAGGAGGCCAGCGTGGGCACTTCCCGAGGCCAGCCAGGAGGGGAGGATACACCATAGGGACAGGGCTGAGGTCTGGGGAACAGAAAGGGGGCTGCTGCGGGAGAATGGGGATGTTTAGGTAGAGGCATCTTCTGACAAAGGGAGCTTTTTTAAATTATTTTTTAAATTTCACAGTGTTGTATGACCATGTCCCCTGCATCTTCTGGGAATATTAAGTGGCCAACAGTTTCTTTTTTCTAATATACTGAAACTCTGAGGAAGTACCAGGGTATCCTTGGGGACCTGGCAGCAGAAGCATCTAGAACCCTATGCCTGAGCTATAAGGCACCTACCACTTATTGTCTGTTTGACAAGTTGCCAAGCACCCTCCACTGCCTTCCAGCTGCTTGTTGAACATTTCCAGCTTTCTGGAGCAAGAAATGTTGGGTGCTTGCTTTAAGAAATGAAGCCAAACCTTAGCAAAGCCAAACAATTAAAAGAACGAACTCCTAGGGCATTCTGCCATTCTGACATTAGTAATATGCAGATCTAGTGGCTTTTCAACCCTGGAGAGCAGAAAAACACGCTCTAATGATACATTAGGAAAGCAAGTTGGAGTCCTTGGCAGCTTCTCCTTTCCTAGATCAAGTCTTTTATATATTCGATGTTCATTTCCATCAGAAAAAAATACATGCTGTGCTCCACCGAGTTGCAATGTTCATCACAGGCTGGCTGACTGCTAAGGAGATTTATGAACACCAAACTCATAACACCAAGACCTAAATTTGACCCTTCCAATAAAACTCAGAATGGCTCTCTTCGGTTAGCAGTTTATGCAGATACCAAGTGTGAGCCTTGCATTTAAAATCGCTTAATGCTTTTTCAAGTCAATAGTTCTGGGCCATGACAGGGCAAGTATCGCTGTTACCGTTCATTTCACAGTGGGGAAACTGAGGCATGGAGGGACAAGTGACTGGCCATCTGCACAATAAATCAGTGACTGATTCCCGTCCATCTCTCTTTCATTAAGACATCAGGTTGTTCATCCGGAGTCAAAGGGGGCTGGGTACCATGAGATCCTTCAAAAGAGTTCCTTGGTTCTGGGTTCTAGGGTCCTCACTGTCAGGGTACAAATTCCTGCGGGGATCTCCTGTGGACCAGGGGTGGTGGGGGAGTGAGGAGGGGTATCGGTGGTGGCGGGGAATGTTGGGTGGCCTGGGGCCTAGGTGATCCCTCACCCTCTTGAACCTGTCAACACCTGGAGCACACCTGTTGGCTCCTTGTCTTAGCTCAGCCCTGGGACAGCCCCTTGGGTCTGCAGAGCCACCTACTGGGTGCTGGGCACAAGGACAGGTGAAGATGTTTTGCTGAAAAGGTTAACAGGCCCATATTGAGGGGGCGAGCGTCTTCCGGGCTTTGCCCAGTGAGCCCAGGGAAGGACTCCCAGCCACAGGAACAGCCCAGGCCTGGCCTTGGTCAGGCTGAGCATGTGGGTGAATCTGTTACAGAAACAAGCCCCGAGCAGAGGGGTTCTGAGGTCCATACCAAGAAGACGGTGATGATCAAGACCATCGAGACCCGGGACGGGGAGGTGAGTGGTCTGCCTGGTCCCCTTACCCCTGAGGTGGGGGGGCCTGTGGGGTGTGTCTGGAGGGGAGCTGTCAGCCAGGTGTCTTCTACCAGCCGGGCTGGTTCTGCCTGGGGGCAGAGGGGTCTGCCACACCAGGGAGGAGGTGTCCCGGGGTCAGGACTCCATTCTCCGGCCAGCCCTGGGTTAGACTGGGTTTCTCTTCCTCTCAGGTCGTCAGTGAGGCCACACAGCAGCAACATGAGGTGCTCTAAAGCCAGAGACCTCTCTGCCGCCAGAGACCATGCTCGCCTCTGTCCTCACTGCCTCCTAAAGCCAGCCTCCCTCCATCCCAGGGCACCACCCCCAGCCACAGTGCTCCCCTCACAGCCTGACCCCTGCTCACTGCGACCACCCTTCCTGGTCCCCACAAGGGACATGGTCCAACCCTCCCAGGCACAGGGAGCCTCTGCCGTGTGAGCTCTAGATGTTGAAGTGAGGGGGCCTGGCCCTGGGCCGCCCTTGGAGTGTGCCGGGCAGGGCCAGGCTGGAGCCAAGACATGGCAGTGACCCTACTCTTCCCACCTCCGTGACCTCAGGCTCTAGCATATGGCTTTGGAGGGAACTCCATAGCAGGACGTAGGAACCCCTCAGGGTCAGGTCAAGCCCTGTGGACCTCCCCACTACCCCCTCCCCGGCCTGAGTCAGAAAGGCAGCATCCTCGGCAAGCCAGGCAGGTAACTGGGGACATAGCCCCCCCCTACCCCGTGGAGACTGGGGGGCTTGAGACTGACCCCATGGTCCCTTACTTTCCTGAGGTGGGCTTACAAGGCAGGGGCTGCAAGAGAGAACCCCCGAAGGTGCCAGATAGATGTGGGAGCAGGAGATGCAGAAAGAGAGAGGGTGGGCGAGATGCTGGAGAGAAGAGGAGAGAGGAGAGAGCGGTCTCAGGCAGGTGGCAGGGGGCCCGCCTCCCCGTGCCTGCCCCTTCCCTGCTGCAGGGGCTCTGAACAGAAACAATAAAAAGATAAGCACAAGCCTAGCACGGCCCCTGCTGTTTTGACTGCCGGGTCTTCTCTGAGAGAGCCCTGTCGCACTACCTCTTTTTTTTCTTTTTTTAATATTTTTTGGCCACATAGCACAACATGTGAGATCTTAGTTCCCCGACCAGGGATCGAACCTGTGCCCTTGCAAGGGAAGCATGGAGTCCTAACCACTGGACCACCAGGAAATTCCTTGTATCACCTCTTGAGTGAACTGTGTGCTGCCCTCCTGCCCAGCCAGACTGTCCTCCAGGGCCTGCCACCCCTTTTGTTCCTAGAGCCTCGCAGCCTGGCTGTATGTGTGTAGCATATGGGGGAGGGGGCTTTTGTTGGGGACTCACACATAACCTCTTGTTATGCTCCATTACCAGGACTGCCCCCACGCACTGCTCTGAGGTAGGGCTCCTGTGGTCCTTGCCTAAGTTAGCTTACACCCTCTTCCCACTAAACCTGGATCTTCGAAGCTCCAAGGCCAATTCAGGAAAAATAACCTTGTTAAGAAAAACAGAAAGCTCTATCTCATCCTTGGAAAAGAAGACTCACTGCTCTAAAAAAGATGTCAAATCATTCTATGTTAGCTTATAATATCAGTGTAATACAATCTTAATTAAAATACCAAAGGGAAATTTTAGCAGAATTTGGGAAGGTAGGAAGGAATGTAGGACATATGGAAAAAAAATCATAAAATAAAACATTAACACAGATATCTTAAAGGTTTCTGTGGGAAAACTTTAATTATTCATTTCTGGGCATGGTAGCCATGGACAGGGGCAGCAGTGAAATCTATCTTTTCACTCCTTCCAAAAAATAAATTCCGGGTAGATCAGAGATTTAGGAAGCTTGATGGATCCATGTAGGTCTCTGTCTTCCAACCACCCCTCAGATTTAAGAGGTTACCCTTTAGAAGCGGGAAGACGGTAGAGATCACAGACATGATAAATTTGGACAGTTTGTAAGGGAAATAAATCCAATGAGCTTTAGTCCTAAAGTCCTTAGTATGCTGTTCCTAACTGGCTTTTTCCAGAAGCTTCCAAAAGCCTTTCTGGTGTCTCTCCCCCTTCTTGGATGTAGCCTTGGCTCATGAGTTGCCAGGCTCCCCCGCCACACCCCCTTCTTCAAGGTATGCTATCCTTCATCTTGCCCTGGGAGCTTCTGGGGCTAAACCCCATGTCTCCCGCCTCCCTTCCTTTCCCCACAATCCTCCAACAGAGTGAACCCTGCAGGCCCCAGAAACGCCCCGCCCCAATTAACCCGTGGTGGACCCCCAACAGAAATGAACAGGAGCATTTCCTGTGCACACGGATAGAGGGGGGTGGCGCCTTCTTATCCTGAGCCTATGAGGGGCCCTGGAATCTGAGCACCTCTGTGTGAGAGAGACTCCTGGGTGAGGTGGGCCCACGTGGGCGTGGTGGTGTTCGTGTATCTGTGAGTAACCTCCGGAGTCTCTCAGCTTGCTCTTCCCTCTGAATGAGTTCCGAGCATTCATCTACCCCACAAAGGACAGAGGGACATGAGGTCAGAGAAAGGCTTAGGGGCTTCCCTACTTTCCCAAAAAAGGCTTAGGTGTAGACTGGTCACTAGGAGGAAGTGAAGGACTCTTTAAGACTGGCAGACCCAGATCTCAAAGGCCCCCAGGCCATGACTTGACCCCCAGGAAGTCCCACATCTTGACTAGCTGTCCTAAGGCTACGCTTGAATGTCTCTGGGGTCTAAGAACACACTGCCTCTTGGGGGCCACTTCTTGCTGGGACAGCTCTGAAGGTCAGAAAGCCCTTCCTTCTCACACACATTTGTCCCTGTGATGGCTACCCACCTGTCCTCAGAAAAGGGAGGAGGCCCAGGGGAAAGCATGGTCTGAGTCAAGCCTTCCTGGACCGGAGCTTCTGGTTCTAAGCCCTCTGGTTTGTCTGTCTCCCTGGGGGTTGGACCGTGACCTAGGAATCTGGGGCAGAGGAGACGCATGTGGCCTGATCCCCGAGAATGGACAAAAATAAACTGAAAAGGATCTGGGTCTCTGGTGGTCACACACACACGCACACCCCGTGCCCTCCATGGCTAAGCCTCTCCCTACTCCTTGGGAACTGGCGTCTGAACACAGAGAAATAGGGTTCAGAGGGCTGACCAGCTTCCCACCATGGGAGCAGTTCCAGATCAACTCAGACTCCACCTGAGCAGGTGGAGTGGGAAGGATTGTGGAAGCAAATATGTCCATAAGCCAAGAACTGACATTTCAGCAGGCCCTTTCCTATCCTATTGTCCACTCTGGCTATCCCGCCACCCCTGCGCCTGGAGACAAAGCATTCCACTCACTCACCATTTCTCTCACTCCTCCTCTGACCACCAGCCTGCCCAGGACTCATGTGCAAATCACTGGCCTTTGCTTCAACACCTAAAATGTCAGCTAACCAAGGGCAAGGTTTTCATTCATTTTATTCACTACTCTTGGTGCCTGGAAGAGGGCTTTGTCCATAGAAGGTGCCCATCAAATATTTAAATACTTGTTGAATGAATACCCACTGGGCACTTTTATTTACTTTTCTTTAAATTAAATATTTACCAGAAAGGTTTACGGTCCCCACTTCATTCACTGATTCATCAAACAGTGAGCTTTTGCCATGTGCCAGGCACATGGTGCCTCATTATGACTTGGAGGAATCTCCTGCGGCCCAGAGAGACGGGTGAACTGCCAAGGTCACACAGCGTATCATTGGCAGAGGAGGACGGGGGCCCCTGCTCCTTGGCCTCCAGAGAGCAGATTTCTTTCCATGACACCATAGGCTTGTGATTGCAAAGCAGGGCAGACTGGCAGCACACACCAGCTGGGCGCCAGGCCGCGGGGCACTGTGGGGCCGTTCTGAGGGACAGATGAGCGCCTTGCAGCCAGCTGCTCTAGGTGAGGGCCCTGGTGAGGGCTGGAGGGCTTCCGGTGTCACAGCCAGTGCGGGCTCTGCCAGGAGAGGGCGCCCGCGACTTGCCAGGGCCTGTGCCCTCCCGATCCAGGCCCGCACACTCCTGCCCACACCTCAGCGAAAGCCCCCATTATAGTCATTCAACCAGGAGAGAAAGAGCCATGTTCCAGGCTCTGTGCCAGGCCCTTTTAAATAGTTAATATTTGTTTTAATATTTAATATAATAATTTAAAGCCATCACAACAACCTAAGTCAGATCATGTAATTCCTCGGCTCAGAATCCTCTGATACAGCTTCTCATTTCACTAGGAATAAAAGGGTCATGGCCTACAAGATGCTAGGCTATCTGGTCCCCGCTGCCTGTCTGCCTCATGTCCTCTAGCTCCCCCACCCTCCTCCAGCCCTGCTCTTCTGGAGCCTACAGCGCATGTGCTTCCTGGAGCAGTCCTGCCCAGACTTCTGCTCCGTTTGCCTCCTCACCCCTTCAAGACTGGCTCAACAATTCCCAGTGAGGCCAATTCCTACCACTCTGTTTCAAAGTGCAAGCCCCCCATCACACTCCCATCTCCCATGTGTGTGTGTGAAGTCACTTCAGTTGTGTCCAACCCTTTGTGAGGCTGTGGACTGTAGCCCACCAGCTTCCTCTGTCCATAGGATTCTCCAGGCAAGAATACTGGAACAGGTTGCCATTTCCTCCTCCAGGGGCTCTTTCTGACCCAGGGATGGAACCCGAGTTTCCTGTGCCTCCTGCATTGGCAGGTGGATCCTTTACCAGTAGTGCCACCTGGGAAGTACCCCCTCCCATCTCCCTTACCCTGCTTCATTGCCCCAGAATACTTATCTTCTACTGATCTTTATAATTTGTTTCTCTATAGTTGTCTCCTTCCTTGAATATAAGCAACACGGGGGTAGGAACCCTCTGTTTCTCTTTAAAATTGTATTTATTTTTGGCTGCGCTGGGTCTTTGTTGCTGTGTGCAGGCACTCTTTCTCTAATTGAGGCGAGTAGGGGCTACTTTTCCTTGTGGTGGCTTCCCTTGTTGCGGAACATGGGCTCGAGAGCACAGGCTCTGGTAGTTGTGGCATGGGATTAGCTGCCCTTCGGCAAATGGAAATCTTCCTGGACTAGGGATCAAACCCATGTCCCCTGCATTGGCAGGCAGGTTCCCAATGACTGGACCACCAGGAAAGTCTTTGTCTGTTTTGTTCGCTGCTATTTTTCTAGAGGCCGGGCACACAGGAGGAACTAAAAAATGTTTGTTGAATGAATGAATAAACCCTGAGTTGGGCTACTCCAATTTATAGTTGAGGAAACTGAGGCTTAGAGATGTTAAATAACTTGATCAAGATCACAGAGTTAATTTATTCAACCATCCAGCCGACGTTTATTGCAGACCACCTACTACATTCCACGCAAACTGTTGAGGCATAGTGCTAGGAAGTTTTGGGTTATGGGTTTTTAAAAAATATCCTCAAATTATTGGTTTTTAAAAAATAGTCTCAAATCTTTCTTTTAGTCTTGGTGTTCCGTGTGCTTACAATGTCTTCCTCACCTCCCCATTTTTACTTTATAGAATTCAATTTACGTTTGAGAATTCAACATCTGTGGGTGCCTGAGTTGGTGGAGGGGGCATGGTTGACTATGAAGGAGATGCTCAGGCCCATCTTTAGGGTGATGAGACTGTTCTGTACGGTCCTGGGGAACCAGGTGCACAGTTGTCCGCATTTGTCAAAACCAGCAGAACTGCACATCACAAAAAGTAAGCGTTAATGTACGTAAACTAAAGCCAGAGATTTCATTCCTCAAGGCTCTGGTCCCTGTAGACATAATCCGGTGTTTACATGGTTTCTTCTCTGCCCTCTCCGTGTACACATAGACACAAGCACACTTTCTTGAGCCTCCAAGAATGACAGTGGGGGAGGGGAGGGTTGGCAGGGAGGGAAGAGGGTAACTTTCTCCATCTAAAGACTCCCAGCTCCTCCCTGCTTTTCTCAGGCTTCATCCCTCAGAGCTCAAGGTCAGGTCTGGCTCTCTCACCTAAACTCTTTTAAAGCTTTTTATTTTGAGATCATTGTAGATTCACATGCAGTTATAAGAAACAGTACAGAGAGATCCTGTGTATCATTCACCTGGTTTCCTAGAATGGTAACATCTTAGATAACTCTAGTACAGTATCACAGACAGGAAACTGCCACTGATACAGTCCACCATCTTCTTCAGATTTTATCAGTTTGTGCACTCATTTGTGTGTGTGTGTGTGTGTGTGCGCGCGCGCGCAGGTATTTGGTTCTACGAAATTTTATTACACGTGTAGACTCACACGACTACTACCAGAGTTAAGACACAGATCGTCTCATCATGAGTCTCACTTAAGACTTTTAAAAGCAATAATGTCTTCGCTTGACATTTCTAAAGTACAGCTCTCAGGTGCACCAGAGTCACTGGGCCAATTCTGGGGCCCTCCCAGGGCCCCATACTTTACCTGCACCTCTGGGAGTGGAGCTCGGAAAGCTGTGCTTTTAACAGAGCCCCTAGACAGGGGAGTCTGGCGGGCCATGGGGTCGCAAAGAGTCAGACACGATGGAAGCGACCTAGCACAGTACACAATACTTTAAGAACCACAGGTTCTAACTGGCTTCCAAGTCTCCCAACTCAAATCCACCCTCCCCACTGTGGCTGCCAGAGGGATCCTTCTAAAAAACAGCTCTGACCATATTATCCTACTGCTTAACGCCCTGCAGTGCCCTATCCACGTCCCCCACCCGCCACCCCAGGGCCATCAGGATAGAGACCTTAGGGAGCAAAGGTCCTCCTGTCAGGACTCGTCCACTGCGGTTCAATCCTTGCAGACTCCTCTGATTCTCCTTCTGGCTTCGCTGGGTGGCCTGTGAGATCTTCCTTCCCCTACCAGAGGTCAAACCCTGTGCGCTTGGCAATCAAAGTGCGGAGTTCTAACTACTGGACGGCCAGAGAATCCCCAGACTCCTGTCATTCTTAGCACACATCATCTACTTTCATCATGTTCTGATTTTGGTCATGCTGTTCCCTCTGCCTGGAACGTCCTTCCCACTCTTCTCTGCCTGTTGCAACTCTGTACAAGACTCAGTTCTTACAAATGAGGATGTGGAGGTTGAGAGCGTTTGATGTCACCCAGCAAGTAAGGGCAGGGACTAGCTGGGCGCTGGTCCACCTGACTCCCTGCTCCAGGTCTTACTGTTCACCACGGCTGTCATGGAGGCTGGGGGAAGCCACTGGTCCCTCTTCCCCTGCTTCTGTTCACCTCCACTTGGGCCTGCTTGCCCATCTGCCTCTCAGAGGTCTCACCCGGGACCTTCTCTCTCTCTCTCCCCCAGCCGCGTGGGGCTGGGAATCAGAGACCCAGGAGGAGGGAGGAAGGGAAATGGGATTTAGCCCAAGGGTAACCCGACTCCATGAGTAGGTGGCTAGGGGGCGGGGCACACCACAGGGTAGGGGGCTTGGAAAAGGC
>SJXQ01008557.1:225669-243394 GCA_006408695.1 Aepyceros melampus | reverse complement strand
GGCCTTGAGCCCCGCCGCCGCCCAGCCGCCCCCTGCAAGCGTCGCGGAAAAGCCCGGGGATGAGCCGGGGAGGCCCCGGGGCCGTGGGCCAGCGGGCAGGACGGAGCCGGGGGAAGGCCCGCAGCAGGAGGTTAGGCGCCGGGACCAGTTCCCGCTGACCCGGAGCAGAGCCATCCAGGAGTGCCGGAGCCCGGTGCCGCCCCCCACCTCCGAGCCCCCGGAGACCAGGACGAAAGCTCCCCCGGGTCGGAAGCGGGAGCCCCCGCCGCAGGCCGTGCGCTTCCTGCCCTGGGCCACGCCGGGCCAGGAGGGCGCTTCTGTGCCCCAGACCTTGGAGAAGAACAGGGCGGGGCCCGAGGCCGAGAAGAGGCTGCGCAGAGGGCCAGAGGAGGACGGTCCTTGGGGGCCCTGGGACCGCCGAGGGGCCCGCAGCCAGGGCAGAGGTCGCCGGGCGCGGCCCACCTCGCCTGAGCTTGGTAAGACCTTGGGGAGGGTAGAAGGTGCTGAGTGAGACCTGGGTGGGAAAATGTCTGGAAAGACCAAGACTGTTAGGCAGTTGCGAGGGTGCGGTTTCAGAGGAAATGCATGGTCCCAGGTTCCAGTTTGAGGGAAGGATTGTTGAAAGCCCTTGTATATGACCTGTCCGATGGTGAGAGTGTGAGAATGTATTGATGGAGGCTGGGCGGAGGAGAGCTATGAGCAGAGATCCCATGCATTCCAATGCCTTGGGTCCAGTGGCTTGCTGGGCTGTTGGGTGAAGGATCTAATGGTGAGGGGAAACCCTCCACACCCCCACTGGTTTGTGGGGGAAGAGACCAAAGTCCATCTCAATAAATAATTGGTCATGTCCCTCTTCCTGTTGAGCTTTGGGCTAGCCAGTTCTCAGCATTGATCTCATCCCCATACATCACCTGACCCATCAAGACTACTAAGATCTCACCCAGACTCCCTTCTAGCCTCATCTCTCCTATCTTTTGAGTCCCTGCGTGGCTGAGCTGACTGTGATCACATGCCAACCAGTGGTTGTCTCACACTCCTGTGGATGGTGGCCAGTACCCCAAATGCCCCTGCCCCTAACTCTGCTGAACTGAACATCAACTTGGGGCCACTTCTGGTACGAGACTGAGGAAGCCATCCTCAATTTTCTCTTGCCTCTGCTGTTTTTCCAGGCCAGATATGTCAACCCCCTGCTCTTAGGACACATTGTCAGTGTCTCTTCCAGTGCACTTACCACTCCTCCCCCTTTTTTTTTCATCACATTATTCTTCATTTTAGTATTATTGTCTCAAGATCTTTAGAGATGATTAGGCACCCGTTTATCGTCCTACTAGCCACGTTATCGAGCGTCCACAGCCATGTTCCAAGTGTTGTGTTAACTGGGTGTGTTACTTTATTTTAATCTATATGCCAGTTCTGTAGGATGTGGGGTGTTATTTATCAGCTCCATTTTACAGATAAAACTGAGGCACAGAGATTACCTAATTTGTCCAAGGTTTTGTAGCTAGAAAACAGCATAACCGAGATCTCCATGGCTCTTTTGGCTACAGACACTGTGTGTTATCTGGCTCATGTGTTGTGTTAAGTCACTTTAGTCGTGTCCACCTCTTTGCGACCCCATGGATTGTAGCCTGCCCAGGCTTCTCTGTCCATGGGATTTTCCAGGCAAGAATACTGGAGTGGGTTGCCATGTTCTTCTCCAGGAAGTCTTCCCAACCCAGGGATTGAACCGGCATCTTTTAGTTCTCCTGCATTGGCAGGCGGGTTCTTTACCACTATCGCCATCCGAGAGAAGCCCGTTACCTAGCTTCTAGAATGTCAGAATTGGAAAATACCCAGAGCGTCACGACCGTGGAGTTTTATGGTCCCTTGGTGTGTGCGAGCCCTCTTCCTGTGTGTGTATGGTCTCTTCCTGCAAGCAGGGGCTGCCTCTTGTTTCCTATTGTGTCTCTGGTACCCATACAGAGTAAGCAGTAAGTGCAGTGCTACTGTTTGGTGAATGGACACAGTCAAAGCTGATCTTCATGAGGCCTCTCATGGCTACCGGAGCACCTGCTGCTCCCTTTTTTAATCCAGTGGCATCACTAGTTTGACAGTTTACCACACAGTGCCCTGTCACACTAGCATTGCTTAGTTCTTGGGTTGCTATTGGCTTATTCTCTGTTTGGAAGCTTATGAAGTCGTGTCCTCCTCAGAACACCTTGCACAGGGCCTGATCTGTGATCGCTGATGACTGATTTGTGTAAAGACACATACAGCGCAGTCCCTGTCTTCCTCCAGAAGCCAGCCTCCTAACTGTGGCTAAAATTAAGCAGCCAAACCACCATAGAGTCCCGCCGCCCTGTTCTGTTTGAGAACTCCCTTCTGTTTTCCTTTCTTCCCTGTCTCAGGAGGCTCAGGAGAGAGACCCTTTGCTCTCCAACCCTTGCCTTCTAGAAGGCCCGCTCTCTGGGTTTGCCCCCTCTCCCCCGAGTCATTCCCACAGGGACATGTCCCCTTACCCTCTCGCCCATGTGTCCTGCAGAGTCTTCGGATGACTCCTACGTGTCTGCTGGAGAAGAGCCCCTGGAGGCCCCTGTGTTTGAGATCCCCCTGCAAAATGCAGTGGTGGCCCCGGGGGTGGACGTGCTGCTTAAGTGTATTGTCACCGCCAATCCCCCCCCGCAAGGTGAGCTCTAGGCCTGGAGTCAGGCTAAGACTGAGAGAAGGAGGGGAGATTCTCCCTTCCCTGCCTCCCACCCCAGTCTTTGGGGGGAAGGGGAGGGACGGGGTACGGGGAGCGGGTGGGGAGATCATCCATCCCATGGGGCTGGCCGGACTGCTGTGTCATGTATGTGTGTGTCTGTGTATGTTAAGGGGTCACAGTCCCTTGAGAGAGGGGAAGGTGGGCCTGGACTTTTGTGACTGAGGGGCCAGTCCTTGGGATTCCCTGGGGTGGAGAGAGGAGTGCTGTGGGCCGTGTATGGGGTGGGGTCGGGGGAGAGTGGCCCCAGTGGGTCCCTTTGGACAAGGACAACCTGGTCACCCCACTGCTTCCCCACAGTGTCCTGGCAGAAGGATGGGTCCCCGTGCGCAGTGATGGCCGCCTTCTCATCCGGGCAGAAGGCGAGCGGCACACCCTGCTGCTCCGGGAGGCCCGGGCTGCCGATGCCGGGAGCTATGCAGCCACTGCCACCAACGAGCTGGGCCAGGCCCGCTGCGCTGCCACGCTGGCCGTGAGACCTGGTAGGGAGCCCGCGGGCCCCGGGGCTGGGCGGGGTGAGCAGTGACCCTTCCCACTCCTAGCCTGGTGCTTGGGCTCTCAACCAGTGTGCATTCTAGTGCATTCTCCTGTGTTGGCTGCTCGAGTGCAAGCATTTTAAATGGCTCTGGCCCCAAGGCGGTGGCCAAATTCCCAAGGCACATGCCAGAGAGGCCAGTTCATGAAGTCATTGAAGTGAGTCTTTCGACATCCTCTAAATGCCCTCCTCCCATGGCATTTCCCTGAACCTGGTTCTGTGGGGAAAGCAAATTATCCTTGAGTCTCAGAGATAAAGAATCTCCCAGCTCAAAGGGTTTAAAAGCCATCAGGAGTCTTCTGAGGTCATTTCCTCTCTAGAATGGTCACCCCTATTCCCACCTCCTATAAAAACAGATGCTTTTAAGTGCCACAACCTTCCCCTGCTCCCTTGCTCCTTCAGTTGAACCCAGAGCCCGAAAGAAGATGCATCTGAGAGTACCTCTTGGGACGTAGCTGAGGCTGCCTCATTTTCTATTTTTATGAAAGTCCTTTCTTGGTGTCAGACTACTTCCTCTGGATTTGAGCCCGGTTCCTTTCAGGTTGGGGACTGGTGTTGGTGTGCATGGCCAGTTCAAGTCATTCAGGTTGCTGGGCTGACAAAGTGCTGGCCTTGGGCACTGGGGGTGGGGTGGGGAGGTGAGAGAGGATAGAGGGTGTTTCAAAAGGAAAAGTGGCACATGGGCTGTAGCCCACCAGGCTCCTCCGTCCATGGGATTTTCCAAGCAAGGCTACTGGAGTGGGTTGCCATTTCCTTCTCCAGGAGATCTTGAACCTGGGTCTCCTGCATTGTAGGCAGACGCTTTACCATCTGGCTACCAGGGAAGTTCATTAAGGAGATTACCACTGGGTAATCAACCTAGGTCAGCAGACTTGGGGTAGAGGACAGTGCAGGGTAGATGAACCTGGTCCCTAGACTGGCCAAGTGGTCTGTTGGTGTTGTGAGATCCTGGACTGAGAGACATCAGAGCCCTGAAGGAGTCTGGGATGTAGGCGGGCAGGGGGAGGGGCTAGGCGTGCCTGGACCGGGAATAGTACGCCTGTTCTGTCCTTTACTTTCACTCAGCGCTGCCGGAGACAAGATTACAGAGCCCACTGTGCTGTGGACCTGGGTCCTCAGCACCTTCACGATGAGAGAGATTAGGGAGTTCTTGGCAGTGTCTGACCTGAGTCCCAGTCCTGCATTAGGTCCTTTGGGTTGCACCTATCTGGCTTTGCAGGCCTGCAGGTCTGCCTCTTCCTTAGCTTACATCCCACTCCCAGGAGCCCATGTGTTAGGTATTCTCCTTCTGCTCACCCTCCCACCACGCTGAATCATACCCATCCCTTCACTGCATGCTTCTGTCCTTCCATCACCTCCGGGATCTGGCTTCTGACTCAGCTCCCTGCTCCTCTTCGGGGGCCAAGGCCTGGCTCCAGGACTCCGGTCAATACCTGGCTTGGGCTGAGATTTGGCCGAGGGTTGTATGTGCGTGGTGTAGGGGGGTGTGGGGTGGGCAGGTTTACCTCAATACTGGCTCAGGGCCATTTGAAAGCCTTTTAAGGTTGGGAAGGAGGCTTGGGGCAAGGCAACTGTCAGCACTTGACTGGGAGTTCTACGTTCGCCACACAAAACCTCCCTGCACTTTAGTTTCCTCATTTGTAAGCCAGAGATAATTATACCATCCTCACGAATGAAAGCAAATGTGTGAACAAGCTTTATGAACTGTAAAGCTGTAGACAAATGTTAGTTGTTAGCATTATTAAGGGGTGATGTTGAGCACAGGAGCATGGGTTTCCAGGAGGCTCCCGGAAAACTGCCTCTTCCTTTTCTGCCCTTCCTTCAGCCTGTCTGGGCTTGGGGACTCCTTCCCTGCCCTCCTCAGGCCTGCAACCCACAGCCCTTCTGTATTTCCCAGTCCCTGGGTCTTCAGCCCGCCACAGCAGTCTCTGTGCCTCCTCCAGCCTAGGGAGCCAGAAAGCTTAATCACATTATTCAGCTGCACCAGGCACTGTGGCCATAGTTCCCATAAGCCAGGCTGGCTGGAGGGCCCCAGGGCTTGAGGGACAAGCACGTGAGTCTAGACGCGGCTGTCGTGGAGAAAGCAGATTTTCTTACCCTACAAGGCGCTGTTTGGTCCAGAGCAGCTGGACGGGGGCCAGTGGACCTAGAGAGCAGCAGGAATGGGCGGAACCTGTGGGTGGCACAGACATTTGGCAAGGGAGGGGGTCCCAGGCCTGGAGTCTGTGGGGATTGAGGGGGTGGGGCAAGGAAAGAGTGTCAGGCAGTGTGGCTGTGGGTGGGGTGGGAGTGGGTTGAGGGAGGGAAGGTATGGTGTCTTGTAGGAAGAGGCCTCTTGGAACCACCTTCCTTTCTTGCTCCTTCTGGCCCCCCTTGGTAACCAGGAGTGGCTGCCCAGTGCCCTCTTGGGGAAGGCAGTGTGGCTGTGGGTGGGGTGGGAGTGGGTTGAGGGAGGGAGGGTATGGTGTCTTGTAGGAAGAGGCCTCTTGGAACCACCTTCCTTTCTTGCTCCTTCTGGCCCCCCTTGGTAACCAGGAGTGGCTGCCCAGTGCCCTCCTTGGGTTCCTCCCCGCAACAGGACAAACTTTTGAGATCCAACAGATCTCAGTTCCTGGCTGGGAACTTCGGGAACAGGGGTAACTGAAGAATAGAGTTCCATGGGTGCTGGATTTGCAGGGCTGCCTCTGTAGCCCCACCCCAGCCCTGGTTCCCTCCCTACCCGCACCACCCTGCTGGATAACTCTGTGGAGACCCAGTCATGCTCCCAAGGGGTGTGTATGTGTTGGGGTGAGCGGTGGGCGTGTGTGGAGGTGTGCTTAACCGAAGCTAAGCATTCTCAGTGCTGCCCGCATCCATCACACACGCATTTACTGAGCACCAACTGGGTGCCAAGTGCTTCCTGTCTCTGAGCAGCTTCTTATGTTTGGAGAGTGTCAGATACTTTTTTCCAAACCCTTTCACATTTCTCCCTTCACTTGAGCTGCATCCCACCACATACACCTCTTGGAGAGGAACATTTCAGGGAGTAACATTGCCGCTTTACAGACGGGATGAGAGAGTAAAGTGACAGAGTCAGCACAAGGGCAGCAGCCTTTATTGAGCATCTGTAATCTGCTTCAGAATGCTAGAAGCAACAGGTGATTTAAAGCAATGGAAATACTCACCCATGAAACAAAACAACTTAGCATGGATGGCAGAATAAGGTAACATGTTATTGTTGTTCAGTCAATGAGCTGTAGCTGCAGCTGTAGCTGCAGTCACTAGACTGCAGCATGCCAGGCTTCCCTGTCCTTCACTGTCTCCTGGAGTTTGTTCAAACTCATGTCCATTGAGTCGGTGATGCCATGCAACCATCTCATCCTCTGTCTCCCTCTTCTCCTCCTGCCCTCAACCTTTCCCAGCATCAGAGTCTTTTCCAATGAGTTGGCTCTGCTAATCAGGTGGCCAAAGGATTGGAGCTTCAGCATTAGTCCTTCCAATGAATATTCAGGGTTGATTTCCTTTAGGATTGAGTGGTTGGATCTCTTTGCTGTGCAGGGGACTCTTCAAGAGTCTTCTCCAGCCACAGTTTGAAAGCATCAATCTTCGGTGCTCAGCCTTGTTTATGGTCCAGCTCTCACATCCACACGTGACTACTGGAAAAACCATAGCTTTGACTATACAGACGTTTGTCAGCAAAATGATGTCTCTGCTTTTTATGTGATCAGGTCTTGTGTTGATTGGGTTCTCACATGTAATCCCACCCTGGGAGGTAGGCTTTGTTATTATGCTCCTGTTGTTGTTGTTCAGTCGCCCAGTCATGTCCCACTCTTTGCAACCCCATGGACTGAGCACTCCAAGCCTCTCTGTCTTTCACCATCTCCCAAAGTTTGCCCAAGTTCATGTCCACTGCATCAGTGATGCCATCCAGCCATCTCATCCTTTGATGCCCTCTTCTCCTTGTGCCCGAAATCATTCCCAGCATCAGGGACTTTTCCAGTGAGTCAGCTGTTCACGTTAAATGACCAATATACTGGAATTTCAACTTCAGCATCAGTTCTTTCAATGAATGCAGGCTTGATTTCCCTTAAGATTGACTGATTAGATCTCCTTGATGTCCAAGGGACTCTCAGGAGTCTTCTCCAGGACCATAGTTCGAAGGTATGTTCTTCAGCTCTCCGCCTTCTTTACAGTCCAACTCTCAATGTGAGTTGGGAAGACCATAGCCTTGATTATATATGGACCTTTGTCAGCAGAGTAATGTCTCTGCTTTCAGCACACTGCCTAAGTTTGTCATGACCATGTTACAAATGAGGAAGTGGAACCTTGGGAAGCTTTAGCAAATTGCTCCAGAGCATCACTGATCATAGAACTTCCTGCGATGATAGAAACGTTCTTACTTGCCCTAATAGGGTAGCCACTAACTACAGGTGGCTGCTGAGGACATGAAAGGGTGGCCAGTGTGACCGAAGAGCTGACTCTTTTGTTGTATTTCATTTTAGTTAAAGTGCACTGAAATTGTCTCAAGCAGCTGGTGGCTACCCTGTTGGGTGCTCAGCTTTAGGAGCAGAGGCCACTGGAGGCCAGATCATGGTTTGAAGCCCTGTTCCTGGGTCTCCCAAGCTGTCCTCCTAATCACTGCACTGTACCATCCACTCTTCCGCTACCTGAAAGGGGTTAGGGTTCAAGGCACAAGGGTAAAGTTGTGCCCCAGAGCTCCTAGGGCAAGGGACAGAGACTGTCCCTGCCCCCTGTGGGCGGGTCAGCCTTGGGGCACGTTTCTGTGCTTCCTCTCTGGCCCCCCACCTTCCCCGCGGCTGTAGTGTTGCTTTACGTGCCTGGTGGCTGTGGTCAGCTCACCCCCACTGCAGGCTCTAGTCAGGAGGAGGGCACACGTGAGGGATTCACGCACCCAGGCCTCCATGCAGCTGCCTTCAGGCCTCCTGTCACATACAGGTCTTCTATATTTGAGTCTATGGTTCTAACATTTTCCAGCTGAGACCTTGGCCCCAGCTGGAGGCGTGTTCTCGTCACTTTGTAACTCCTGGGCTACTTTCCTTGGTAAGATTTGTGAGGCTCTGTGGGGCTAATGATTAGGCTAAGGACATTTGGGGCAGAAGATAAGGCTTAACAAAGGTCATTCTGGTCCCACCAATAGGACCAACACTATCGTAATAGGGAAGAAGTGGTTTATTGGAGGTCATCAGTGTAAAAAGAGAGGAAGAAGAAATCAGGGCGCCAACATCCACCCCTCCACCAACCCCCTGCTTCTTCTGGCCCCTGTTCTTGGCGTTGCTGCAGAATCACAGGTTTTTCCTTGGGAAGGCAGCAGCTGCCCATGGAGGGGACCTTGAAATGCCACACGGCCATTTTGTCCATCTTTGCTGGCAGTTTGGACAGCATCTAAGAAAGCAGTGTGGTCCCTTGACCTGACTCAGCTCACCCCCACACTGCTCTCTACTGGAAGCAAGTTGGCTCACAAAAAGCTGCTATCCCAGAGTGGGAGTCATCACGCACAGCTGGCAGAAGAATGGGGGGCTGTCCAGTGGTTAGGACTTCGTGCTTTCACCACTGAAGGCCCTGGGTTCAGTCCCTGGTCGGAGAACTAAGATCCCACAAGCCATGCGGTGTGGCCAAAAAAGAAAGGAAAAAAAAAAAGAATGGGGACCTCATCCACTGTTAGTGCCAATTTATCTAAACGTGCAGCAGCCCCAAGTAGGGAATTAACCGCTTCCATGGCGAGGTCAGGCCCGCCACGTGAAATCCTCTCTGCTTCCAGGTCCATTTTAAGCCAAAACAGAAACACTCTCAGCACAGCCCTTCTCCTTCTCTAAGTGGGGACACTTCCTGGCAGCGCCTGTGGATGCTCCCAGCTGCTGGCCAGCCTGTGCCCTCCCTTCCCTCACTTCCCCGGCGGGGTTACCAGCAGACATTTAGAGGAATCACCTCTAGAGGACCTCCCGAGACAGTGTGTGTGAAGAGCAGGCTGTGAACAACCCGACCACATATATCAGTGCCGTGAGCCTCCGGCATGTTACCCCTTCCTCGGGTACCTCTCAGAGCTCCCCTTTGCCCTCAGAGTGAAGGCTGCACCCCCGAAGCAGACCTTGACTGCTTGGGCCCAAGCATGACTCCTCGATGGCCGGAGACACTGACATTGTCACGTCCCACTTCTTTCTTCTTTACCTAGTTTTGAGCCAGAAGGATGAGCTACAGTTCACTGCACACGCTTTCTGCCTTTGAGCATTTGTTCAGCTGGTTTCCTCTGCCAGGAATGCTTTTTCCTACTTAAACCAAACTCTGAATTCTAATACCATCCTTCCATCAGTTCTCCCTTCTTCCCTGAGCCGAAAGTAACATCCTGTTCTCTGTATTCATCTGGCCCTTATCAATAAGCCCCACTCTTGCCACCTTATTCATTCTTGATATTATAGTCCTGTGGGCATCTGGTTTGTCATCTCAACCAGCTGGAAGTTTCCTGAGGACACTACTCTTTTCTTCACCCCTGCCAGCTCTACCAGTCATACCTGGAGGCCCTCCTGGACAGCCAGGGCTGGAGTGGACCACGGAGATGGCAGTGAGGGTAGAAGCTTTCACAAACCCCTGGAAAAGCCTAGGTCACATGCAGAGGCTGAGTGGGATGCGAATCTGCCAAGGGAGGTGAGGATCGCCTGAGAGTGGAGGTTGGGATGGCAGTAGAGACCACAGAGTAGTGGTCCCCCAGGTGTGGACCCCAGACCAGGAGCATCAGCATCACCTTGGGGATGTGTTAGAGATGGAGGATAAGAGCCCCAGCCAGACATACAGCATTAGAAACTCTGGGGCTGGGGCCCAGCGAGCTGGGGTTTAAGAAGCTCTCCACATGATTCTGGTGCCAGGTGAACTCTGAGAAGCACCACTGTGAGTCACGGGCCTTGTGCCAGGTGAGAGACTAGTGAAGCCAGTCCTCCAAGGTTTGGAGCTTGGCCTTGAAGTTTGTTGGCCGGCTGAAGTGGGACTTAGTGATACCACTTCTTCGGGTTGTCCTCATCCACTGAGGGTCCTGGGGTCCCTAAATGTTTCTATACGTAAGAATCTCCCTGGGGACATGCCATTACAAAAATTCTTTTGTTTCAAGAAATATAATTCTTCAGGTCAGAAATCTATAGTTTAATAGGCTGCCAGGTGGTCCTGATATGGGTGGTTCAGGACCACTTTGAGAAGCCCTGATGTAGAGGCTTTTCATGTAAGTGGCTGTGACTGTATCTACACCTCTGGGGATGTTGAGATGCACTGGTCTTAAGAGGGAGGGCTCCCCGACTTGTGGGCTTCCTAATTCCCAACTCAGGAATCGAACCGGGGTCTCCCGAATTGCAGGCAAATTCTTTACTAGCTAAGCTACCCAGGAAGCCACTAAGGGACTTGAAAGTGAAAGTGAAACTTGCTCAGTCATGTCCTACTCTTTGCGACCCTATGGACTATAGGGTTCATGGGATTCTCCAGGCCAGAATACTGGAGTGGGTAGCCTTTCCCTTCTCCAGGGGATCTTCCCAACCCAGGGATCGAACCCAGGTCTCCTGCATTGCAGACAGATTCTTTACCAGCTGAGCCACAAGGGAAGCCCAAGAATACTGGAGTGGGTAGCCTACCTCTTCTCCAGCGGATCTTCCCGATCTAGGAATCAAACCGGGGTCTCTGGCTTTGCAGGTGGATCCTGAATCACTTGATCACCCCATGCCCCAGGTGCTATTCCCCCAGCCACCACCAGAGGTCTCAGGCTCCCTGCAAACCCTGACGGTCAAACTCTAATCTCTGCAGTCTCTCTTTGGGCACTTGAGCTGCCTCAGTGCTGTTCAACCTGCAGGTGACCCCAGAGGTCACCACACTCCACAGAGAGGAGGGGGATGCCTGCCTCCAGGGGCTATGCCTGTGATCTTGGCATCAACTAGTGCTCAAACCTTGAGCAGATGCTCATCAAGTGCCATCCTGACTTCTCTCTCCATCTCCATGTCAGGACAGCCAACCTGAATGGTGGGCCCTCCCCCCTTCTTCACTGGCAGTGCTGGGAAACACAGGTCATAGCTTGGGAATGTGGCCGTGGGGCGGGGGTGATTGCAGGCGGGAGAAGGCCATGTGACCTCTCCTCAACAGCCTCTCTGCTCTGCTACTCTGTCTCCGAGCCCCATCCCCATCCAAGTGCAGATGGGTGCTAGTGGTGAGGGGTCACCCTGGGCAGCGGCCTCTGTCCTCCCGACCTGTCGGCTCTGGTGGGCAGAGAGGGTGAGGGATGTTGCCAGCAGGTCCCCCCAGTAGAGGAGGCGGCTGGGTGCAAGGCTCAGGAACCCACGGTCACTGCGGGGCCACACCTGCCGTGGCAGGACTGGGGAAGCAGAGGGGGAACTCCGGGCCCCGCGAGTAGAAGTCAAAGGTTCCGACAGCTCTCTGATCCTCAGCACCAGGGAGGACTGCATATGGCCCAGCTCTAGCAGTTGAGGTCTGGTGGTGTGGATTCCAGCGTCAGGGAGCTTGGCCATTTGGTCAGGGAAAAGAGTATCATAGGGGCCGTTTGCCATTAGTACCTCCTGTGGTGGACACTGCAAGACAAATGGGTCAGTGCGGGCATCTTGACTGCTGCAGCCAAGTGTCACTCTCGTCTTCCCCTGGGACTGAGCGCCCCCCCACCCTTTGAGCCAAGGCACCATTAGGGGGTTTCTCATTTGTCAGGGTCCAGAAGTGTAAGGAGAGAAAAGGCAGATCCCGCCGCTTGGGAATGAGCAGGGTGGCTAAATAGGGAGGCCGCTCTGTCCCTCCCCTTTCCTCCCCCTCTGCTCCAGGGCCCAGGCACCACCTCCCCCAGCCAGCTGCCTGCCTGCCACCCAGCCTGTCCCGGCCAGGCCAGCCCCTACCTCCTCCTTCCCCCTCCCCAGGCTCCTTCCCCTCCCCCTAGACCTCGTGCAGAGCCTCAGCAGAGTGAGTGGGGCTGGGCAGGCTGGGCTCCGGCTCCCTGGGGAGCCGGAGGGGTGGGCAGTGGGCAGGCAACAGGAGGCCTGGTGCCAGGACAGAGCCTTCAGGACAAGAGCCGGCTGGGGTCCGTGTGCAGAGTCTCGCGGGGTAAGTTGGGGTGCAAGCCCTGCCCCGGGCGAAGCCAAAGGGGCTTGGGGTGGGGGACCAGGAGGAGGGGCCAGGGGGCTGTGGCAGATTCATGTCTGTATTTGGCAGTCGGATTGGAGCCAGCTCAGTGAGGCTGGGCCCTTGGCCAGTTGCAAGGGAGGGCGTCAGGGCCCTGGGGACACCCCTCTCCCAAAGCAGTGTTGGTGCCCCCTCCTCTTCCCCTGAGCCGCCCTTCCCTGTGGATGACTCAAAACTCTGCCTTCCCGGCCCCTGAGAGTTTGGGGGTTTGTGCTCAAGGGCTGGGGCCAACAGGTGCCCCTGGGGTATCTGGGGCAGGAAGCTGAGAAGGGAGTGGGGGAAGGGCTGGCTGGACAGTGCCGCCTCATGGGCCCTGGCACTGAGGTCAGGATGGGACTTGTCCGAGGTGTGTGTTCCTCTGCACCAGGCCCAGCTCACCCGAGAAGCGGGTGTCCTGGTTGTGCCACTCTGGGGCCCAGAGCCATGACCCACCTGCACTGGGGGCCTGCAATTCAATGCTGGGAATGTGAGTTCCCTGCTCCGGTGGAATCCCAAATCTCCCACAAGGTCCAAGAACAGCCTCTCTGGGGCCCAAATTCTTTGCCCCAGGCCGTTCTCTATGGTTGCCCACTCGAGTATCAGCAGGGTCAGGATTGGGAGCGTCTGGCAGATCACGAGTCCAGGGCTCTGGGACAGGAAACACCTGGGCAAGGTCACATAGCGAGTGAGTAGGAGCCCCAGGATGTGAAGTCAGGGCAGAGCTGGCCTACGGAGCTTCCTTGGCTCCTGGGCCTTTATGGAGCTACATCAACTCCTGGGCTCTGCCACTTTGCAGACCTTATCAGGTCCTTGACCCCAGACTATTCCACCAGCTGTCTCAGTCTCCCTGCCTACCCCTTCTTTCTTCCAGACATCTCTATGCCACTGTTTCTCCTCTGTCTCTCCTCCAGGTGGGTCAACATCTCCTTTCAGCAGTCCTATCACCTCTGACGAGGAGTATCTGAGCCCCCCAGAGGAGTTCCCGGAACCCGGGGAGACCTGGCCCCGAACCCCCACCATGAAGCTCAGTCCTGGCCAGAATCGCCGTTCCTCGGACACTGGCTCCAAGGCGCCCCCTACTTTCAAGGTCAGACCCCCTAAGGCTGGCCCCCAGCTTCCTATTCCTTTGCGTGGCCTTTTGTTCTTGGGACCACACCAGGCTCCAGCAAGGTCTGGGGCTTTGTCCCATCAACCCTTCTTACCCAGAGTCGGCCTCCATCAGACTGGTGTGGAAGAGACCTCTGACCCAGGGTCCCCCTGCCCCTAGGAGTCAAAGCTGGGCCCTGTCTCACCTGTCACCTCGGGGTCCCCTGCAGGTCTCACTTATGGACCAGTCAGTAAGGGAAGGCCAAGATGTCACCATGAGCATCCGTGTGCAGGGCGAGCCCAAGCCGGTGGTCTCCTGGTGAGTAGCAGCCCCTGACTACCATCTTCCAGCTTTGCCGGTTCTGGGCTGGCCCCTTTGAAGCCTGGCTTTGGGTAGGGGGTCAGTGAACCCTTTGTGGACTTCAGTCTGTCCGAAGGGGCATCATCCCAGGCACAGTGGGATCCCAGGCTACCCGCACTGTGGCCCCACCCCTGCCCTTGTGTTCACACTCATTCAGGGCTTCCCTCTGCGAGGGGTTTGGGTAACAGATGGTCTCCTGTCTGTCCGCTTGGCGTGAATAACCAGGTGTCCTCTCACTCCTGAAGAAGCCTTCCAACCCCCATCCCAACCTCAGCAAGCCTTCAGGACAAGAGCCGGCTGGGGTCCGTGTGCAGAGTCTCGCGGGGTAAGTTGGGGTGCAAGCCCTGCCCCGGGCGAAGCCAAAGGGGCTTGGGGTGGGGGACCAGGAGGAGGGGCCAGGGGGCTGTGGCAGATTCATGTCTGTATTTGGCAGTCGGATTGGAGCCAGCTCAGTGAGGCTGGGCCCTTGGCCAGTTGCAAGGGAGGGCGTCAGGGCCCTGGGGACACCCCTCTCCCAAAGCAGTGTTGGTGCCCCCTCCTCTTCCCCTGAGCCGCCCTTCCCTGTGGATGACTCAAAACTCTGCCTTCCCGGCCCCTGAGAGTTTGGGGGTTTGTGCTCAAGGGCTGGGGCCAACAGGTGCCCCTGGGGTATCTGGGGCAGGAAGCTGAGAAGGGAGTGGGGGAAGGGCTGGCTGGACAGTGCCGCCTCATGGGCCCTGGCACTGAGGTCAGGATGGGACTTGTCCGAGGTGTGTGTTCCTCTGCACCAGGCCCAGCTCACCCGAGAAGCGGGTGTCCTGGTTGTGCCACTCTGGGGCCCAGAGCCATGACCCACCTGCACTGGGGGCCTGCAATTCAATGCTGGGAATGTGAGTTCCCTGCTCCGGTGGAATCCCAAATCTCCCACAAGGTCCAAGAACAGCCTCTCTGGGGCCCAAATTCTTTGCCCCAGGCCGTTCTCTATGGTTGCCCCACTCGAGTATCAGCAGGGTCAGGATTGGGAGCGTCTGGCAGATCACGAGTCCAGGGCTCTGGGACAGGAAACACCTGGGCAAGGTCACATAGCGAGTGAGTAGGAGCCCCAGGATGTGAAGTCAGGGCAGAGCTGGCCTACGGAGCTTCCTTGGCTCCTGGGCCTTTATGGAGCTACATCAACTCCTGGGCTCTGCCACTTTGCAGACCTTATCAGGTCCTTGACCCCAGACTATTCCACCAGCTGTCTCAGTCTCCCTGCCTACCCCTTCTTTCTTCCAGACATCTCTATGCCACTGTTTCTCCTCTGTCTCTCCTCCAGGTGGTCAACATCTCCTTTCAGCAGTCCTATCACCTCTGACGAGGAGTATCTGAGCCCCCCAGAGGAGTTCCCGGAACCCGGGGAGACCTGGCCCCGAACCCCCACCATGAAGCTCAGTCCTGGCCAGAATCGCCGTTCCTCGGACACTGGCTCCAAGGCGCCCCCTACTTTCAAGGTCAGACCCCCTAAGGCTGGCCCCCAGCTTCCTATTCCTTTGCGTGGCCTTTTGTTCTTGGGACCACACCAGGCTCCAGCAAGGTCTGGGGCTTTGTCCCATCAACCCTTCTTACCCAGAGTCGGCCTCCATCAGACTGGTGTGGAAGAGACCTCTGACCCAGGGTCCCCCTGCCCCTAGGAGTCAAAGCTGGGCCCTGTCTCACCTGTCACCTCGGGGTCCCCTGCAGGTCTCACTTATGGACCAGTCAGTAAGGGAAGGCCAAGATGTCACCATGAGCATCCGTGTGCAGGGCGAGCCCAAGCCGGTGGTCTCCTGGTGAGTAGCAGCCCCTGACTACCATCTTCCAGCTTTGCCGGTTCTGGGCTGGCCCCTTTGAAGCCTGGCTTTGGGTAGGGGGTCAGTGAACCCTTTGTGGACTTCAGTCTGTCCGAAGGGGCATCATCCCAGGCACAGTGGGATCCCAGGCTACCCGCACTGTGGCCCCACCCCTGCCCTGGTGTTCACACTCATTCAGGGCTTCCCCTCTGCGAGGGGTTTGGGTAACAGATGGTCTCCTGTCTGTCCGCTTGGCGTGAATAACCAGGTGTCCTCTCACTCCTGAAGAAGCCTTCCAACCCCCATCCCAACCTCAGCCCTGTCATTTGACGATAGGGTGATTTTTTGAGGCCTGTGCTGTGCCCAGCCCTGCACTGGGCCCACACTTAATAATTTTGTTTCTGAGCTGCCAGCGTCCAGAGTTAAACTTGGGCCTTAGCTGCAGGGCTTCATCTCAGGTGCCATTTGATGACTCATTTGGCTTAGCTTTCTGTTGGTTTGGGTTCTCTTTTTCACTTTCAAATGATTATCTATCCCCAGTGTAGTTTTTTAATACTAAGTTATTTCCTATTCCTTTTGGGAAGTGAGAAAGCTGTCTGTCCATTAACATAAGTAAAAACAAGACAAAAATCTAAGGATTATCAAGAGGTGAATAGCTTGGTGTTACTTTTAACTGCAATTACCTAGAAAATCCCATGGACAGAGGAGCCTGGCGGGCTACAGTCCATAGGGCCACAAAGAGTTGGATGCCACTAAGCACGCATGCACACAAGTGCAGTTAGGTTCCAAGAAGGAAGTGACCCAGGTGGGCAGAGGGTGTCTGGAAGTTCCTGGGGGGTGGGGGGCGGTGGTGGGATTGCGAGTCAGGGTGAAAAGCAAGCCCTGTAACCCAGGGGTCCCCATGCCCAGTGAGACATATCTGGGGAGTGGACAAACGATGTTGGGGTGGGAGGCCTGCTTGGCTTTGCAGCCCCATGCTCGCAGGGCCCGGGGACTGAGTTCTCACCCTTCCGACAGGCTGAGAAACCGTCAGCCTGTGCGCCCAGACCAGCGGCGCTTTGCCGAGGAGGCAGAGGATGGGCTATGCCGGCTTCGGATCCTGGCTGCTGAGCGAGGCGACGCTGGCTTCTATACCTGCAAGGCGGTTAACGAGTATGGCGCTCGACAGTGCGAGGCGCGCCTGGAGGTCAGAGGTGAGTACCTCAAGCTGTCTACGAACCCCTCACCCTGGCCCCGGCCTCATCCTTGCCCGGTTGCCAATTTTCACACGAGCTTAGTTAATGGCGTGCCACAATTGAAAGGGCCTTCAAGGTCCCTAGGTTCAGCTGCTCATGCTGTAGTGAGTAAACTGAGACCCAGAGGGGGGAGGCGATTTGCCCGAGGTCACACAGCAAATTGTTGAGCGCTCAGCTTACTACACAATACTGCCTTCCCTACCCTCCATCACGCCTGATCCGGTGCCAGCTCCAGAGACCCTGCTTCCTGTCGCCAGCGGTCCTCATCTCACACTCTTCTAAGCCTTGGTCACCTCGCCAGGCCCCTTCCTCACACCCACCCCTGCTCCTCTCTTGCCTCTTCCACCCATCCCATCACTGTGTGGACGATACCGTGGTTGGGCGTGGCAGTGGGGAGTGTTTGATAGTTGGACCCGTCCGGAGGGGCCCTTGGAGTGATTTGGGCATGGAGCTTTGCAGGAACCCCAGGGTCGCCAGGGTGAGCAGAGCTGGGAAGAGATGGAGAGGACGGGGCCCCCAGAGTTGGGGCATAAGGGCAGGTGGCCTCTAGGCCTCAGGGACAGCAGGCGGCTCCTTGGGGCTGATGCTTTTCCTCCCCAGGGCAGGCCGTCTGCCTCACTTTCTACCCCCCCTCTTCCCTGTGGGCAGTTCAGGGCCAGGAACCTCTCTCCCCAGCTCCACTCTCAGCCACCTCCCCTTCTTCCTGGCAGAGGCCAGCTCTGAGGAGCCCCCCCAGCCCTCTTACTGGAGCCTGGACCCTGAGAGTCATGGTCCCCTCCCCAGTCCCCGTGCACTTAGTGACCATGCCCATGCCTCCAGAGCCTGGGGCTGCCACCTCTTCCATCTCTGAGTTCT
>SJXQ01008557.1:177382-198069 GCA_006408695.1 Aepyceros melampus | reverse complement strand
ACTGTGCGGAGCCTCAGCCCAGCCAAGGAGGTGGTAGGCTCCCCTGGGGGTGGTCCCCCCAGGGCTCCTGGGCCAGAGGGCACCACTCTTCGACAGGGCCTCCCTCAGAAACCCTACACCTTCCTGGAGGAGAAGGCCAGGCAAGTGGGACCAGGGCTGGGGGAGGGAAGGAGGACAGAGGTGGGAGTGCATGGAGCTTTGGCAGCAACGGGGGTTCAGAGAGAAGACCAGCCTGCCTAGGGAGTTGGGGGTGCCTGGGAAGATGAGATCTGGGTCCTTAGCAAGTGTCAGTTCAGATTTTCGCTGTGCCAGGTGTCATGCCCAGTGCTTTGGCCTTGTGATCTTAATTTTCACAACTGAGAGGGATGCTGCATTATTCCATTCCATGGATGGGTTGGGGAGGTTACAGGATATCCCTGAAGTGCCGAGTCAGTGAAGAGTAGAGCTGGGACTCAAACCCAGGATCCCAGGAGTGAACTCCAGGGCCACCCTGGGAACCACAGCATCCTTGCTCCCAGGGGTCCCTGCTTACCCTCTGCTTAGCCGACACAGTACAAGTGCCCCTTCCCTCCTCTGAGCCTATGATATGCCCCCCAATGCATAGGGGTCGCTTTGGTGTGGTGCGTGCCTGCCGGGAGAACGCCACCGGGCGAACATTCGTGGCCAAGATTGTGCCATACGCGGCCGAGGGCAAGCGGCGGGTCCTGCAGGAGTACGAGGTGCTGAGGACTCTGCACCACGAGCGGCTCATGGCCCTGCACGAGGCCTACATCACCCCGCGTTACCTTGTGCTCATCGCCGAGAGCTGTGGCAACCGAGAACTCCTCTGTGGGCTCAGCGACCGGTAGCTGGGCATCTGGGGGGGCAAGGAGCTGGGGTGCGGGGAGCTGGGCTCAGCTAGCCTCTGACAGCCCCATCCCTCCAGATTCCGGTATTCAGAGGATGATGTGGCCACCTATGTGGTGCAGCTGCTCCAAGGCCTGGACTACCTCCATGGCCGCCACGTGCTGCACCTGGACATCAGCCAGACAACCTGCTGCTGGCCCCTGACAACGCCCTCAAGATCGTGGACTTTGGCAGTGCCCAGCCCTACAACCCCCAGGCTCTGCGGCCGCTGGGTCACCGCACAGGCACACTGGAGTTCATGGGTGAGGGCACCATGCCATCCAAGGGGGAATGGGGTACTGGCAAAGGGCAGCAGCCAGGGCTCACCCCACTTCACCCACATATGTGGCATTTATTGAGGACTTACTGTATGTGAGCTGCGAATTAAGTCCTTTCCATGGATTTTTTTCAATTTTTCTTTATCGTAGCCCTGGAGATTGGCATATTACCCCTATTTTACAGATGAGGAAACAGAGGTGTAGCGAGGTGTTTGTTCAGTATCAGTGTACATGGTAGACCCAGGATGTTATAAAGACAGGAGAATTGATTATTAATTTATATAAATAAGGGAAACTAGCTACCATTTAGCTACCTGCTAAATACTCTGTTCATCATCTCCATTCCCTAGAATAACTGTGCAAGCCACGCTTTACAGAGGAGATGGAAAGCCAGATGGGCTTAGTACATTGCTCAGGGTCCTGTCACTAGAAGGGGCAGGCTGGGATTAGAGCCAGCCTGGCTGACTTCAGAGGCTCTTAATCTCAGTGTTGGCCACACTCTTTGTGAATGGGTGCCCACCTTTGGAGCTGATCTGAGAGAGCTTGTGATCATCTGCTTCTTAGCTCCTCAGTAGTTCTGAGGACCCCCACACACACATTCAGTGCCTGGGATGATTCCTCAGGTGCCCCAAGTCTCCCCCTGGGGGCCACGCAGCCCACCAGTATCTGGGGCCTGCTGCTCTGCTTGTATGCGTGGTCTGGTGACCTGGGCACCGTCCTGCTTCCCAAGCCCCCAGTGGCACACTCTGCCTCTCTCTGCTCCCTTGCCACCCAGAAGCTGGCTCACCATGGCCTCTTGTCTCCTGTCAGCTCCTGAGATGGTAAAGGGAGACCCCATCGGCTCTGCCACGGACATCTGGGGAGCGGGTGTGCTCACTTATTCATGTGAGTGCCCCCAACCCCGGCCTCTGCCTGCACCCCCACCTGCCCAGCCACACATGCATGTGCACGAGTCTTGCACACGTACACACATGCATGTACACACACAAGTACCCAGGTATCCTTGTCTCCAAGTGCTGTGCCCCTAGAAACCCCCACACTACTGTCCCCCTGGACCTGTGAGTTGACCCTTAGTCTGCATCTGTTAACTGAACTGTCTCCTCTGCAGGCTCAGTGGACGCTCCCCATTCTATGAGCCAGACCCCCAGGAAACAGAAGCTCGCATTGTGGGGGGCCGCTTTGATGCCTTCCAGCTGTACCCCAACACATCCCAGAGTGCCACCCTCTTCTTGCGAAAGGTCCTCTCAGTACATCCCTGGTGAGTGGGTCTCACACCTGCCGGCCTCCCAGCATGACCTTCTCCCAGCCTCACACTGCCCTGGCCCAGCCCACACCTAAGCCCCTCAACTCCTACCCCACACCAATAATACGCTGCTGCTGCTATTATTACAGTTACTACTCCTACTTCTCCTAAGTGGCTGTTCTGCCACCATTTAAAGCCCATAACAGCCCTATGACACAGGCAGAATCATTGTCTCCACTTCAGAGACTAGGAAACTGAGTCCCAGAGTTGTCCAAGCTCACTCCTTAGGGATGAATCCAGGATTGAGAGTCCTGTCTCTGGGAGGGTGGAGTCTGTCCTGCTCTAGGAGTCATGCCTCCAGCCTCACTGTCCCTGGCTTGGCCTGGTAGGAGCCGGCCCTCTGTGCAGGACTGCCTGTCCCACCCGTGGCTGCAGGATGCCTACCTGATGAAACTGCGCCGCCAGACGCTCACCTTCACCACCAATCGGCTCAAAGAGTTCCTGGGCGAGCAGCGGCGCCGCAGGGCCGAGGCCGCCACCCGCCACAAGGTGCTGCTCCGCTCTTACCCAGGCAGCCCCTAGCGCCTCGGACCACGCTGACGCCCAGGGACATTCCAGGGCCCCCGCAGAGCCGGGTGGGCCGGAGGGGGTGCTTCGGATCCACCAGCAGCAACATCCGGCCGGGCTATTACCTCATGGACCTGTGGGGACAGAGACCCTGGGCTTCGGCCAATGCCACCCAGCTGGAGCCAGAGCGGGAGACCCATGGGACAGGCTGGGTGGGGTCAGGATCAGGTCAAGAGGGACAAGGAGGGAATGGGCAAGTGAGGAAAAGAAGCCGAGGCATAGGGAGGGGGGTACTCTATGGAGGTTCCAGGGGAGGGAGACAGAGCATCTGGGGGAGAACCAACCCAGGAGGGTGTGAATGAATGGAGAGGAGGAAAGTGGGGGGAGCCCAGGGTGTCTACAGGCCAGGGGCTGGGAGCATTACTGAAGTGGGGACAGGACGTGGAGACAGTGCTGGGAGCCAGAGGCAGTAGGTGAGAGAGGGCAGCGAGGGGGGAGAGGGAGAGGAGAGAGGACTCAGGTCAGGGTGCGCGGCCAGCCTCCCCAGAAGGAGAAGCGGGGAGGGCTGAAGGCTGGAGGCGGGGTCTCAAGCCAGCAGCGCTTTCCTCCTATCCCAGTGAACACAGCGCTGGGCCCTCTGCGCTGGCCCAAGGACATCCCCACCGCCTCTCTGTGGCCTTCGCCCTCCTTCTCATTCATATTTATTTATTTATTGACTTTTATGAAGTCTCCCTGCCGTCCAATCCCTCTTGCCTATGTTGTCCTGACCATCCCCACCCCACCCTTCCAGCCATCCAGCTGTCTGTGCAGCTGTCTGTCTGTCTGTCACAAGGAAAATAAAAACAAGCAGCAGGACCTATGTGTGTGGTCTATGGGGAGGAACGGCTGGGGGGTACAGCGCATACACGATGCTAGGGTACTGGGACAGGGCATTCCAGCCTTTTCTGGGCCAGTGAGAACCGAGGTATACCACCTAGCACCTTAGGACCTTCCTCCCCTGCCCCCTGACCCTCCTGGCCCCTCACCTGTCCCTTATTCCTTGAGAGAGGAAAGATGTGGGTGTGTTTCTCTCTCTAAAGTTTCTGAAATCCTGGCAGGACCACTGAATCCCCACCCCAGCCTCTAACCATATAGGTGGCCCCCACCTCTTCTCACGGAGAAGGCAATGGCACCCCACTCCAGTACTCTTGCCTGGAAAATCCCATGGACAGAGGAGCCTGGAAGGCTTCAGTCCTTGGGGTCGCTGAGGGTCTGACACGACTGAGCGACTTCACTTTCACTTTTCACTTTGATGCATTGGAGAAGGAAATGGCAACCCACTCCAGTGTTCTTGCCTGGAGAACCCCAGGGACGGGGGAGTCTGGTGGGCTGCCGTTTATGGGGTTGCAGAGTCGGACACGACTGAAGCGACTTAGCAGCAGCAGCACCTCTTCTCTCATGTTCCATCATCACAATGGGAGGATGCTGGGCTCTGGAAGGGACCAGTCCACACCTCCATCCTGGCTCAGCCTTCTTCACTCTGTTGAGGGGACAGGGCAGCTTTGTCCTGACCCCTGGAGCAGAGGGGGTTTCATCATGATGATTGGTGAGAGCAGATAGTGAAAAGAGCTGTAGAGGAAAGCAGGACAGGCTCATGCGCCCACGCTCTGTGTCACACAGGGCAGCTGTGAGTGCCGTCACTGTGCCTGCTGCGACGGGTCCATAGATGAGGATTTTCCTGGGGCCCAGGGACACTCAGTCTGGCCCTTTCCCACGGCAAGCCAGGGATCCACTGGGTGCCAAGGTGCCGTGACTCCAGCTGCCCTCTCGCAGTGCCACAGAAGGGTCCCTGGGTCCTGTAACTGGGCTGCCCTGCCCTGAGGTGGATGGAGGCAGACCCAGTTCCTGTGTCCAGAGGGACTGTGCCCCCCTGTCCTTCCCCAGACTGAAAAGTCTGTTCTTGGCCATGTGAAAGGAATAAAGCCTTTCACCATGAGCACATTGAGCTGGTGCTGGTGTGTTGATGATCAAGTTTGAGGCTCCCTTGGCTGTAGTCCAAACCACCTTTTGCCCAGCCCAGCTTCTCTGGCTTCTCAGGACACAAGGGAAGAGCCAAACCCCATCATCATAAAATAACAGGATATTAGGGCCAGCTGGAGGGGCCAGAGAGCCACCTTTCCCACCTGCCATTTTAGTGATGAAGATATACAGTTTGCCTGTGAGAGTCTCTAATCCCCTACACACTGCAAGTGTTTTCATATAAAAATGAGGTGCCTGAACTCATATCTTGATAAATGGTAAAATTCTTCTCCCGTCCCCCCTCTGATCTTGAGCTTCCCTCTCATCTCCATTGGAAATGGCATGTGAACTGCTTGTTCCAAACCCGGAGGAGCAAAGGTAATTTATGTCAGCAGAGCCTTGTCAAAACTGCTCTGATCAAAAGCTGACAGCGCTCCACACCTGGGCAGGCAGTTACAGTGAAGGGAAGCAAGGCTTATCTAGTGCCCTGGCCTGGGTGGACTGGACTCCAGGCAAATCTCAGAGTTAGCCCCCTCATTCCGGTGATCTGATGCCACTATACACTGGCTTATGCCCAGGGAGGGAGCTTGGGCAGACCTAGAATGTCAGAGTCAGTGCCAGTCTCCAGGGACAGTGTAGCCCAACCAGACCCTACGATGTCACGTGGAGGGGAGTGTGGGAATGGGGCAGCAGGAGGAGCTGCTGTTCTCAAAAAATCCTTAAGGTCCCTTCTAGGTTTATCTGTTTACCACCAGGAGGCACAGCGTAGAAATGACAACCCTAGACTCCTGGGGCTGGGGGGAGTACGGTGTTTCCAGATTGGTCCTGACTGCCACGTGGGCCTCTCATAATTGGCTAGCTGGACAGTGAAGCCCATCGCCACTCTGGCTTTAGTCAAGGGCACCTCCACAAACACTCACACCCCTTAACTGACTGTATCCAGGAACGACGTGTTGTCTCTCTCTCCAGGGACTGACCTGAGTGTAAACTGCCCCAGCAGAGAGCTGAGTCTCCTGTCGACCTGAAGCGTACCTAGTTCTCCTGGGAGTGAGATGGATAGCCCCTGCTCTGGGAAGGGGATGGGGCTATGCCCAGCTGCCCACCTCTCCAGGGGCTGATGTGTGGTGCACCCCAGAGCTGCTCAGGTTTCCCCTGGGGGCTCCCCAGTGGCTGAGCTAGCATCCCAGGCATCCTCAGGCTAAATAAGGAGACTGTGTGGGTCAGGGAATGGGGGCTGGGGTCCTCAAAGGCTTGGGGCAACCACGCCAAAGAAGGCAAGGAGGGGAGCCTTGTATAAAACCTGGGCCTGGGGCTGAACACCTACCTGCACCCTGGCCCTGCCGTTTGGAAGGGCATGCCACCTGCCACCCAGCAGGGTGAAGTTGAGCCCTCACAGCGAATCTAGACCTTTAGGTCAGCCTAGACACCCTCACATGGGGGGATGTTCTGAACCTACAGGGAAAAGGCTGAAATTCAGAATCTCTGTGTCAGCCTAGACCTCTTTCTTTTGTTTCCTGCTCCCCAGATGTCCAAAGCAGCTCCTGCCAGAAAACCAGCCGCTGTGTTCTGCTCCATTGCAGCCCCTCCCCCTGGACGTACGCTGGATATCAACGACCCCCAGGTTCAGAAAGCAGCCATTCGCATCCAGGCCTCTTACAGGGCCCACAGGTAAGGGGGAGCTCTGGAGAACCGCTGGAGGAAGGGAGCTGGAGCTGCAGAATGCTCACGACTGCATTTGGGGGATGGGGGTAGACTGAATCCTGTATTTGGGGGGCTGGGGGGAGACTGATGCTGAAGCTGAAACTCCAATACTTTGGCCACCTGATGCGAAGACTTGATTCATTGGAAAAGACCCTGATGCTGGGAAAGATTGAAGGTGGGAGGAGAATGGAAGGATGGTTGGATGGCATCACCAACTAGATGGACACGAGTCTGAGTAAGCTCCAGGAGTTGGTGATGGACAGGGAAGCCTGGCGGTGCTGCAGTCCATGGGGCCACAAAGAGTCGGACAGGACTGAGCGACTGAACTGATACTGACTGAGCACAGTGTTATGTACCTGTAGGGTCACTGGACTTAGAGTAGAGCGGTTTCTGATGGATGGAGGGGTGGCTGCCAGAGTAGACAATTTTACTAACAATTCAGGAGCGGCTGCCTTCCCTACCCACCCCCACACGTTTAACGGCTAGTGGGCTGGGTGGTGGTGGGGGGCAAGGGATGCTGTACGGATGGACAGGGCTGCAGGTGGGCCCGGGACGTGTCATGAGAGCTTGAGGCCCTGATCTGGACCGTGTGGGTAGGTCCCGGAAGGAGCTGCGCGAGAAGGGGCCACCGAGAGTGTTGGAGCCACTGAAGGACGTGGTGCTGCTGATGGAGGGCAGCGCGGCGAAGCTGACTTGCCGCGTTTCGGCTTTCCCGGACCTATTCATCCGCTGGGGCGAGGACCACAAGGAGCTGCGCGACGGGCCCAAGTGTCGTTATGTCTTCGAGGACCCTGACGTAGTGGCACTGGTGGTGCACGATGGCGAGCTGGCAGATCTGAACCAGTACAGCATCAACGTAACCAACCGCTTCCGCCAGTGCTCCGACTCGGCGCGCATCCTTGTGGAAGGTACTACGCGCCCTGGGGGCAGTGTCTCCGCGCGGAGAAGCACCAGCTGCCGGGCGCCCACAGCCTGGTCTTGCTGCGCTTACCGCCGGGCCTCCCCGAGTCCGCCTGTGGCCCAGCCCCCGCACAGCCTGAGCCGCAGACCAGGGTGCAGCGCCGGCGGTGCGCGCACTCCTTTCCTACCTCCAGAATTCCATCCCATCCGGCCTAAGAAGTCCGCTAAGGGCTTCAGTCACGCTATTCCAGGGCCCCAAGGTCACTGCGTGCCAGAAGCAGAGGCAGGGTTAGAGCCCTGGTCTTCTGGCTCTCAGCCCAGGGCAATTTCTGAGGTACTGCTAGATGTGCGAACATTTCCAGATTTTCAGCCCTAGAATCTCTATTGATTCTTCTTCATTAACCTCTGCGAAGGGCGGGATTAGTCCCGCTTGACAGCTGAGGAGATGATGCCCCAGCGAGGTTAAAGACCTGCCCAACATCACACAGCGAGCTTAAATCCATCTAGTATTTAGAGACGGGTATTAGCTGGGGAGGTGATGACCTGCCTGCCTCATCTCTAGGTCCTTTACTGAGTGGCAGTCCCTCTCCTTTCCTCTAGTTCCGCGAAGATTCAGAAGGGACCGGATAACACTAAGGCGCGCAAAGGCGCCAAGGTAACGCTGATGGCCGAGATCCTGGGTGAGCCTGCGCCTGACGTGGGCTGGGCCGAGAACGGGGAAGACAGGAAGACGACAGGTGAGGGCGGGGACTTGCGCAAGGACAGCACCTGGAGCGGGAGCTTGGGCGGGGCGGGGTCCAGAAACTGGCGGGAGTGGGAAGGGGGCGGGGACCTGGGCAGCGAAGAATGGAGTTCTGTACCCCGGGCGGAACCCGCGTAAACTGACCCCGGGCCCTGCCCCCCCTTCTTCCCACCTAGTGTTCTTTGAGATCGGCAGTACCACCACGACGCTGACTATCCGCCAGGCCACGCCGGAGGACAGCGGCAAGTACGAGGTGTAAGTGGAGAACAGCCTGGGCATGGACCATCCATCGCTCGCGTGGATGTGGCCTGAAAGGAATCCTCAGACCCGTCGCCCTGGCCGGAGCCCCGGGTGGGTGGGTCAGACAACCCTCCTTCATCTTGCTTAATAAAGCTGCTCTCTGACCCGCGGCGTCTATTCTGTTCTTTTGAGACGCCATTTCCCCTGCACTTGCACCCACACTTATTCCAGATCAACACACCAAGGTCAAAGAAAGTTGGGATCAGAATGTTTGGAGGGTGCCTAGTCCAGTGGTTCATTCTGCAGACAGTGAATCTAAGATATGACTTCTCTCACGGTCAAAAAGTCCCTGCACTGCGAAGTCTATCACTCGTCTTCTGTTCGTTTGCATAGCTCAAGCCCCACCTTCTCCTGGGGGATTTGCACTCTGGCCCCGTCCATCTCAAGGCTGGCCACACTCCCTCAGGTCCCTAGCCTCGCTCTTCCCTGTTGGCTGATACCCCTGGGCCTTTTCCCAGACAGCTCAGGTCCTTATCTTAAATTCCAATCTCAGTTTCTCAGGCTCCGTTCTTCTAATTTGGATCCGGCCCCGTAGATTCCTTGGCCACGCCCCCTTGCTCTCCCATAAATCTCACCTCCTCGCTTCGGTTAGAAAGCAAGAGGCTAGTTAAGAACTACAATTCCCGGCAGACTCTGCGAAGGAGTTCTCGCGAGTTGCGAGAAGACACGTGCGCGGAAGGAGCAAGCAGTAGCGGGCGACAGATCTGGCGAAAGGGGACTAGTGGTAAAGAGAGCTGACGGAGGGGTGCCGAAAGGGTTAGAGGGCAGAGGACGGCAGACCGAGAGCGGCTCGGAGGTCTCTACTGGCTCTCCACCGTAACGCTCTTGTGTTGGTCCCACAATCTCTGGCTGCGTGAGGCTAGGATTTATTAGTCAGTTGTGGGGTTCAGAGGGTCAACAATCAGTTCTCCGAATCCAGAGATTCAGTACTTGTCGTCAGTATCGGTGCTCAGGGCTTGGTAGGTTCGGTGTTTGGGACGCTAAAGGAATCTGTCTTTTGATTCAGGGTTCATCACCTAGAGGTTAGTTTTAGGATTCAGTTTCAGCCTATATATCAGTTCTGTTCAGTCGCTCAGGTTTATTTTAAATTGAATTTGGGATGCATTATATACGCATCAGTGTTAGTTCAGTACTTGGGAGCCATTCTTAGGATTGTAGTTAGATACTTGGGACTCAATACTTCCCTGAAGTATTCAGGGTTCACTGTTGGGGTACAGGACTTAAGATCTAGAGTCAGGATGCAACAATTGGGAATTGATGGGTTTGGAGTTTAGGTTTCTTGAGGTTTGAGATCTGAGAAGGGTGTCTCTTGCTGAGTTTCTGAGTTTCCTGAATCTGTGGCCAGAGGGAAGATTGTTAGGGGTCAAATTGTGGGGTGTGAATTTCAGAATCTGGGTGGATTCATTGTGGGGTTTGAAGGCCACCTGGAGTCTGGGCTGGGATTTGAGTTATGTGAAATACATGAGGTGCTGTGTCCTGGACAAGTGCATATTGAACTTCGGATTTACATCCTTGGAGAGGGCTAAGTGTTACTATTTGGGGTTTGGGGCCTAATTAGGGTATGAATCAGGTTCCTGGGTTGAGTTGTGAGATCTGAGCCTGACTTTCTGTTGGGATTTGAGGTTTAGGTAGCAATCGCCATCATGCTCAAAGCTGTGATCCTGATTGGAGGCCCTCAAAAGGGTGAGGAGCCAGGGGAATGGGGGAAGGAGGTTGGGCTGAAGTGGTTGAGTGGGTGGGCGCAGAGGGAAGCAGGAAGCTGAAATGTGCTTCTTTCTCCTCTCCCAGGGACTCGCTTCAGGCCTTTGTCATTTGAGGTGCCCAAACCTCTGTTTCCTGTGGCGGGGGTGCCTATGATCCAGCACCATATTGAGGCTTGTGCCCAGGTAACCACATAGGCTCCCCTCTCCCACTTGACTTCCTGCTCATCTCCTTCATGCCATATTTCCCCCTTTTCCAACCATGACTTTCCTGCAAGGTATAACTTCAGGGACCACCATTTACAAATGAAAATGTTTGATGCAGGATGCAGGATGCTTGGGACTGATGCACGGGGATAATCCAGAGAGAAGGTGTGGAGTGGGAGGGGGGAGGTGGGGGTCGGGATTGGGAGTTCATGTACACTCGTGGCTGATTCATGTCAATGTATAGCAAAACGAATACAGTATTGTAAAGCAAAACAAACTAAAAAAAAATAAAAATTAATTACAAATGAAAATGTGGATGTTGCCCCCTGGAGTTGTTCTATACATCTGGCCTTGTGCTCAGATTCCACTCCTACTTTTAAAGCATGGAATGTGAGATCAGGCAAAAATCTTAGAGACAATTTAATGCTGTAGCTGGGGGAACCTTAATGATAGCAAAGCACAGAACTCATACCTTTGCTCACTGAGGAGCTAATTGCTTTATTGCTTTTGGTATTGAAGCAGACAGGGTTTTATTTGAATCTAGTTTCTACCTGCTATAAAGACATGAGCAAATTTCCCAGTCTTTCTGAGCCTTAGTTTCTTTATTTGTAAAAACGGAGATGATTAAACCTGCATTGTGAGGTGGTGAAGCTTGCAATTGTGTTTGTATAGTGCCTAGTATAGTATGCTGCTGCTGCTGCTGCTGCTAAGTCGCTTCAGTCTCGTCTGACTCNGACATGAGCAAATTTCCCAGTCTTTCTGAGCCTTAGTTTCTTTATTTGTAAAAACGGAGATGATTAAACCTGCATTGTGAGGTGGTGAAGCTTGCAATTGTGTTTGTATAGTGCCTAGTATAGTATGCTGCTGCTGCTGCTGCTGCTAAGTCGCTTCAGTCTCGTCTGACTCTGTGCGACTCCATAGACGGCAGCCCACCAGGCTCCGCCATCCCTGGGATTCTCCAGGCGAGAACATTGGAGTGGGTTGCCATTTCCTTCTCCAACGCATGAAAGTGAAAAGTGAAAATGAAGTTGCTTAGTCGTGTCGGACTCCTAGCAACCCCACAGACTGCAGCCTATGAGGCTCCTCCGTCCATGGGATTTGCCAGGCAAGAGTACTGGAGTGGGGTGCCATCGCCTTCTCTGCTAGTATAGTATAGGTGCTTGATAAATTATATCCTCATCTCAAGCTCAGATTGACAGATGATAAATATTGGGGCGGGGAAATGAATGGGTTATTCTTTAACACAGCTTGGTAGGCAAAATCTTCCCTAGGGTGAGCCCCAATTCAGATGTGAGAGGGCAGGGGATAATAGAATAATAAAAGATGAAAATATCAGGGACTGAGACTTTTTCCAAACTTCCTCATTGTCCAGAGGAGGAAACAGGCCAGAGTAGTTAAGTGAGTGCCCAGGGGCCTCACAGCTGAGAAGGAAACTGTGGTCTCCAGACTTCGTGGCCAGCACCAGGGATTTCTCCTCGTTTTCATTCTTTCCTATCAGATATTTTTTCTTCCAACCTCTTCCTTTGTGCCCAGGTCCCTGGGATGCAGGAGATTCTGCTCATTGGCTTCTACCAGCCTGATGAGCCCCTTGCCCGGTTCCTGGAAGCTGCCCAGCAGGAATTTAACCTTCCCATCAGGTGTTTGTGCCCATGGTTGGTGTGGGGGTTGGGGGGAAGTGCCCTAAACTTCTGGTTCTCGAGAGTGGGGTCCATCCACTGGACTTCACCCTCACACACTAGGAGGATTCTTACTGGGGCTCTGTGAATCCCTGAGTTTATTGAGTTTCTCTGTGGACCGCGGGCAGGTGTACCTCTGGGAGCAAGAGGAGTCAGGTACCCAGGCTCCTCATATCTGTTTCTTCTGATCTCACTGAGCTGGCCCTGGGGTCCCTGGGGACAGGTACCTGCAGGAATTTGCCCCCCTGGGTACAGGGGGTGGTCTCTACCATTTCCGGGACCAGATCCTGGCTGGAGGCCCTGAAGCCTTCTTCGTGCTCAACGCTGATGTCTGCTCCGACTTCCCCTTGAGCGCCATGTTGGATGTCCACAGACACCAGCCACACCCTTTCTTGCTCCTTGGCACCACGGTGAGAGGGCCTGGGGGGGGTGCTAGAAGGTGCCGAGGGGGTGTGATCCAGAAATGTTTCTGGAATGCACAGTGTCGGGAAGGCAGCCCAGGGACTTGGACTGGGAACGGGCATCAGGAGGGAGTTGTGCCAGAAACCCCAGGAGCAGTGGAGGTGGCGGTGGAGATCCCAAGCCCTTTGGCTGCTTAGCCGCAGGGAGCGGGTGAGGGGGTGGCGGCAGCTGTCAGTTCTCACCCTTGCTGAAGCCCTGTCTGCCGTGGAGGTGCGTGCCAGGTGCTATAGGAGAGGGAAAGAAAGACAGAGGAAAGAGACCCTGCTGCTCTGAAGCTAGCAGGTCACTGTCTCTGTGTGTCTGTCTTTCAGGCTAACAGGACACAGTCCCTCAACTATGGCTGCATTGTGGAGAATCCACAGACGCATGAGGTGAGAGCAGAGAGGGGGCTGGCTGGTGCTTGCTCTGGGAATGAGAACGTGGTGGAGTGAATGAGGCATGAGATAGGAGATGGGCGTGGGAGGAGGGAGTGAAGGGCCTGTGTGTGTCATCATTCTCCAACCACTCCACCTCTGGAAATGCTGCACCACTTTGAGGTGGCCCCACTCTTGTCAAACAGGTGGGGCATGTCCTCAGTCGTTCATCTTGTACCCCTTCTAGAGAGATTGCGAGAGTGAAGGCGTCACTGTAGATAAATGATTGGGTGCTATGAGAGCACAAAAAGAGGCCCAACCCAGCCTTGCCTGGCTGGGAGAGGGGAGGGCTACCTGGAGAAGATCTGTTTAGATGAAGGAGACGGGAAGGCATTGCATGTAGAGGGACCGGCATGTGCAAAGGCCCGGAGGCAGGAAGCCACATAGCATCTCCAGAATGATGGAAGTCATAGCACAGTCAGCAAGGCAGAGAGTCTCTGTCCTTGTATGTGAAGCTCCCTGAGCCTTTCACGTACCCCTTTTATTTGTTCCAGCTTTAGTATTAAAAATACATGTACACACACGTGCATACATAAATTTTATTTTGAAGTTTTGAGCTAGGCACCAGCTAGGTGTAAGAAAAGTAGAGTTGAAGGACAATCCCTGTTTCTAAAGATCTCAGACTAGTGGGAAATCCAGGCATTACAAATGATACAAGTGCTATGTGAGGTGTGGCCAGAAGTCAGGGGTGCCTGGATCTGAGAAGCCAGCTCTGGGGCAGAGTGGACTCACACTGGGTTTTGAAAGCCTAGTTTTTCAGATAAAGAGACGGGAAGGGGCATTACCGGAGGAGGTATGCAATAGCATGGAGTTGTATTCCGGAAACACTGGGAAGTGGGGAGGAGAAAGGCATGTAGTTCAGACTTACTTTGAAGGTGAAGGCCAGTAGCCAGGGGCAGTCTGCGTTGCAGGAAGACCACTCTGGCAGCAGGGAGGACCTGGAGCTCAGGGGGTCTTAGAGGTGGTAGCAGTGGCCTCTCCTCCCCTAAACCGAGCCTACTGTGTCCTCAGGTCCTGCACTATGTGGAGAAGCCCAGCACGTTCGTCAGTGACATCATCAACTGTGGCATCTACCTCTTTTCCCCGGAAGCCCTGAAACCCCTCCGGGATGTCTTCCAGCGAAATCAGCAGGATGGGCAACTGTGAGGCAGGCCCCATGACCCTGTGACCCCAAGTGCCCTGGTCACTGACCCCCCGCGCCACCTCCCCCCAGTCTCTGCAGGCTCCACATCCACCCGCTCACCTTCCTTTCCTTCTTGTCTCCCACTTGTCATCTCCAGCCAAACCTCCCCATCCCTCCCTTCCTAACCTCATTCTGTCCCTCTTCCTTATCCATCTCAGTTCCTTTTCTGTCACTGCCTGCCCACTCCCCTTCTGGTCCATTTCTCTCAAGCCCTCAGTGTCCCAGAGATGCCTTTCCGAACAGACGGCAACACACACACATGGGTGCACACAGGCTTGTGTGCGCACGCGTACATGTGCACGTGCATACACCCGTACTCTCAGGCTCAGGCTCCCCCCTGGAGCACAGTGCCCCAGAGTCCTGCTCACCATCAGCCACAGCCCAGGGTCATTGTCCTAGGCTGGGACCTGCTCCTTCTGTGGATCCCTGTCTTCATTCCCTCCTCCCCTGCCCATCTCCCATCTCATGCCTCATTCACGCATCACCATCTTCTCACTCCCACCCATCTCTCTGCTTTTCTCTCCATCTTCTCCTGGCCTCTCTGTTTCTGCTGAGCTGGCATCTCCACCATCTCTCTCTCTCTCTCCCTCTCTTTCTGTGACTGTCTCTGCCCTCACCAGCTGCCTTCCTCTGGGGTGAGTCTGTCTGTGTTTCATTCCATCCAGTTGAGAGGGAGGGCGGATGGCGGGGAGAATGGGAAAAGGGGGGAGAACCTAGGTCTGGTCGAACACCCTCTGGATGTAGGGCAGGATGGGCAGCAGGTCTGTGCCTGGGGACGCAGCAACTCGGGGGATGGGGGTGGGGAGAGGCTGGTGATGATGTGTGCGAGGGTGATGGGAAAGCTTCCTGAGATGTGAGCATCCTTCTGGAGCAGATCTGACCAGACCTGGAGAGGTGGTGGGATTCACTCTGATTCCTGTCCCCAGGAGACTGTGTTGGCCCCCAGTCGGGCTCAGCTGGGGAACTGATGTCAGCATCTCTCCCTCTGTGCCAGGGAGGACTCTTCAGGCCTATGGCCCGGGGCAGGTACCATCCGCCTGGAGCAGGACGTGTTCTCTGCCCTGGCCGGGCAGGGCCAGATCTACGTGCCCTCACTGATGGGATCTGGAGCCAGATCAAGTCTGCAGGGTATGAGAGCGGCCTCTGATGGAGTGGTTGGGTCGTCTGAGACTTTGGGGCAATGGGCGCAGGCCCTGCTGGCCCCTGAGCCCCCGTTCCACTTTCTGGCTCCCAGCTCAGCCCTCTATGCCTCTCGCCTCTATCTGAGCCAGTACCAGCTCACTCACCCAGAACGCCTGGCCAAGCACACGCCAGGAGGTCCATGGATTCGAGGTACCCATCCTGCCCCAATCCCTAACCTTTGCCCCTCAGCCCAGCCCCCCTCCCCTCTGAGCTGTGACTCCTGGTCACAGATCCAGAGGTGAAGTCTCAGCCCCACACTCCCTGAACCAGGTGTGGTTTAGGGGCATCTGCCCCCAGTCCTTTCTTCTGCTTCTAGGAAATGTTTACATCCACCCGACGGCTAAGGTGGCCCCGTCGGCGGTGGTAAGCAGTGGCCCAGCCCAGAGGAAGGGAGGAAGGGAGGTGGCCATCAGGATGGGTGGGGCGGTACAGATTCTCCCGAGCTCAGGGTGGGGTGTCTCCTTCGTGCACAGCTTGTAGGGTGGCCTCAAGCAGGTCCCTTCCCCTTTATCTGTTCTGTGAGGGGACTGGATTTGGGGGCCTCCAAGGCCTATGGTTGTGCTATTCTCCACAGCTGGGCCCCAATGTCTCCATCGGGGAGGGGGTGACCATAGGCGAGGGCGTGCGGCTCCGAGAGAGCATCGTCCTCCACGGAGCCACACTGCAGGTAGGCACCCAGGCCCATGCCGCCCACGTCGCGCCCCCAGAGGCCAAGCGGAGGGGTGCGCCCCGTGGGCTCTGCATTTGGCCCCTCACTCCCTTCTTGCTGTTTGTCAGGAGCACACATGTGTTCTGCACAGCATCGTGGGCTGGGGGAGCATGCCCCCAGTCCTTTCTTCTGCTTCTAGGAAATGTTTACATCCACCCGACGGCTAAGGTGGCCCCGTCGGCGGTGGTAAGCAGTGGCCCAGCCCAGAGGAAGGGAGGAAGGGAGGTGGCCATCAGGATGGGTGGGGCGGTACAGATTCTCCCGAGCTCAGGGTGGGGTGTCTCCTTCGTGCACAGCTTGTAGGGTGGCCTCAAGCAGGTCCCTTCCCCTTTATCTGTTCTGTGAGGGGACTGGATTTGGGGGCCTCCAAGGCCTATGGTTGTGCTATTCTCCACAGCTGGGCCCCAATGTCTCCATCGGGGAGGGGGTGACCATAGGCGAGGGCGTGCGGCTCCGAGAGAGCATCGTCCTCCACGGAGCCACACTGCAGGTAGGCACCCAGGCCCACTCCGCCCACGTCGCGCCCCCAGAGGCCAAGCGGAGGGGTGCGCCCCGTGGGCTCTGCATTTGGCCCCTCACTCCCTTCTTGCTGTTTGTCAGGAGCACACATGTGTTCTGCACAGCATCGTGGGCTGGGGGAGCACCGTGGGGCGCTGGGCCCGTGTGGAGGGTACCCCCAATGACCCCAATCCCAACGACCCCCGAGCCCACATGGACAGTGAGAGCCTGTTCAAGGACGGGAAGCTGCTGCCTGCCATCACTATCTTAGGTATGCTTTCCGGGGTGCTTGGCTTCGAGAAACTTCCACAGGTGATGGCCATGCCCTGTGGGAGCATTTGTGTGCCTGTGTGTATGTGTGTCTGTGTGTGTGTATTCCTTGAGCAAACATTTACCCAGTGTCTGCTGTGTGTCAGGTTCTGTGTGAGTCACAGGAGGCACAGATGGGCCGAGAGGGGTCCCCCCCACCCCCAGATGGCGGTGGCCCCCAGCTCATTGCCCCTCACCTCCCCTCCCCATGGCTTCCCCCTGGTGCCCTGGTCCACACTGCAGGCTGCCGAGTCCGGATCCCTGCCGAGGTGCTCATCCTGAACTCGATTGTTCTGCCACACAAGGAGCTGAGCCGCAGCTTCACCAACCAGATCATCCTCTGATGGGGCCTGCCAGAAGGCCCCCCTGAACTCCCATCTGCTCCCGTGAGGCTCCTGCCTGCCTGCGTGGCCAGCCTCTGTCCAGGCAGGCTCTCCACACACGTACTTACGGGGAACAACGTGGGTGGTCGGAGGACTCCTGGCCTCCCTCTCCACTCTCTAATAAACCCGGGTGAACCCTGGAGCCAGCACTGACTCCACTTGTGCCTGGGCTGGGGGTGATGGTAGAAGGGGGGCAGCTGAGTCAGGCCCCCCCACATTAGCATTTAAATTGGAGTCGTTGCTGCGGGCTCATGAATAATGAATCTGGAGCCCTGGTAAATTTCCCTCTCCTACAGCCTCAGCCTCTCTGCTGCTCTGGAGGAAGGCCCTCCAGGCTCCAGCCCGCAGGCCCTGCCTTCACCCCATGCTGCCTCCCTGTTCCCCTTCACTGGGCCTGGCTCAGGCTCCGGAGTGTAAGGGTTCCAAGGGAAAGGGGGAGGGATTTCGGTTGGCCAGTGGGGTGCAGGTGGCAGGCATGGGAACTGGGCCTGGGAGCCCAGGGCCCAAGGTTGGATCACCTGGTGTCCGGTCTCCGGTTCCTGCCCAGTCCCGGCCTGCTTTCCACTTTGCCAGCTTGGCTTTTGGCGGGATGGGGGGATGCTCCCACTGCCAGAGGCCGGATCTCTTGTCTTCTAGTCCCTGGCAGGCAGGATGGGCCTGAGCTGCTGCCTTTCTCTCCAGAAGCATAGTGGGAGCTACTCCATTCTGTGAGGGGAGGAGCCCTGGCCACCTCCCACACCCTGGCTCTGCCCTCTTCGGGCCGGTGGGTGGGTAGGTGGAGGGTCCTCAGTCTTCCTTCCACATTCCTGAAGCCCCAGAGAAACCCAGCTCTTTCTGGTGTTCACCCGTGACCCCCGTGTGCCCCTCCTGGTGCCCCCCCTTTCCCCAGCTGTGGGTGCAGAGCTTAGTTGCCAGATGAGCTGGTAATGATCGTAATCTGCTAATTGAGAGGAATCTAATTACCCGAAGAGACTGGGGGGGGGGCAGGGCGTGGGTGGGAGGGAGGAGGGGGTCCTGGCAGCCGGCAGGGGTGGCAGGCAGCAGGGTGCCAGGGCCTTTATCAAAGCCCAGGATTTCAAAGCTTCAGAGCTGGGCACTTAGAAAGATGTGCTTTCTCAGGGGCTGGACTGAGGCTGACCTGGGGATTGGGCTAGGTGTGACCTCCCAGCCCCTGGAGGCCCCTGCAGGCCGAGTCAGAGCACCTGTGAAACAACCCAGGGGTTTCAGCATTCCTGATCCACAATACAGTCTGCCTTGACCCAGCCTCTTGCCTCGTTCCCACTCCTGGTCCTTCCAGTCTCTTGCCTCCAGCCCGGACCTTCTGTCGCCTCTGCAGGGGGGGGGGGCAGGGCGTGGGTGGGAGGGAGGAGGGGGTCCTGGCAGCCGGCAGGGGTGGCAGGCAGCAGGGTGCCAGGGCCTTTATCAAAGCCCAGGATTTCAAAGCTTCAGAGCTGGGCACTTAGAAAGATGTGCTTTCTCAGGGGCTGGACTGAGGCTGACCTGGGGATTGGGCTAGGTGTGACCTCCCAGCCCCTGGAGGCCCCTGCAGGCCGAGTCAGAGCACCTGTGAAACAACCCAGGGGTTTCAGCATTCCTGATCCACAATACAGTCTGCCTTGACCCAGCCTCTTGCCTCGTTCCCACTCCTGGTCCTTCCAGTCTCTTGCCTCCAGCCCGGACCTTCTGTCGCCTCTGCATGGGGTCCACAGGGGGCTGCAGATGGCTCCTCTAGGCTGGGGTCAGCCCCTGAGGGAAGGGCTGGGAGGTGGGGGGCCACCGGGCCAGGGGCCCGGTCCCTTCCTCTCCTCCCCCAAGTCCTGACCCTTCTGTTCCGAGTGGTTGGCAGAGGCCATGGCAGCTTCATCATAAATATGATAATTTAATTATTTTCTCAGCAAAACACCGTGAAATCCAATAAGTCTGTGTCAGGCCCTGGCCCTCAGGAACCCCCTCCTGGGCCCAGTGGAGGTGGGGGCAGGGGCAGGGTCAGTGTTAGAAGTGGAGGGGGCTAGTGAAGCTGAGGTCTCTGTGGTGTGCCCCCTACCCCACGCAGAGCAGGTCACTGTTTTCTGTGTGCTTAGGTGGAAAGGGGGCTTCTAAGGAGAGAAGTTCCATTGCTCTTCACTCTCTTCAAGCCTAGTCTGTCTGGGAGGGGCCTAGTCCCCCTCCACCCCTAAGGGAACATCCCAGGACTCAGCACGTGGGAGTGTCCGGTGGGAGTGTCTGGCCTCCTGAGGGGAGAGCGCTGGGGTCCCCCTAAACACAGATTGGGGGGAGGCCGGCCAGGGTGGGGTGCGGCGGGGACCGGGCCTCCTTCCCACCCCCGTCTCCATCCCCTCCCCCTGGCACTTAGCAGCCATTATCGGGGGAGCAGATTGCAGCCCCTCCCCCTCTCCGGGAAGCCGGCACAGCTGGGGCCCCGCCACATCTGCCGCATCAGCACGGAGCACAGCTGGGTGTGCCCAGAGCTGCGCTCCCCAAAACACGACGTGGGGGCGAGGGGGCCAGGGAGAGCCCAGACCCCCTGAGACAGACACACTGACACCTCTGCCAACAGACACTCCTGGAGGCGAAGCTACACCCACCGCCACACAGGCTCCCTCGTGCGCGGAGACGGGAAAACTGACAAACATGCAATTACTCTGCCCCGCCCGCCGCCCTCGCCCCTTCCGCCTCCTCCTCCCCTTCCTTCCCTCCAGGCTCCCCTCCGCCGCCTGGGCCACCTCTGAACCGCCCTCGGCCCTCGTCCGTAGGGATCAGGAATTCCTCCCTCCCCAGACACCCTTCAGGAAGGTTTGCAGAGCAGGTGTGTGGCGGGTAGTAAGGGGCATCGGGTCTGGGGCTTGAACTGGGGGAAGCCACTGCCCCTCTCCGTGCCCACGCCCTTGCCCACAGAGAAATCCCCCCTCCGAAACCTGGTCCTTGCCACCCTGGACGTAAGTGGGGTCTCCATCCCCCAGTGGGCCGGCGGGGCACCCTTGATTGTGGTCAAGGTCCCTGTGACACGGTTTCCACTGGTCGCCTCAAGGAGGCGCTGCCTGTCCTGTCCAAGTTCTAATAAGAGCTTGGAGGCTCCCAGGGCCGGCCCCTGCCACCTGCCTCCCCAGCAGTCTCCAGTAGCCTCCCACTCCCAAGGAATGCCCCTCTCCGCTCAGCTCTGCTACCCGGAGAGCAGCGTATGGGGGCTCCATCAGTGGCGGAAAAGTCCCCCACCTCAGCAGAGATGCGCAGGACTCCGTCCTCTCCCCACTCCTCAACCAGGCGACGACCACGTCTGGTCTTGGTTAAATCCTGCCCCCTCGCAGCCCTCGTTTCCCGCACTCATTTTCTGGGCCCCGGGGTCCGGCCCTC
>SJXQ01008557.1:150132-162351 GCA_006408695.1 Aepyceros melampus | reverse complement strand
GCGGTAGCGGGGTGGGGGGGCAGGTTTACGGGGTGGGGGTGGTGCGTGCTGAATCTCTTCGGTCGTGTCCAACACTTCGCTACCCTATGGACTGTAGGCCGCCAGGCTCCTCTCTCCTTGGGATTCTTCAAGCAAGTATACTGGAGTGGGTTGCCATGTCCTCCTCCAGGGGACCTTCCCTTCCCAGAGATCTCTTATGTCTCCTCCACCAGCAGGTGGGTTCTTTACTACTAGTGCCCCTTAGGAATCCCTTAAGGGGGTGGAGTGGGGGGGTATGCTCCCTGGGTCTGACTGTTCTGTGATCAGATGCCCTTCCTGGGTGGGTGAGTGCTCTTGCTCTGGGAAGCTTGACTCTCCCACCCAAGTTAAATTCCTGTTTCACAATCATAGGACTTGGATCCGTCCCCCTATCACAGCCCACATCCCAGCTACTAACATTTGCTTGTCCCGGGGATTGTTGGTTTTGTGTGCTTTGTTCTTCACTGTTGTACACCTAGCTCCCAGCATTGGTGCTCAACAAACACTTTTGGAATGAATAAATGCCTCTGGGGCCAAACAGCCAACTCCTTCAGGGCAGAAGCCAGCGATTTCGTTCTCTGAATTATCCCCAACAGCAAGCACAGGGCCAGGCATACTGTACAGGCTCAAGGAAGAGTGTAGGACAAGTAAGCCCAATGTGAACGCCCGCCACTTCACGAGCTCCTCCTATTCTCTGAGGCTGTGCCAGGTGTGTATCAGTACACAGTAGCCTTGAGCACAGAGTCCCATGCCCCTGACCCAGTCCCCTCCTCTGCTACCTCACGTGACTCTGCCTTGCTCCTTACCCTCTCTGGTCTTCCATTGTCTTGTCTGTAAAATGGAGATGTTAAGACATCTCCAGTAGAGGGTTTTTGTGAGAATTAAGGTCCCTGGGTTGGAAAGATCCTCTAGAGGAGGGCATGGCAACTGACTCCAGTATTCTTGCCTGGAGAGTCTCAGGACAGAGGAGCCCAACAGTTCTATAGTCCATCAGTTCAGTCGCTCAGTTGTGTCTGACTCTTTGCAACCCCATGGACTGCTATAGTCCATAGGGTCGCGCAGAGTCAGACACGACTGAAATGCCTTAGCATGCATGCACACAAGGAGTTAATTTATATAAAAGGCTTAGGACTGTGCTTGCCACAGAGTAAGCACTGAATAAATGTTAGCTGTCGCTATTATTTATGTATTCAATACATTTTCGCTTTTTCATTACTCCGACGGTGCCTATTATTATTCCCATTTTACAGAAGAAAAATGGAGGGTCAGAGAGGTTAAATGACTGAACCCGAATCTCACAGACAGTTCGGGGCTGCTGGCCTGCACCCTCCTCTGGTAGATAGGACAGCCAGATCTCAGAGCCTGGGGGTTTTGCTTTGACAGCATTTCATCCTCACCCACAACTGCTGAGAGAGCCTTTACCAAGGGGCATTGTGCCCAGAATGGGCCCCGGAGGGATCCAAGGTCACATGGCTGCCCCAGTTGGGCTCCCCCACTTTCTTGAGCACCATGCATGCATCTCTCTGGACTTAACTCTGATCCTCACTGTTAACCTCAGGAGGAGGGATTACCATTACCCCTTTTACAGAAGAGTAATCTGAAGCTCAGAGAGGTTAAATCACCACCCAAGGTTGTTTGTCCAAGGCTGGTGGCAGAGCCAGGATTTGAACCTTGTTCTGTTAGACTTCAAACTGTGCACCCATTTTTCCACCTTAAGAATCTTATGTGGATCCTTTCCCAGCACCACATCCGCTGGCCGATCTCTGCCCCAGTTTGGATCTTGTTGGTCTCCACAACACCCTTATAACTAATATTGAGGCCTCATGTATGTGATTTTACCTTGCAAATGCCTGTCACCTACTTCATTTCTTTTGAGACTTATAACCAACCTATGAGATAAGGAGAGCAGAAATTTCTGTCCCCACTCGACTGATGAGGAAACTGAGGACCAAAGAAGTCCGTAAATCACTTTACTGACCAATTACACAGCTGTCATTGGTGGAGCCAAGGCTGGGACAGGGTCTACCGACCTCCAGGGTGCATAATGGAGGTTAGTGGACAATGCTGGGGCCCAGTGGGGGCTGGGGGCTGGGCACTCGTTCTGAATGTGCCCTGTTTTTACTATATGCCCTTGGGTATGTCCCTTGCCATCTCTAGGCTTCAGGTTTGGCATTTGTATGATGAGGCTTTGGACTGAGTGACCTTCCAGTTCTGACCAGTGCAGACACCCCAGGCATTTTGAGTTGGCACTGTCTTCCCTGGCTAGGACAGAGAAGGAGGAGCCTTTGAACCCAGATGCTTGGGCTACCCCTGAGTGAAGCTGGGGCCGAAGAGCCATCTGACCTGGGATGCTAGTCACGGTCCATGGCAGATGAAAACATAACCCCTTCCACTGGCTACCCTGGACCCCTGGGCACTGTAGGATTAAGGGAAGTTCGTTCTAGGGGCTGAAGTGAGAGGCATGGGGCTGGACCAGATCAGGGGAGGGCTGATGGAATTTGGAAGGATAAAGCTGCCGTGGAAAAGAGGGGCGGGGGGAGGTGCCAAGGCCTTGGCAGAGGCAAGGTGCCCAGAAGGCACTGGAGATAAAGCCCAGGCCGCAGATTAGTGCTGGGATTAGCCCAGCCTCAGCTGCTCCTGGCTGCTTCTTATCTCCTGGAGGCCAGGAGCCCTCTCCCCCACCACTCTGAGCCCTGGCCTTGCTAATTGCCTGTTAACCCCGTGGGCTCCACGACTGCAAGGGAGGATGAGGGGGTGGGAAGGGGTGAGGGCGGATACCAGCTAGCCAGCCAGGGAGAGCTTTTCAAGGCAACCAGAGCTGTGGGCAGATGGAACTCAAGGGGCTGAGAGAGAAGCCATTGCTCAGAGGAGCACGCTCTGGACAGGTCTCTCCCAGTCTCTGGTTGTTGGTCGTCATCTGGGGCAGACCCGGAGAAGCAGGCAGGAAGGATGGAGGTATGCCTGGGCAGGGACTCTTGGTCAGGGAGGTGGTTTCAGGCCCAGGAAAAATCAAGAGGAGGAAGACAAGAGTCACACACTGGATACCTAGTCTAGGGGATAGACAGGGAGAAAAGCAAACAGGTAGAGATGCAATGGGCAAAAGAACAGAGGCAGTGAGGGGTGGGGGGTGTAGTCAGGCCAATGGGAAAAAGGCCAGGCCAAGGGGATGGACAGGTGGGCAGAGCGCACGAGACACAGGCCATATGAATAACTGATTAGATGCTGAGGACAGAGAAAGACTCAAGAGGATGCAGAGAAGCTTGAGAGACAAACTGAGATCAGGGGACAGGGAGGCTAGAGAGGCAGACAGACCAACGCTGAAGGGGGGGTGGTCCGAGAGGGAGGGACAGGCAGAGGGCTGGCAGGAAGTAAGCTGGGAAGCTGTCAGAGCAAGGGAGGGCCAAGAAGAGGGAGAACCGGTGGGAGACGGAGGTGTTGCTGGGATGGGAACAGGCTGAGAGGCTGAGGCCAGTGGTGGCAGATCTGGAAATAGCCCCTCAGTCGATCAGGGCACCTCCTGGCCCAGGACATGCCTCTTTCCGTGGCTGGACTCTGGAGCCCCAACTCCTGTGCACACACCCTCCTCTGGGGCCAGTCCTTGGGGAGAGCACAGTGGACAGCCAGTGGGACCCTGTGGCTGAGCGGCCGTGCCGTCTCCATGGAAGAGGCTGTGGACTGTGCTGCCACCAGGGTTCTGCCACTTAGGAGCCAGCAGCTCCACCCGCTGCTGCCTGCCTGGCCCAGGGACCGTCTCCAGGGCAACGCTCTGCTCTGCCCAGCAGTGGGGCCTGACCCAGGCGGTGCAGGTGGCCTGGCCCTGCCAGTCTGGCCTGTCCACTCCCTGCAGAGCATTGTCCATCACACCCAGAGTCCTTCCACCCATCTTCCTTTGTCACCTTCTCTCTGCACAGTCGCCATCGAGGGCAGAGGCACCAGGTAGCCACCCGCATCTGAAGCCGTAGGAGCCAAAGCCTTCCCAGTTGGCTCCGTCCTGCATGAGAGTAGTCTCACTGTCATGTAGTCTGGTCTGTGTGTGTGTGGTGGAAGGATCAGGTAGGGAGGTGGCCCTGGCCCCACCCAGGTTCAGACTCAAGAGACACAGGTTCGATCCCTGGGTCAGGAAGATCCCTGGAGGAGGGCATGCCAACCCACTCCAGTGTTCTTGCCTGAAGGATCCCATGCACAGAGGAGGAGGCTGGCAGGCTACAGTCCATGGGGTCGCAAAGAGTCAGACACAACTGAAGCAACTTAGCAGGCACTGGGGATACCAAGACGGTGAAATGGGGGCTCCCAGCCTCAAGGAGTCCACGGTCCCAAGGGAGAGATCATGACAATGCCCAGGGGTCAGGGTCAGTCGCTGCATGCTGGGGGGCACGTGCGAGCAGCTCCCTACCAGGGTCCCCCATGCAGCCCAGTACCTTGTTTCGCTGCCCCACTGGAGCCTACACTGAAAAATGGCTGCAGCAGCAAAAGCTGATTTCAGCATCTGCTTGGCTCAGAATAGGAAGGGGGTGAGTGCTTTGAGAATTGGGGCAAATGCTTACATATTCTCCCCCCTCTCCCTTTTCCACACCACTGAGGATCCAGTAATCTTGCCCCCAGCCCTGTTCAAAGCTCTCTTCCCTCTGGGGACATGTGAAAACACAGATCTAGAGTTGGGCTGTCTTGCTGGACTCTGGCCCTTTTGTCTAGGGACTTTTGACCCACAGGGTGGTCTGCAGACCAGCGAGTTGTTAGAAATGCAGAATCTCCAACACAGGTTTGCTGACTCAGAACCTGCCTTTTAACAAGACCTCTAGGTGCTCGCTGTGCACATTAGAGTTTAAAAAGCACTGATCTTGGAGACCTTGGCAAATCAGCCAACCTCGGGACCTCAGTTTCCTCATCTGTAGGATGTCTGGTGGCTGTGAGATTTGATTGGAATTGGAGAGAGCGTGTGAAGCATTGAGCACAGTGCCTGGGGCAGAGCGAATGCTCTGGGACTGTCAGCCATGCTGCCCACTCCTACCCCACTGATGGACACACAGCAGGGAGCTGGGACAAGTGTTGATGGAAAGGGTCAGTGAAGACTGGAACCCAGCAGCTAGCATGGATGCAGAAGGCGGAGGGGAGGGACAGGTGAGGGAAGGTGTAGAGGAGTGGAGTGAATGGGGAGGTGAGATGGAAGAAAAGGGGTTGAGTGTTGAGACTCCAGTCTCATTTCAGCTGGATGGGGCCGGGACAGGGGCTGGGACTTGGCAGGGTAGGTGGGGAAGTTGCCAGCGCTGGATAGTGGGAACCCCTGAGTCCTGCCTCTACCTCAGTCAGCTCCACCTCTCCCACTGACTAGCTGTATGACCTTGGGCAACTCACATCACCTCTCTGAGCTGCGCTTCTTCGTCTGTAATGATCAGGCTAATTAAAGCTACCTGATACCAGGGTGGTCCAGGAGATGCAATGGGGCAGCGTCCTTTTGTTTCGAGAATCTGAGACGGGATGCTTGGGTGACAGAAGAACTGTCTGAGAGGGAAGAATTAGCAGGATCATTAACCTAGTAGAGCTGGGAGGGTGAGACAACCCTGCCCCACAGACGGGGGCACCCCGGTCCCCCAGTTCCTAGAACTCCCCGTTTGCACTGCCCTCAGCGCCGCCCTCCCCTTTCCCTGGAGCGAGGCGTTTAGGAATCTTTTCCCTTACACGGCCTCTTCATGCCTCTCCCCCCAGCTTTCACCAGAGTGAAAATGTTCCCGCGGAAAGGGGGAGAGAGAGAGATTGAGTGCGCTGACCTCCTTACCCCCAGGGAAGGTGCTGCCTGTGATGGGTTTGACCCCGGGGGCTGGTCTCTGTGGGGTGAGACCGGCAGGGGGGAACTTCCATCTCCCTCCCTCCCTCAACCTCCTCCCCATCCCTAGCCGCTTGTAACTAACTCCCAACCGCAGCTCGTCCCCGCCGGAGCCTCGGCTTCCATCCCCGGGGCGCCAGCGCCATCTGGTGTCCATATGGGAGAACTTTCTGCAGAGGAAACCAGGGATGGGCTTCGTTCGGCGCGGGTCGTCTTTTCTGAAAGCATCTCCTGTGTAGCATGAAGTCAGTGAGGAATGATGAGCGCTGCTCAGGGAGACAAACAGATAAGCAAAGTTATCTCAGGTCTTGATGAGTATTTTGAGTAAACCCACAAACACACTGATCAGGGAAGGGTGACACTGTGAACATGGGTGTGGCCTATGAGTGTGCGTCTGAAGAAGGGACACTTAAGCCTAGGTTTAAAAGATGAGCAGCTGGGCCATGCCAGCTGGGTGGAAGGGAGCATTCCAGGAGAGGGAACTGCATGAACAAAGGCCCTGGGAGAGATGTTGCTCCATAAGTTTCAATTTGCCATGGAGATCTCTTTGCAGGAGAGAGGCAAAAGTCACCTCTCATGGAGACTTTTAGGCAAGGAGGGAATTTGGCTTTATTCTCTGGGGAATGGGAAGCGGTCGTTGTGCTTTAAGATGGCAAGTGACTTGATTGGATTTCTGCAGTTTAGAATGAGCACTCTGGCTACCCTGTTGTGAATGGCTTGGCAAATAAAACTTAAACATGCCGATGCTCAATCATGTCTGACTTGGAAGGGAGAGGCAAAGGCAGATGCAGGGACACTAGTTAGGAGCCTGCCGCCATGGCCAGAGACAGATGATAGTGAAAGTGGGAGACGAGATGGAAGGAAACTGGATGGATTCTAAATAGATTTCGGAAGTAGAATTGCCCAGGATGGCTGCTGGGTTAGATGCCTGGTCACCCCTGTTCCACATCTGAGCAACCAACTTACGGGAAGAGGGAGATTTCAGGGATTCTGACTCTAGAGACTAGGTCGAGAGAGGGGCCCTTTACTCAGAGGAGGAGAAGGAGTCAGGGACAGGATTTGGGAAAACATCAAGAGTTCTGCTATTGATAAGTGAAGCTGGAAAAGAAAAGTGAAAGTGTTGGTCATTCAGTCGTGCAACCCCATGGACTGTAGCCCACCAGGCTCCTCTGTGCATAGGATTTACCAGACAAGTATACTGGAGTGGGTTGCAATTTCCTTCTCCAGAAGGTCTTCCTGACCCAGGGCAGATTCTTTACTGGCTGAGCCACAGGGAAGCTCCATTAAGCTGAAGGTGCCTTTTAATCACTGAAGAGAGGATGTCAGTAGAAAAGATGGAACTTGAGGGAGCAGCTGGGCTGTAGGTTGGTTGCTGGGATATAGGACAGGGGTGACCAGGCAGGTCTGGTGGCCGTTATAGACCACCAAAGCTTAAGGGATTGTCTTTCATCCTGCACCCTGCCCCTCCTCTCTCTCACCCCAGGTCTATACTCGCTATGGAAAATGTTATACCTTCAACGCGGATCCACAGAGCTCGCTGCCCAGCCGGGCAGGGGGCATGGGCAGTGGCCTGGAGATCATGTTGGACATTCAGCAGGAGGAGTACCTGCCCATCTGGAGAGAGACAAGTATGCAGGCGGGAAAGGGACAGGGGCTCCAGCCGAGGTCCTCTGCCTGCGATGAAGGTTTCCTAAGGACCCCATCTCCACTGTGCAGACGAGACATCGTTTGAAGCGGGCATCCGAGTGCAGATCCACAGCCAGGAGGAGCCACCCTACATTCACCAGCTGGGCTTTGGCGTGTCCCCAGGCTTCCAGACCTTCGTGTCCTGCCAGGAACAGCGGGTGAGCATGCCCAACTGGGTCCTGGGTTGGCCAGCCCAGAGTGGAGGCTGACCGGATCTGCCCTCCAGAAGCTCACATCCCACCAGCCCTTCCACAGCCTTTGCTGGGGCTGCGGGTGCTGGGGGCAGGGTGAGACTTCTGTGCGTGACTCCATCGTGCCCTGCCTCTTCAGCTGACTTACCTGCCCCAGCCCTGGGGCAACTGCCGAGCGGAGAGTGGGCTCAGGGAGCCTGAGCTTCAGGGCTACTCAGCCTACAGCGTGTCTGCCTGCCGGCTGCGCTGTGAAAAGGAGGCCGTGCTTCAGCGCTGCCACTGCCGGATGGTGCACATGCCAGGTGGGCACCCCACCCCCACCAGCCCTCCGTGCCACCCTGCCAGGCTCCAGAACCTCCGAGGGCAGAACACTGCTCATGTGCATGGGGGCAGGTACATGTGTATGACCACAGGTTGCATGTGTCTACCCCCGTGAGGGTACCTGGCATGTATTTGGGATTTTGTGCATGTTTTCGTATACGCATATGTATCTCTGCATACATGTACTTGTGTATGTGGGCTGTGTGCACGTGCTTCATCACGTGCATGTAAATGCAGGTGCATAGTCGTGTCCATGCAAGCGTGCACGGCTTGCATACATATATGCACGCATACATCTCCATGCCTCTACGCACAAACACGTACATATTCATGCATGCACATGTATGTGCCAACACCCACATGTATGCACATGAACATGTGTGCCCATATTGGGGAATGTGCGCGGTGGAGAGTGGATGGAACCATAGACTCCAGGAATAATCTTCTCTCCTTTCAGGCAATGAGACCATCTGCCCGCCGAATATCTACATCGAGTGTGCCGACCACACACTGGGTCCGTGCTGCCTTCTCGCCCTGCCTCTCCACCCTACTCCTCTTCATCTCTCTGTCCACCTTTCTCCTCACTGCCTTGGTTCCTCCTCTCCCAGTCTCTTCCCGGGGTTTTTCCTGGGGGCTGAGCCTTATCCCATACCTCCAGGGGTCTGAGGACCTCTGCAGGTGTGGTACTTGGGTAAGTGGAAGCAGCGGGGTGGGAGGTTGCCGAGAACCGGAACTGAGAGTGAGGGGCGGGGCTTCTCATCTTGGTCCAGCAAATGAACTTGCCTCTCTGGGAACGGGAAATGACTTCTCCCTTGGTGTGAGGAAAGGTGCATTGCTGGCTCTCAGTGTGGTAAAGCAACCCCTTCTGTCCATAGATTTCTCCTGATCCACACTTCATTCATTCATTCATTCATTTATTCATTCTACAGATGTTTACAGCCTGCGCTGGTGCCAGAGGTAAGAATGGGAATAAGAGCCCTGGTCTATGGTGCTTACTACCCAGCAGGGGTGTGGACGGGCGTCACAATGCAGCATGTTAGTCCTTGGGTAGGGGGACCTCAGCGATTCTATGGGGCCCCAGCAAAGGCAGGCAGCCCCACCTGGGCAGGCAGGGAGATTTCCAGAGGAAGTGAGGTATGAGCTGAGGCTTGAAGGATGTGGAGGAATCAGGCTGGTGAAGAGGGGGACACTTCTAGGCGGTGGGAGCAGCTCTTGCTAAGACTTGTGGCCAGAGAGGGCACACATGAGCCTGGGGCCTTGAAAGGTCAGTGTGCGCAGAGGAGGCTCTGGGAAGCCAACAATGGCTTAAGGTCAGGCAAGAATGCCTGCTGCTTTTACAAACGGGACTCTGATGAGATGCAAGGATGGAAAGGTGAGGAGGAAGAGAGGTGGTAGACTAGACTCAGAATGACTGGTCAGGAGCGCACTGAGGAATCCAGATGCTGGCCACAGGGGCGGGCTTGAGATCTGGGGGCAGAGTCACACCTTCTCTGTCCTACAACTTTATCTGTCAAAGGGGTGACTGAAGAGTGTTTCATGAAGAAACAGATGTGAATGGGGATAAGGGGATCACAGGAGGGGTGAGACTCCACAGAACTAGGGGCGCCCAGAGAGGGACCTGTGACTGTCTGAGATGGACAGGAGCTGGGAGCTGGGGCCATGAGAGGAGAGATGCAAACTGCCCAGAACCAGAGGGCAGGGAGTCTAGGTGATGCATTTGGCAGAGATCAGCTTCCTGGGACAGAGCAAGGTGGGGAGAGTGGATCTGAAGGGGCGAACAGAGAAAGCCCAGCACACTGAGCGCAGGGATCTTGCCCACTGTTCTGTCTGTTCAGTCATCTACTCACCCATCCATCCACTCACCCATAAGCATATGTAAAAACATGCATTAACTCCATTCATCCCAGCATCCTCTCCAAGACCCTCGTGTGTCTGTGGCCTCACATGATTGATTAACTCTGGTTGGTGTGCTGAGCCCTCTAAGCCACGAGGACCTCTCCACCCCAGGGGGCTGGGCAGCAGAGGGAGAAGGAATGTGCTGGGGGTTCTGCTTCTGCCCACTTTCTTGGATGGTCTGAAACTGGGCCAGGAAGCCAGTCTCCTCCAGGCGGTGCCAGAGCTGGTCAGAACCAGCCCTCATGTGGGCGTGCCTGCCTCAGGACCACCCCGAGGCTTCCTTCCAACAGCTGGTGGGCCTCTGGGGATCCTGCCCTCCCCCACTGCATTTGGTGCCTCTGTGTTGCAGACTCCCTGAGTGGGGGCTCCGGAGGCCCGTGTTTCTGTCCTACCCCCTGCAACCTGACCCGCTACGGGAAAGAGATCTCCATGGTCAGGATCCCCAACAGGGGCTCAGCCCGGTACCTGGCAAGAAAATACAATCGCAACGAGACCTACATACGGTATGTGTATGTGTGTGTGTATGTATGTGTGTAATGGAGACCACCCTTAATAGGTCTAGTATATGATGGAGGCTAGGAATGGATTGCAGCTTTGTTAGTAACGAGCGTTCTGCCAGGAATACCTTTCAGGATCTTGATCTGTTTTTTTTCTAACTAACCCCTGCCCACCCCAAGTCACATTCATTGTCTCTGCCTCCAGGGAAGCCCTTCAGAGCCCAGATGCCTTTCATCTGAGCTCCCACAGCATGCTGTCTGTATCTCTATCGTTGCATTAACCTGCTATTTTAGAATACTCTGTTTGCATGTCTTTCTGCCCAAGCAACCTGGGAACTGTTCAGTGCATGTCCAGTTCTGTGCAGAGGGAGAGGAACTGGAAGGGATGGGGGAGGAGCCAGGTGGCCCACAGGTGGCCCCACTGAGCCCTGGATCTGGTACCCTGCTGAGCATCCTCTGAGTGCCAGGCCCACGCTGGGCCCTGTGGGGATAGAGTTGTTTATAACTCATGCCACAGTTTGTGGATGAGGCCTTGTTTGAAAGTGTTCTTAGGCCCCCAGGAGAGACAACTGCAGGTGAGGTAAAGGGAGCAGGGGAGGCATGAGCTGGGCATCTGTGGACCCCGGGTTTGGGTCCATGAGAAGAGGAGGGAGAGGGGAATCTCAGTTAGAGATGTGTGGGATGCTGCAGAGACCAGCCTGAGCATCAGGAAGGCTGTGTGGAGAGAAGCAGATAAGAGGGCAGTTTGGACAAGAACGTACAGTGCTCGGATCATGGGCAGTCTTGAAAGTCTGGAAGAGGAATTATGGAGTGGGCTGCAGAGTAATAGGGAGCCACTGAAGGTTCTATGGGGCTTCTCAGGTGGCGCTAGGGGTAAAGAACCTGCCTGCCAATGCAGGAGACACAAGAGACTCAGGTTTGATCCCTGGGTCAGGAAGATCCCCTGGAGGAGGCCACGGCAACCCATTCCAGTATTCTTGCCTGGAGAATCCCTTGGACAGAGGAGCCTGGCAGGCTATAGTCCATAGGGTTGCAAAGAGTCAGAGGTAACTGAAGCAACTTAGCATGCACGCACGCCCACACACACACAAAGGTTCTACAGAGGTACGGGGATGAGGCAAAGTGAATGCTATTTGCTGCTTTAGAGAAGGCTGGAGGGAAGGCAGGCCTGGGAGTTTTGTTTTGTTCTCCCAGGCCTTTTGCTAGCCCTCAGAACACGAAGCTAACAGGAATCTGGGCCTGCTTCTCACAGCCTTTGGGAGCCTGGGGGTGATCACCAGCTTCTCTGTGCAGGGGCCTCAGATCTGGGTCTGCTGGGTCTGGGATGTCCCGCCAGCTGTCTCCTTGAGATGATGGCCCCTCAGGGATGCCCTGCTTCCTGTCTCTGCAGAGAGAACTTCCTGGTTCTGGATGTCTTTTTTGAAGCCCTGACCTCTGAGGCCATGGAGCAGCGAGCAGCCTACAGCCTGTCAGCCCTGCTGGGTGAGCTTGGGCCCGGATTGCACGGGGATGGAGCAGCCCAGCCTCCTCCCTCTGACCCTGCTTTCTCGCTCCCCAGGAGACCTCGGGGGACAGATGGGACTGTTCATTGGGGCCAGCATCCTCACGTTGCTGGAGATCCTCGACTACATCTATGAGGCAAGGGATAGAGGCCTGGTGGGTAGGAGGAGGGGCTGGGGGGAAAGCAGAGAGGCCCGGCAGGCTTTCTGGTAGACCTGGACTGGCAGGAAGTCAAGCTCAGGGTTCTTTACTAGCCCTCCTTCCTCCTTGACTGGCCAGAAGGTCTGAG
>SJXQ01008557.1:94327-112578 GCA_006408695.1 Aepyceros melampus | reverse complement strand
CGCCCTAACCCCAGTCCTAGCCCCCGCCCCGGTGCTTCCCCCGAGGACTGTCCCAGCAGCTGCTGGGTTGAAAATGGCCCCAGAAGCTGCGAGGGGCTGGCTTGCTCTGTCTCCCTCACAAATAATGCTTTTTAGACCTGGCAGACCCCTAGTTAACAGGCTCCTGTCCTATCTGGTGTCATCTCTGTGCTGGGTGCTCGGTTGTGACCCTGTGTGACTTGATGTGACTCTGTGTGTGTGTGTGTGGGGGGGGGTTGTATGTGTGGTTTAGGTCACTTGGGGTGAAAGCCCTCTCCAGCCCCTCCCCCACATTCCTGGCGGGAGTGGGAGATAAGGCTCAGGGCCACAGACATCTGCGTCAGAGATAGGAGGTCTCAATGCCATGGGCAGGGGCAACTTGACTGCGGGGCGTGGGAAGGGCTGGGGAAGACTGGGGTGAGAAGGGTAGAAGAGGGCGGTGGTGGGATGGGGAGGCCCTGGGCAGACCCTGGCAGAGGGGCACAGGGCAGGGTGTGGGTTCCCGGTGGGCAGGGCCAGGTGAGCTATGTGGCTTCAGCTGCTCCTCTTGCTGCTGGCCCCTCAGGGCGGACATGGCTGTCATGGGCCGGAGCTGGACCGGGAACTTGTCCTGGCCAAGGTGAGGGCCCTGTTCCTGGATGCCTTGGGGCGCCCGCCGGTGACTGGGGAAGGTGGAGATCCTGGAGTCAGACGTCTGCCTCGAAGGCATGCCGTGGGGGGCTTCATGCGAACGGGCTCTGAGCCCGAGGACCAAGATGTCTCCCAGGCCATCCTTTTTCCGGCTGCAGGTAATGAGGGTGGGGTATTGGTGCCTTGACTCTGACAAAGAGCGTGGTGTAGCCTGGGTTTGGGAGCTAGGAGGTCTGTGGTTGAATCCCAGACTTGACATTCAACTGACTTTGCAACAGTGGACCAGTTACTAAACCTTCCTGAGCCTCTTGTCTCCTCATCTGTGAAAGGCACCATAATGCCTGCCTTTCAGGATTGAGTGAGATGGTGTATCCAGAGTGCCTGATTCATAGAAGCCATTTGCGAGATGGTCCTCTGGGAGGCCAAGGGTGTCTAGGGACAGATAGATCTGGGCGTGTTGCCCCTTCCTGCCATCTTTCCTCCTCCCTTTGCTTTTTTGCTCCCTGCTCTAAACATTGTTTCTTTAGCCTCAGACAGCTGAGACTTGAGAAGCTATCAGGGATGCGGGAGAACAGTTAGTTGGGAAACTAACCTACCTTCTCTTGAATTCTCTTATTTCCCCAGTCAGTTGCACTGACTCAGTGAGTAAAGCCCTCCTCTGGCCGGACGTTTTTGTAACCTGGCTCACTTTTCTGTCAGAGAGGATGCTCTGCCTCCCTGTGCTTTGGGCCTCAGGCAGCACAGTGAGTGTGGCTTTAGGATCAGGCAGAATCCCAGCCTGGACACTTAGTTTAATGGCTTTGCATCTTTCTAACCTTCAGTTTGCCCTGGTGGCTCAGATGGTTAAACATTTGTCTGCAGTGTGGGAGACCCAGGTTCGATCCTTGGGTTGGGAAGATCCCCTGCAGAAGGGAATGGCAACCCACTCCAGTATTCTTGCCTGGAGAATCCCATGGACAGAAGAGCCTGGTAGATGGGGTCACAAAGAGTCAGACATGACTGAGCGACTAACACTTCTCATCTGCAAAATGGATCAGTTGTTGTGAGGTTTATGAGATGTTCCACATAACACTACAGCTCCAATTGCAAGTTCTTTAACTTGTGCTGTTCGTGACTGTTTGATGCAGTTTACATACTTGTCAGGGTAAGGATGCCAACTTCGTTTTTTTAGAAAGCACTGTCCTTGATTCTGAGCTGAATCCTTTCTCCTCCTCCCCATCCCCTTCCTCTTCCTCCTTCTTGGTGTTAACCTTTTAAAGTGGAATTATTTTAAAGGATTTCTCATGCAGTATTTCTGACATGAGTAATATAACAAATGCCTGTGTACACAGCATTCAAGGTACCATTTCATAGTATCGGATAAAGAGTGCAGGGCATCTTACACATCACTGATGGGAATATTAATTGGTAAAACCACTTCAGAGAGAAGTTGGCAGAGGCTGGCATTTTTGAAGTCTTTTAATGCTGAAGTAACACATGGGGATTTTCCTAAAGGAAATCAGTCCTGAATATTCTTTGGAAGGACTGATGCTGAAGCTGAAACTCCAATACTTTGGCTACCTGATGTGAAGAGCTGACTCATTTGAAAAGACCCTGATGTTGGGAAAGATTGAAGGTGGGAGGAGAAGGGGATGACAGAGAATGAGATGGTTGGATGGCATCACCGATCCAATGGACATGAGTTTGAGTAAACTCCAGAAGTTGGTGATGGACAGGGAGGCCTGGTGTGCTGCAGTCGATGGGGTTGTAAAGAGTCGGACACAAATGAGCGACTGAACGACTGAACTGAAGGGAACTGAATACATGGGGGGCCTCTGTCAGTTCCCTGAAGATTGGGGAGGGTCCTGGCTTCTGGCAGAGCACTTCACGTGGTGCCTAGCAGGCTCAAGAGTGGCAGCCAGATCCCTCCTGCTGAGGGAGAGGGGTCCCAGGTTTTGCCGGTGGGGGCTGCCCTTTCCCTTCCCTCTGTCCCCTGCAGGTGCCAGCTGCGGGGATGAGCCAGATGCTGGAGAGGCTGAGGAGGGTCTCTTCACGTATGTGTTCCGGCCATCCCAGCACACACGCAGCCGCCAGGTGACTTCGGCCCAGCTGTGGTTCCACACGGGACTGGACAGACAGGAGACCACTGCCACCAATAACTCTGAGCCCCTGCTTGGTCTGCTGGTACTGACATCCGGGGGTCCCAAGCCTGTGCCCATGTCGCTGGGCCAGGCACCCCCTCGCTGGGCTGTCCTGCACCTGGCTACCTCCGCCTTCCCTCTGCTGACCCATCCGTCCTGGCGCTCCTTCTGCGTTGTCCTCTCTGTTCCTGCTCTGCCCGGCCCGAAGCCACCCCCTTCCTGGTGGCCCACACGCGGGCCAAGCCGCCCAGTGGAGGGGAGAGGGCCCGGCGCTCCACGCCCCCACTGCCCTGGCCTTGGTCTCCCGCTGCACTGCGCCTGCTGCAAAGGCCTCCAGAGGAGCCCGCCGCCCATGCCGACTGCCACAGAGCTGCCCTCAATATCTCTTTCCAGGAGCTGGGCTGGGACCAGTGGATCGTGCACCCTCCCAGTTTCATCTTCCACTACTGTCACGGGGGGTGTGGGCTGCCCATCCCACAGGACCTGCCCCTGCCGGTCCCCGGGGTGCCCCCTACCCCTGTCCAGCCCCTCTCTCTGGTGCCAGGGGCCCAGGCCTGTTGTGCTGCCCTCCCGGGGACCATGAGGCCCCTACACGTCCGCACCACCTCGGATGGAGGTTACTCTTTTAAGTATGAGATGGTACCCAACCTTCTCACCCAGCACTGTGCTTGCATCTAAGGGAATCCTGCTGATGCCCAAGCCCCCATGGTCACCAGGCTGGAGGAAGGGCAGGCTGCCCGCTCCCTTCCTCCTCTCTGCCCAGAGGCTCCCCTTTCCCCATTCCTGCCCCTGTTTCATGAGGAACGTGATAATAAACGACATAGTGCATATGACTTGGCGTGTCTTCTCAAGCTTCTCTGATAAGTGTTTTTGTCGGGGTGAGGTCTAGGCCCTGGGATTGTGGGGTCTCAGGTCACTCAGCCTCACTTGATCTAGGAGATGGGGGTTTGCCAGTGGTAATTGGATGTGTATCTGGTGGGAAGCTACCATGCTTGGGGAGGACAAGTAGGTGCTGTCAGCTCAGGAAAGCGACTCTGGAGCCAGAACTGGCCCTTGTACAAGTTGGCCCTGATGTGTTGACTGGGTGGTCTGCCATGCCCACCTCATGGTGCCTACGCCCAAGTGTTATAACCACCCTTACTCTGCCCTAGCTGATGGACACCTAGCTCAAGGTCGGTGATTTACAGAATGGCCAGAGATCACAGCTTTGGGGGCCCCACTGAGACAGATGTTCAGAGCTGTCCAGGCGTTTCCTGTGCCAGGGATGTGGGTGACATCCCCCAGGGATGCTGGGGACACTTTACTGAGGGGTACGGGGTTCTCTACTGGGCCAGTTAGCAGATCGGTGTTGCTAGGGAAGTGTCACATATCTGAGACAGAGAGAAGTGAGTGCCACAGAGTAACTTTCACAAAGCTAAGGGTATTCTTTTTAAATGACTGCCCTGTATTCTAAAGTTATCCTTCATGTGTGTGTGTCAAAGTGTCATTTCTTTTATGATATTATGGTAAAGGTAGATAGCAGTTTTTTTTTTTAATGTGTGTGTTTTCAGATTTTTACTTAACAAAATTAAAACTTTGCAATTCGAATTTGTATCCTAAGATTTTTCTTTGTAGTTATACTGCTGAAATCTGTGAAATCCTAAAGTCTGGGAGTCACTGATCTAGGCTTCCCCTTCCAGAGTCTCCAAGGCCTTTGATTCCACTAGCTTAGCAAGTGAGGAAGAAATGTCCACCCCTACCTAAGTGGGGCCAACAGTGACTAAGAAAATCTGTGTCTACTTCTGGCCATGAGACCAAGAACAGGAGACCAGAGATTTTCCCTGTTCCCAGTGGTGATCATTAGAGACACTGAATAATCTTCATTCAGAGTCCATTTGAACAGAAAATTCAACTCAAACTGGCTTAGATCAAAGAAATAAAATTTTAAAAATCCAGCAGCCTATGACAAGTCCACAAGCACAGTTGACTACATTACAGCTCAATTCAGGGCTCAAAGATGCCCCCAGGATTCAGCTATAGGCTCCATATCCCCTGGGTGGGCTCCATCTCAGGTCCATGGCAGTCTGGGGCAGACCCAGATGCGCAAGTGGCACCACTTGGTCTCGCAGGAGGGAGTCTGCTTACAGAAGTCCCAGGTTGGGTCTTGGTGGCCTGACTGTCTTGATTAGGGTCATGTGCTCCTCCAGGAAAAGTGGGACAGAACAAGTTAACGATTCAGAGCATGAGGCCCACCCCTGGAGTCCAGAGCCTGAAGCATGAGGTGAAGTTATTCCCTGCTTCCCCTCAGCAGAGTGCAGTAACCACACAAGGTGGAGGGGGTAGATGCTAAGAGAAAGCACTGTTGGTTTTCCTTCCCAATTCTCAAATCTAGCCCTTTCCCTCTCTCTACATGAACACCATTTTGCCATTTAAGGGGCAGTTCTTTTTTTTTCATTGAAGTATAAGTGATTTACAGTATTGTGTTAGTTTCAGGTGTACAACAAAGTGATTCAATTAAATATGTATTATATTTTGTCAGAAAATTTTTCATTATAGGTTATTTCAAGGTATTGAATATAGCTCCCTGTGTTATGTAGTAAATCCTTATTGCTTATCTAATTTATGTATATAGTAGTTTATATCTGTTAATCCCATACTCCTAATTTATCTCCTGCTTTTCCCTCTGGTAACCATAAGTTTGTTTTCTATGTCTATGAGTGTGTGTCTGCTTTGTATGTAGATTAATTTGCACTATTTTTTTTAGATTTCACATATAAGTGATATAATATTCATTTTTCTCTGACTTACTTTATTTAGTATGATATTCTCTAAGTCCAACCATGTTGCAGCAAATGGCATATTTCATCATTTTTTATCACTAATATTCCATTTTATATATTTATATATACACACTACATCTTAAGGGCTTCCCAGGTGGTTCAGTGGTAGAAGAACCTGCCAGCTAATGCAGGAGATGAAAGAGACTTGAGTTCAATCCTTATTCCCTGGAGGAGGGCATGGCAACCTGCTCCAGTATTCTTGCTGGAGAATCCCATGGACAGAGGAGCCTGGCAGGCTACAGTCCATGGGATCACAAAGAGTCAGACATGAATGAAGCAACTTAGCACACAATACATCTTAAACCAATCACCTGTTGATGGGCACTTGGGTTGTTTCCATGTCTTGGCTATTGTAAATAGTGCTGCTATGAACATTGGGTAGATGTATCTTTTAGAATAGGGCTTCCCTGGTGGCTCAGATGGTAAAGTATCTGCCTGCAATCTTTTAGAATTAGAGCTTTTGTCTTTTCTGGACATATGCACAGGAGTGAGATTGCTGGACCATATGATAACTCTATTTTTAGTTTTAAAAGGACCACCCATAGCGTTTTCCACAGTGGCTGTATCAGTTTACATTCTAAAGGGCCATTCTTGATTGGGCAGCTCAGCAGCCTCCTTACTCTAAGCAGTCACTCTCTACCTTTCCAGTCCATGTCCCACCTGGTGCCTAGGGGTAACTTCTTTGATGATTTTATCCCTTAGGTGACTTAAAAACTTGTCTATACAAAGTTCAACCTGCTTTGTGTGGTGTAACAGCCCTTTCCAATAGATCTTATACCTGTCACTGCAGTCTTGGACTGACACAGCCATGAGCTAAGGGATGCCAGCAGGTGCCACAGGTTGGGAGAAGCTGAGAATAGAGTCTCTCCTGAAGCCTCCAACAGAGCCTGTGATGTGTTACTTTACCTGGCAAAGTGGCCTTTGCAGATGTGATTAAGGCTACTACAGACCCTGAGATGGGGGAGATAACTGTGGATTATCCTGTGAGCCCAATCTAATCACATGAGTCCTTAAAAACAGAGACTCTTTTCTGGCTGTTGTCAGAGAGATGTGATGACAGGATAGAGTCAGAAGAGATGCAACGTTGCTAGCTTTTAAGGTAGAAGGGGGCCAAACGTCAAGGAGCAGAGACAGCTTCTAAGAAGCTGGAAAGGCCAGGAACTGATTTTTTCCTTCAAGCCTCCTGAAAGGAAAGCAGCACTGCTGTCACCTTGATTTTAGCTCAGGGAGACCCATATCAGACTTCTAACCTAAGGAATTGTAGGATGATTAATCTGTGTTCTTTTAAGCCACCAAACTTGTGATGCTCTGTTATGGCAGTTAACAGAAGACTAACCAGAAATAGTGACCAAAGATGAAGTGGCGTCTGGGAAGAAGGAAAAGCTTTTCTCTGCTTCCTGATGTGGTCTGTCTCATCCAGGAATACTTGGCTCCAGCAGAATTTCGAATATTTATGTGGATCATTCTTTAGATTCAGTATGTTTGATGAATAATACATTACTGAATTTCTACACGCGGAGAAGGCGATGGCACCCCACTCCAGTACTCTTGCCTGGCAAACCCCATGGACGGAGGAGCCTGGTAGGCTGCAGTCCATGGGGTCGCGAAGAGTCGAACACGACTGAGCGACTTCCCTTTCACTTTTCACTTTCATGCATTGGAGAAGGAAATGGCAACCCACTCCAGAGTTCTTGCCTGGAGAATCCCAGGGACGGGAGCCTGGTGAGCTGCCCTCTATGGGGTCACACAGAGTCGGACACGACTGAAGTGACTTAGCAGCAGAATTTCTACACTAGTTTTGTCTTGGAGTAGAATATATTCTGGGTTGAAAAGTTAGAATGAAAGTGAAGAAGTGAAAGTTGCTCAGTCATGTCCGACTCTTTGCGACCCCATGGACTATACAGTCCGTGGAGTTCTCCAGGTCAGAATACTGGAGTGGGTAGCCTTTCCCTTCTCCAGGGGATCTTTTCAACCCAGGGATTGAACCCAGGTCTCTCACACTGCAGGTGGATTCTTTACCTGCTGAGCCACCAGGGAAGCCCAATATATATGTGTGTCCCCTAGAAAAATGTGTTCAATGAATAAATGAGTGTGATCAAGACAGGCTCTGAAAGGGACTGTAATTACTTGATTTTCAAGGGCTGTTTAGGGACTTTCTTGGTGGTCCAGTGGCAAAGAATTGCGTTCTAATGCAGGGGATGTGGGTTTGATTCTTAGTTGGGGAACTAAGATCCCACATTGTGCGGGGCAACAAAACCTGTGTGCTGTAACTAGAGAGCCCACACACCATGAAGAGCCCATGAGCCACAGCAAAACCCTGCACAGCCATAAATAGCTAAATAGAATGTTGCTTAACACATCTTTCCAAGGATTACTGACCTTAATGTCTTTGTGTTTCTAGTTTATGATGGTCGTGGCTTTACACGTAACAATGCCAAGTTGTATTTTTGATCTTGGTAATATATAGCTAAATCAATAAGTTAAAAGATGCATAATATCTTAATAGGAGAAATAATTATTGAATGATCAAACTAGTTCAAAATCAGAATATAAATACTTTTCAGTATATATCACAAAAAACTTGTTTTGACAAAAAGATTTCTTAATGGCTATTGGTCAAAACATTATAGAGAGACTTCAATGCAAATTCTACCAAATGATTTATCAAAAGGGGTTTTGTTCATTTTTTGCCCCTGCAAACAAATATTGTTACATTAACACTGAGCTTGTAACAAACTGGTTTGCCTGGATGTTTAAAAGTTTCAACATAAACCAGCCCTGCAAACTGGAACATATTTATCTCAAGACCTCCTCCTGGTCCAGATGCATCTATACTAAGGCTGGAAGATATAATAACAATAAAAACAAAATGCATCTGGAAAGTAATAAAAATAATTTGATTGCTTTTATGCTTGTATGCTTTAAGAAGTATTTTTCTTATTAATACAGCACGCCATTGTTCTGATCTGCTACTGCTTGGATAGGAATATTATTATTTTAGTTGCTGGAGTACCAAGGCATGAAGAATTATCTGTTTCTTGTTGACTCTCTGGAAATGAAGGCCAAGAATAAATAAAAAGTTGCAAATTCAGGACAGAGTGTACAATAAAGTCTGGAACATCCAGGATTCTGGGTGTAATGTTGAATCTTTGTATCAAATGACTCTTATTGGCTAACTTGATTGGAATTTTTGTCATTGGTACTGAATTTTTAAGAACAATTGCATTAAGTACTGACTTCTTTTCTGGGGATAAGGTGTATTACTGATTTCAGGACTAAGGCTTCCAAGTTTTTGCTTTATCTCCTAAAAGCCTTGAATCTTATTCTAGATTATATGCATTACTCATCTAGATACTCCTCTGTACCCAAGTTCACGTGGCCACTCTGAATCAGTTGCAGAAGCTCCAGAGGAATTTCTTTTGAAATCTTCTGGCAGCAATGCCAGTTTCTAAAGATGGCTAATAAAACACAAAAAGATGCTAAACATCACTCATTGTTAGAGAAATGCAAATCAAAACCACAATGTGGTCTCACCCTCCCTTACACGGGTCAGAACGCCATCATCAAAAAATCTACAAACAATAAATGCTGGAGAGAGTATGGAGAAAAGGGAATCCTCCTGTACTGTTGGTGGGAAGGTAAATTGATACAGCCCTATAGAGAATAATATGGAGATTTCTAAAAAAACTAGAAATAAAACTACCAGATGACCCACAATCCCATTATTTGGCATATACAATGAGAAAACCATAATCAAAAAAGACACAGGCATCCCAACGTTCACTGCAGCACTATTTACAACATCTAGGACAGGTACCGCACAATTGCACTCATTTCACACACTAGTAGAATAATGCTCAAAATTCTCCAAGCCAAGCTTCAGCAATACGTGAACCGTGAACTTCCAGATGTTCAAGCTGGTTTTAGAAAGGGCAGGAACTATAGGTCAAATTGCCAACATCTGCTGGATCATGGAAAAAGCAAGAGAGTTCCAGAAAAACATCTATTTCTGCTTTATTGACTATGCCAAAGCCTTTGACTGTGTGGATCACAATCAACTGTGGAAAATTCTGAAAGAGATGGGAAACCAGACCACCTGACCTGCCTCTTGAAAAACCTATATGCTTGTCAGGAAGCAACAGTTAGAACTGGACATGGAACAACAGACTGGTTCCAAATAGGAAAAGGAGTCCATCAAGGCTGTATATTGTTACCCTGCTTATTTAACTTATATGCAGAGTACATCATGAGAAATGCTGGGCTGGAAGAAGCACAAGCTGGAATCAAGACTGCCGGGAGAAATATCAATAACCTCAGATACGCAGATGACACCACCTTTATGGCAGAAAGTGAAGAGGAACTAAAAAGCCTCTTGATGAAAGTGACAGAGGAGAGTGAAAAAGTTGGCATAAAGCTCAACACTCAGAAAACGAAGATCATGGCATCTGGTCCCATCACTTCATAGGAAATAGGTGGGGAAACAGTGGAAACAGTGTCAGACTTTTTTTAGGGGGGCTCCAAAATCACTGCAGATGGTGACTGCAGCCATGAAATTAAAAGACGCTTACTCTTTGAAAGGAAAGTTATGACCAACCTAGGTAGCATATTCAAAAGCAGAGACATTACTTTGCCAACAAAGGTCTGTCTAGTCAAGGCTATGGTTTTTCCAGTGGTCATGTATAGATGTGAGAGTTGGACTGTGAAGAAAGCTGAGTGCTGAAGAATTGATGCTTTTGAACTGTGGTGTTAGAGAAGACTCTTGTGAGTCCCTTGGACTGCAAGGAGATCCAACCAGTCCATTCTGAAGGAGATCAGTCCTGGGTGTTCTTTGGAAGGAATGATGCTAAAGCTGAAACTCCAGTACTTGGGCCACCTGCTGCGAAGAGTTGACTTATTGGAAAAGACTCTGATGCTGGGAGGGATTGGGGGCAGGAGGTAAAGGGGACGACAGAGGATGAGATGGCTGGATGGCATCACTGACTCGATGGACATGGGTCTGAGTGAACTCTGGGAGTTGGTGATGGACAGGGAGGCCTGGAGTGCTGTGATTCATGGGGTCACAAAGAGTTGGACATGACTGAGTGACTCAACTGAACTGAGGACAGGTAAGCTGCCTAGATGCCCATCAACAGATGAATGGTTAAGAAGTTGTTGTACATATATACAATGGAATATTACTCAGTCATAAAAAGGAACACAGTTGAGTCAGTTCTAATGAGGTGGATGAACCGAGAGTGCATTATACAGAGTGAAGCAATTGAGAAAGAAAAATACAAATATCATATATTAAAGCATATACATGGAATCTAGAAAGATGGTACTGATTAACCTATTTGCAAGGTAGCAATGGAGATGCAGACAGAGAACAGGCTTGAGGGCACACTGAGGAAAGGAGAAGGTGGAACGAATAGAGGGAGTAGCATCGAAACATGTACGTTACCATATGAAAAATTATATACCTAGTGGAAATTTGCTATATGACACAAGGAGCTCAAATCTGGTGCTCTGAGCAATCTAGAGGGGTGGGATGGAGTTGGAGGTGGGAAGGAGGTTCAAGAGGGAGGGGATATATGCTGATGTACAATGGAAACCAATATAATATTGTAAAGCAATTATCAGTTCAGTTCTGTTCAGTTGCTCAGTCGTGTCAGCAATTATCAGTCAATTAAAAATAAATGAATAAAATAATGCCAGTTTAAAGGATTTATAATATTAGTTGCTGAATTTCAGGCATACATGCAAAGACAGTTACCCTTCTTGTAACGGACTTCAGAAATCAAACATTTGTTGGGTCGTTGTTCAGTTCAGTTCAGTTCAGTCGCTCAGTTGTGTCCGACTCTTTGCAACCCCATGAATAGCAGCACGCCAGGCCTCCCTGTCCATCACCATCTCCCGGAGTTCACTCAGACTCACATCCATCGAGTCCGTGATGCCATCCAGCCATCTCATCCTCGGTTGTCCCCTTCTCCTCCTGCCTCCAATCCCTCCCAGCATCAGTCTTTTCCAATGAGTCAACTCTTCGCAGCAGGTGGCCAAAAGTACTGGAGTTTCAGCTTCAGCATCATTCCTTCCAAAGAAATCCCAGGGTTGATCTCCTTCAGAATGGACTGGTTGGATCTCCTTGCAGTCCAAGGGACTCTCAAGAGTCTTCTACAACACCACAGTTCAAAAGCATCAATTCTTCGGTGCTCATCGTAAGCGCAATTGAGTCATTGTAAGGACTCAATTCTCCATCAAATAAATTGAAGCTGCTGCTTCACAGTTTAAGCAGAATCTAACATCTGGCTGCTGATTTTCTCCATTGGTGTATTCAGATCACTTACAAAAGGAATGACCCAATCTCTATCCTCCACCTATAGATGACTTAGATTTCTCATGACCCAAAGCTCCTGAGGCTTCACTTCAGCGGGGCAGTCCCATGTTCCCTTGCCTCTTTAGCTTATTCACAATTTTCCCAGTAGAAAGTTGAATTATATGTAATCCCCTGTATCCATATTCACTTGAATAGAACCTTAACGATGAAATGATGTGGGACGGAATGACATGGTCGTCAGCTCCTTAAGTGAATGTTTTCCCCAGTAGTGGGAAAGTTTGTGGGCTCTTAAAGACTAACTTTAAGTCTATCAGATTTGGAAGATTTGCATTTCACTTTGTCTTTATGCTATTCTGATAATTTACTTCTTGATACATCATCACTTTGGTAGTTTTCAGGTTTCTTGGCAAGATCTTCATACTTTTATTAAATTCTGCAAATCCTGTGCTTGTGGGGGCCACAGCTCTGAAGACTTCCTTTCCTACTCTTTGGCAAGGTGCTGCCTTCACCATCTGCCACCAGCTCCTGGCTTCTTATCCTTTTAATGTTTCTCCCCACACCCTTCCCCCCTCCCCCATTTTGTCCTACTCTAGTTTGAGAGGGCTTCCCTGACAGCTCAGCTGGTAAAGAATCCACCTGCAATGCAGGAGACCTTGGTTTGATTCCTGGGTTGGGAAGTTCTTTAGTTTGAATATATTTACCGCAGTCTTTGCTGACCATTGCTTTTTGCCTTTTTCTTGGGCTCATTTTTCTTAGTATTGACCTACCTTCTTTTATTATTTATTTCAGAGTAAGTCTGTAGGTGATAAACTTTCTGAGTCCTTTGCAACAGAAAAAGTCTTTATTTTTGCACTTGAATGATGATGGTTGGGCTGTGGGTATAACTCTAGAGTCAAAGATTTTTTCCTCTGAATTTTGAAAAATTCTCTCTGCTTCTTTTATCCTGGTTTTCAATGAGACTTAATGCTCATATGAGTCTCATGCTTTTGTACTTCATCTATTTTTCCCCCCATTAGAAATTTTCAAGATTTCCTCCTTACCATGCATCTGAAATTGTGTCACACTAAATCTCATGTTAATTTGTAAAAGGGATCCTAATTGGCATTTGATGGGACCTTTCAAACTGAAGATTCATGTTTGTTTTTTTTTTCTTCATTTCTAGGATATTTTGTTCCTTTGTGTATAATTTCCTTTCATATTATTTCTATTTTCTCCTTCAGAGCCTTATTATTAGCTGATGTGAAAGTGTTAGATCAATCCTCTGGGTATCTTAGTTAAAAAAAATACTTTGTATATTTGGTGTTGAGCTATGTGCTGCAAAAACACATTTGCTCAATCCTTCTGGTCACACATGTATCCTTTACCTGGGCTTACTATGACCACTCTTTTGAGGATTTTTGTTGCTTCACAATCATGTTCAATTTTTCAGTTGATAAGAAAAAGTCAGTGTGATATCTTTTTCCACCCAAGAATGTTATAATTCTTCTAAAAGTCTTGTTTTCGCTCTGTGATTTATTTCACTGCATGAAAGTTCCTCTATGCACTGCTGTCTCTTTTTAAGGTGCTTTCTCTCAATGTTTGGTAATTATTAGTTGGAGGCTCCTCGTTTACCTCAGATTCCTGTATGACTGTACACTCTTTAGCAAAAGGGGTATGAGATACTGTCATGGTATACATCATCATCTTGTCAGTTACTGTGGGCAGGGAGATATACTCAGGGGTAGGATGTTTTGGCAGCTCATCTTCCACAATCAGGTGCTCCCTTTTCCTCCTCTATGTCACCAGCCACCAAGAACACTGTCCTTTTTCTCCATCTGATGATCTTATATCCATCCACTGCTCCCACCTGAAGGCATATACTCCTGCTGGAATTTCGTGGCCCCAGGAGACAAGAAGGTAGACCATGTGTGGAGTGGCTGACAGGCTGCAGCATGCTCAATAATCAGTGCTCTGCTGATGACTCCTGAGGCCGGGAGCTCCCAGGATCCACCCCTCTCTGGGCATGGCATGCTCTTGCCACTGTTTTCAGCTCCTGGGGCAGTTGACTGTTATGCACATTTGGGACTGTGATCTTCTTGTCTGTTCAGTTTCCATTTGCCATCCGTCTTTCAGGGACTCCTCATAGTTTCTGGCCCACTAAGGACCTTCCTTGTTATCCAGGGTGATTATGAATTTATTTACCTATTTGTATATGTTTTCTGTTATTTCTAACTATCTGGGATGAGAGGGAGAGGGTGCAGCAGGAATTCAGTTTCCCATATCATATTTCCCATATCACTCTCTCTACTATAACATGCATCACGCTTGTGATAGGCAACATAATGGCCCCTCCCCCCAAAGAAGTCTATGTCTTAATTCCCAGAATCTGGGCAAATGTTACATGTACACGCTAATAAATTTACACAATGTTATATGTCAAATTTATTCAATTAAAAATGTTATGTTATATGGCAAGGGAGAACTAAGATTGTAGATGGCACTGAAGTTGTAAATCAACTGACCACAGAATAAGATTATTTTGGAGCACCCAGGTGATGGCACCCCACTCTAGTACTCTTGCCTGGAAAATCCCACAGACAGAGGAGCCCGATAGGCTGCAGTCTATGGGGTCCCTAAGAGTCGGACACGACTGAGCAACTTCACTTTCACTTTTCACTTTCCGGCACTGGAGAAGGAAATGGCAACCCACTCCAGTGTTCTTGCCTGGAGAATCCCAGGGACGGGGGAGCCTGGTGGGCTGCCGTCTATGGGGTCGCACAGAGTCGGACACGACTGAAGCGACTTAGCAGCAGCAGCAGCAGCAAGTGAGTCCAATGTAATCACAATGATTCTTTTTAAATGGAGAAGAGGGAATCAGAAGGCTTAGTGTCAACAGTGATGTGATGTGAAAAAGACTCAGTCATTGCTGGCTGCGAAGATGGAAGGGGGCTGCCCGCCAGGGATGCAGGCAACTGGAAAAGACGAGAAAACAGATTTTCCCCTGGAACCTCCAGAAAGTAACAAAGCCCCGAGGACACTTTAATTTTTAGCCCAATGAGATCCATTTTGGACTCCCGATCTTCACAATTATAAGCTAACAAACATGTGTTGCTTCAAGCAACTGTTTGGTGTCATTTATCACAGAAATGATAGGAAGCACATACAATGTTGAGATGTGATTACTGGAGTCTCTCTTCCACCACACTGCCGACTCTTGAGAACAAGAGCTGCACTGTTGTCGTCTATATCTACCCGCAATGCAGCACAGAATCTGGCACATAGTCAGGGCTCAGTAAATACTGATCGATGAGTAAAAGAGTGCTCTAAGTTTGAGGTTCTACAGAAGCTCTGAGATTCCAAAGCAGGCTCTGCCTTTCCCCTTCCCTCAGTCCTGGAGACCCTAAGCTCTCTGATCTCACTTGTCTTTGTGTCACTTTGCAGGTTTTTATTGCTATTCTATTTGCAGCTTCTTCCCTTGCTGTGCACCATTTCTTTCCTCTCTCCAGCCTTGCATGTAGGCAGAACTGAGATGGCAGACACTTGTCACATATGTACCTGTCTTTGTCAACAGGTCTTGTATGGGTTATGCCAGAAACTGACTTTTTATCCGCTTTCTTTTCTTCTCCGTAGCTGCCTCCACTCTCATCTCCTATCAGGCTTTTGCTGTTTTCCCGAGTTTGAACAGTGAATGTAGTTCTCATACCATCTTTTCCTTTTTGTGTTCTGTATTAAATCCAAGGTCAATCTTTTTATAGCCCTTCTTAGCCCTCTTTTCAGATGATTCCATTGGCTGCCAGGATAGATAATGAAAAGAATTAAAGGCACTATCAGGTGACCTCAGGTTTACTATAAAGCCACTCAGGGAATCCCTCAGTGTACTTTGTGCAGAACTGCAATTCCTCCTGGGCTGGGTGAGCATGGCTGCTGCTGGGTCACTGAAACATTATTTTGCAGCTTCTCAGCCAGCTGTTCCTTCTCAGGCTTTTGCTGATTTTGCATTGAATTTGGCTTCTGCCTTTCCAGTTTTCCCTCTGTGTACCTAACATTCAGTCTCCTGTAACCAGGCAGGATGGGCTTGCTTAGTTGCGGTCCAACACAGAGTTCTCAAGTCAGATCTCCTCCAATACTGCTGATTTGGCCCATATGTTTGATTGTGGTGACTCGGTCAGTTTCTGGATCAGTTTTTTGTGGCGCAGCCTGGGAGTGGAGCCAAGGGACATGATATGTGGTTCTAACATAGACTGCCTCTGACCACTGAATTCTGGGGCTGTGAGTGCCAGGCACACAGACTAACTAGTACAAACTCTGTTACCAAAATCTACTTTTGGGATTAATATTTGCACCTCTTCATTCCCTTCCATGTTCCCCCAACCCTTGCCTTTCCACTCCATGAAGATACCTAGTTGATGAAAGAAAGCATCCAATTTCACCCTTTCTACCCACAATGCAATTTCAAGTGTGAAATTTTCATTATGAAGGAATACTTAGGTTTCGGTCATCTGATCTGCCGCAGGAGGCTGTTGCACCAGAGTGGTGAGGTCCAGGTCAGAGACGACGAGGCTCACATCCTAAAGCTGAACTTACTTCTGTTCCCCCATGGGCAACAGTCCAGGGGATTGCATGCTCCAAGGCTGCAGAAACAAACAAGCACTGGACCAGGATGCTGAGGTTTACATTCTCTGGTGGCTGATTTTGTCATTGTTGTATGAAGATACCTTTCCTTCCTTCTCTCCTTCCTTGCTGCCTAAGCTAGTCACCAGCACAATTTCCTTTACCCCTTTAGTAACAAGCATTTTGCGGATGTTACCCCAGGGAACTTGAGGTGTCAGGGAAGCTAGCAGTGAAAGCTGCTTATAGCTCACTTTCCTCTTCACACAATAATATGGAGATGAAACCTGATGCACATTTCTGATTTTAGGTGGAGTGTGATTCCTGTGGCACAAAACTCAGAAGGGTGTTTGTAAATTAAGAGCATAATGTCATAACATTTCTTTGAGAAATATAATTTCATTCATAATATGGAAAAGTCCCTGATGCCGGGAAAGACCGAGAGCAAGAGAAGAATGGGGCCACAGAGGATGAGATGGTTAGAAGGCATCACTGACTCAATGGATCTGAGTTTTAGCAAACTTAGGAAGGTGGTGAAGTACAGGAAAGCCTGGCATGCTGCAGCTTTTGGGGGTGCAAAGAATCAGACATGACTTATCAACTAAACAATATGCAATTATGCAGTAGCAAGGCCTATATATTATTTTCTAAGGTTAATTTTTTTGAAATGACATTGCATGTTTTTAAAATTAAGATAATAATTCTTTAAGAGGTGAATTTGAACTTCAAACTTTAAAGAGTCTTAATTTTTAAAACAATGTTTAGCTCTTTGATCCTCCTGGAATTTAATTTGTATGATGTAAGGTTAGGAACTTAAGTTTTTTTCAGATGGAAAGCTAGTTGTTCCAAAACTATGGAACAATTCACTTTTTTATACCATTAAAGTCAACTGGAGAGGAAATGGCAACCCACTCCAGGCTTCTTGCCTGGAGAATCCCATGGACAGAGGAGCCTGGCAGGCTACAGTCCATGGGGTGGCAAGTTGGTAATGACTTAGCGACTAAAAAGAGAGAGTAAAAAAAAATTGCCATGTAATCTTAGTTGTTTCTGTTGATATTTGTCTATCTCTTTCTCAGTATCATGCTGTTTTGGTTATTGTGGCTTCATAGGTCACTCTGCTATCTGGTAGGGCATGGCCCCTCTAAGTGCCTCTTGTTCTATTTTTTCCTCAAAGTTTCTTGGCAGTGCTTGTATGTTTAGTCTTCCAGAGGAATTTTAGAATCAACTTGTCGAGTTCCAAAATCTTACCATTGAAATTTTGACAGAAATTAAATTGACATCAGTATAATATTGAATCTTTTCATATAATATTGAATCTTTTCATTAGAACATGTTATCTTTTCAATTACTTAGGTCATTTCTAATGTCCTTAAAATTCTCTGGTTTTCTTCATATAGATATTGCATATTTCTCAAAATATAGGTGTATGCTGTCTTCATTTTTTTCTGTTATGGTAAAAGGGTAATTTTTTTCCCTTTAAGACTTTTAAGATTTTGCAAAGGTTTTGTCTTAGTCCAGGTCCTTATGGCAGCACTTTACAGAAACACACTCTTAGAGGGAAAAAAGGGAGTCGGATGGGGTGGGGAGAATTCTTTGGAAGGTGGCCAAGGCCTCCCCTCCGGGCAAGGGCAGAAAGGGGAATGGGCCTCACAGACGGCTGGAAAAAAAAAGCTGCTTAGTCTCTTGTTGCTGGTTCTCTCAGGAGCTATTTTCTTCTTCCAGTTAAGCTTTCTTTGCTGCTCTTTGCTCCCACTTTTACATTCA
>SJXQ01008557.1:43043-78107 GCA_006408695.1 Aepyceros melampus | reverse complement strand
AGGCAGTCATGATGGGGGGATGCAGAGAACAGGGAGCTAGGACCTGGGAGGCCGTTGCGGGGTGTGAACAGTAGTGAGGAGGCAGTTACGGGTGGTGGGGACACTGTGGACTTGAAGCCCAGCCTTGTGTGAGCTCGGAGGCCCTGATGAAGCAGGCGCCACTTGGAGTTTGTGTCTCTTTGGGCCTGTGCGCCAGCCTCTACGTGAGGAGACAGTATGGTTTTTAGCTCAATTACAGTTGAGGACTCTGAGGCTGGGGGGTTGTTTACCAGTGGGCCCAGGTCATAAATGACAGAGCCAGTGACTAAGTCCCAGAGACTCCTTGGAGCTGACCCCAGGACTGACAGTCTGAAAGTAGGGAGGATTAAAGACACAAAGTGGTAAATGAGAAAGCCCTTTTGGGGAGTCATCCATTGGTGCCAATTGGGTTCTGTTTTAAAAGCTCAGAGTCAGGATCTTTTCTGGAGAGAGACAGGCCTGGGGACGAGAAGAGGCCTTGAACCGGGAGGGGCAGTGGGTCCTCCTGACACCTGCCCCGCTGCCCCCATGCTTGGGCACGGCCCTCATGTGTCTCACCTCACTGCTGCTTGTATGCCAGGTGTCCCGGCTGGAGAGCTTCTGGGCACTCCGAGTTGTGTGTCCAGAGCAGCTGACGGCCCTGCTGGCCTGGATTCGGAAGCCCTGGGAGGAGCTGTTTTCCATTGGACTCCGAACTGTGACCCAGGAGGCTCTGGACCTTGACCAGTGAGGCTGCTGGGCTGGCCCCGCCCCTGCCGTGGAGGCCACAGCTACAGATGTCAGACTCTGGCCGCTGACTTGTCTGACCTCTGGGCACTGGCCAACAAGGCCCCGGATGACCCCCTGCGCACGGGCAGGGTGAGAGGACTAGTCTGGCCTCTAGTTGACCTGGCCCCAGGGGATGGCCGAGTGGTCGAAGGAGTGTTTCTCCTGCGCTTTCCTCAGGTATCAATAAAGCTGTTTGCATTCCAGATGCCATAAGGGCACCTGGCTGTGTTACTCGTGAGGCCCGCTGCCCCCCCCACTTCTTATAGAAACTGCTGTGCCTGTGGCTCTCCCATAATGGACCAGCCAGGCAACCTCATTTGAACTGCGACACCAACCATCTTCCAACCCTGCTTTGGCTCCATCGATGGGATCAAGTTGGACTCCTACCCACGGGCACTCGTCCTCAGCCAGCAGCTCCTGTCATGTGACCTGGCGAGGAAATCCCTGCCCAACCAACAGCTGGGCCAGTTAGGTTCCCACTCTCTCGAGTTTCATCTGGGGACTAACAAGCATCTCAGGCCACTGGTGGTGCGAGCTGGAAAGGGGTGTGACTGGGGAGCGGATGTGTAGAGCCGGGCTGTGGAGGGAGGGCAGGCGGGCAGGCATCTGGGGGTTTTTGTCCCTGCCTTTTTCTTTCCCACACTGCTTCGTTCAGCTCAGGGCCTGGGTGGGTTGACCCCACTGCTTTATCTGTGTCTCCACAGCCATGGTGAGTGGTTCAGGAATGCCCATGGTTTGCCCTACCAAGCCTCAGGCCTGGCTTTTTGCCAGAACAACCAAGAAAGAGGCAGGTTTCCCCCAGGAGGGCTGCTGAGAGAATAAACCTGCAGCTGCTGATTGTGAAAGGCGGGTAACCGGGCCGAGAGAGGGAGTCAGAGCTGAGAGGTAGGTGGGGCGAATGAGGCCAAGTATGGGTGGTGTCCATGGAGTCCTGGGGTCCGATTGTGCCCCAAAGCAGATATCCCTGGAATTGTAGGTTATGTGAGCCAAAGGAGACCTGCTCGTTTCCTTTTGGCTTTAGCTAATTTGAGCCAGATATGAGACACTGAAAGGGTCTTCACTGCATACACCCCTACTCTGACTTGAGGCAGCCTGAGTAGGGATCTGTTTCCTGCATGCAAGAATAACCCAAGGGGAGTAGTGGTACCCATATGTTTTGTACAGGGGTCCTATGAGAGGACTTGAGAAGGGAGTGTTGGGGACTCCCTTTGAACTCCTGAGCCCGGCTCGGGCTGAGTATGTGTGTGGTTTTGAGAACCAACAGATGGGTTTCATTTCGGGAGCACTCAGTTCCGTGCTGATAGTCTGCTCCATGCAGAGGTCCTGGGAGACAGTGGCATCTTGTTACAAGTGAGGAAACTGAGGCTGAGAGGAGGTGAATGACTGGCCATGATCCCGTCAGTAAGTAGAGGACACCTGATCAGGTCCAGGCTCATATGACTTCAAACCTGGGCTGTCAGCAAAGCAGTGTGAATATCCTTTAACAGAGGAATGGATAAAGAAGATATGGTACATATATCCAATGGGATATTACTCAGCCATATAAAGGATGAAATAACAGTATTTGGAACAACATGGATGGACCTAGAGATTGTCATAGTGAAGTAAGAGACAAATACTGTATAATATTATTTTTATGTGGAATCTAAAAAAATGGTACAAATGAGCTTACTTCCAAAACAGAAATAGAGTCACAGATGTAGGAAACAAATGTTCAGTGACTGGGGGAAAGCAGTGGGAGGGATAAATTGGAAGACTGAGACAGACACACACTCCTATATACAAAATAGATAATAAGGACCTACTGTATAGCAGAGGGAACTCAAACTGTAATGGCCTATATGGGAAAAGAATCTGAAAAATAACGGAGATATATATGTATATAACTGATGCACTTTATACCTGAAGCTAATACAATACTGTAAATCAACTATACACCAATAAAAATGAAAAAAGAATAGGGCTGATGACACTTGCTCAGATATTTCTCTACTGGAGAAGGAAGCTGGCCCAGAAGATCCTGTGGGCCCGTAGTGGGTCCCAGAGGCCAGCTGAGAGGGTGCTGGAGAGTGTGCAGGGGCCACTGCAGGAGAACGGGATAGGCCTGCCCCCCATGTGGGGAAGTGACCAAGTTTAAGTTGAACCGATTGTGTTTAAATCACTGGACTGAGTTCACTGGATGTTAGGTTAACTTTTCTATTGGTTAGAAGTGGGGACTCATTACAAAGATGAGTTATAGAGGAAAAAGCACCCCCAGGTGCTCCTAGGGCTGGGGGCAGGGAGCAGACAAATTCTGGGGTCTGGACCCGTCCTTGACCCAGCCAGCCCTCTGCAAACTCGGTCCTGGGAGAATGGAACTGTGTGAGAAAGAATCAGTACTGCTGGGGACAGTCACTCAGCCTCAGGCCCTCATGAATGGCTGAAAGTCCTGTCTCCAGATCCTTGGATTTTGAGGAGGGAGAAGAACTGCTGGGCCCCAGCAGGGAGAAGGCATTTAGGGTAGTTAGGGTCACTCTTGGCAGCTCTGCCTTTCCTGACCTCTGTGTGGGTCAGCATTGTCAGTTTCCTGAAGCAAGTGCATTACATACTCATTTATAAATCCACTGATGGGATGTGTTCATTTGTCCCTTCACTCAGCGGGGGTTAAAAGGACACAGGTTCTACCGCAGAGCCCATTAGAGCATACGTCAGGGCAAGAGAGGTTCTCCAGTACTCATAAATGACTCTCATGAAACAACTGCTCTGGGCCAGGACGGCAGAGTGGGCGTGGTGGGGCCAGGACTTAAGGTTTGGAGATTTACAGAGGAACACCCCTAAACAATCCTCACCTGTAACGAGATGCCATGGCTTAGTGAGCCCTTTCTACGTTCCATGCATTGCTTAAAGCATCTAATCTTCCCAAGCATTTCTCATATTCCTTTGGTCAAAAGATACAGAGCTGATAAGCTCAAGAAAAGAGCCTTCAGTGTATAGACATGACCCAGACCTGAAGGCTGGTGCTGAGGCTCCAGAGACGGGTTTTTCCTGTTCTTGGAGCCAGATGGTTTCTCTCCCCTTCCCTGCAGGGCCCTAGTGTGGTCTGGCAGGAGAGTAGGGGTAAAACTTGTGAATCTGAGAACTGGCCGGTTGGGAAATGCTGGCCAGTGGAGGATCCCTCACTGACAGGCCTGCAGAGGCTGGAGGGGCCCAGGGAAGACAGTGAGAGGTTCAGGAAGTAAGTTCACCTACTTTTGTTTTGCTCAGAGCTGGCCTGAATTTTTAATTGGTGCAAATTAAAACTTCCCAAAAATATTAGTCCACTTTCTTGGCAGTGAGCACACTCCCTTCCCCATTAGTGATTTGGCACCATCTGCAAACAAAGAGTCCGTGCTGGTCCTGCTGAAGGCCTTCCCCAGCTGCTGGCCCAGAGCCGCCTTTCAGGGAGGCCGGGTCCGTGGACAAGCACATTCCCAGAAGCCCCACTGGGTTATGGTCTGGATGGGGTAGAATAATCTGCAGTCATCTCAGGGTGACCTGGAAAGTGGTGTGAGGCTGGAGGATCTGAAAGAAAAGCGTCATCCATTTCCTCCTGCTTAAAATCTCTAGGCTTGTCTTTGTTTTCTGTAACAATTTAACAAGTACTCTGCACTCTATGTCCTGTGGATGCTGTTTGGTGAGCCAGAGGACAGAGGTGCTGGTGTTGTCCCCCAAGGCCATCACATTCCTGGGAGTGTCTGACCTTAAGCCCTGCACCTCACCTGAAGGAGGCGCCGGGACACTACTCCTCTGATGGACCACAGCTTTGCCACCTGGCACGCATGCATAGATGTTAGTCAGCAGGACTTGCCTTCTACACCCTGAACTGACCCCAGAGATCGATTTGGCCACTCAGCCTGGCCTTTCCCTCCCAATGAGTGCTTATCGATTGCCTGTTTGGCCTTGGGCTTGCCGGCAGAGGAGGCCTGAGGTGGTGGAGAGAAAGGATTCACTCCCTGAAATTGTACATAACAACACTATGTCACATTTTCTGTAGAAACAAGGTGAGAGAGGGTGAAACAGACATTCATGTTTGCTTCTATTTGTATTAAATAGATTAAAGAGGGAATAAAAGGATTTGGGGGCTTCCCAGGTGGCGCTAGTGGTAAAGAACCCACCTGCCAAGGCACGTTAGACATAAGAGACACAGGTTCGATCCCTGGGTCCAGAAGATCCCCTGGAGGAGGGCACAGTAGCCCACTCCAGCATCTTGCCTGGAGAATCCCATGGACAGAGGAGCCTGGCAGGCTGCAGTCCACGGGGTCACACAGAGTTGGACACAACTGAAGTGACTTAGCTCACACACACATTAAATATTTTATTAAATAAAAGGTGGGTGAAGATGGGACAAGGTAGATGGAGGAGAGGGGTGGTATTGAGTTTTTAAAAACTTTTTTATTGAAAAATATTTTAGAACTCTATTATGATTCAAAAATTATATTAAACATTTTTATGAGGCTCTGGGATGGGGATCAGTGGCCAGACTGAGTGATGTAAATTTTGATTGTGAAGACTGGAAAAAGGGGAGCAGGTCAACTTGAAAACCTCTCCCTTTTAATGGGAGAGGTATTGTCTTTGCTGATGGGTCACATCACATGGAATGAAGGGTGGTGTCCTCTTTTGCCAAGATGCTGCAGTGGCTTCTAAGAAGACCCTGTCCAGATTGGTTAGCCGTGGCTGGAACCTCAACTGCTGTTCTGTGTGGTTACTTTGGCCATCTCTGGGTGTGTGCAGTACTTTGCACCCACCTACTCAAGAGTCAGTGTGTGTGATGGTCATACATGAAAAGGCACAGGGGATTTAGATCCGAAAGATCCAGGATTATGTCTTAGTCTTGCATCTCGCTATTTGACCATAGTAAGGCAACTTGCCCTTACTGCTCTGTGGCTCCTTCATCTACAGTGAGGGGATAAGACTAATCAGTAACTTACCCAGGTCACAACATTGTCGAGTGTGGGATACACATGGAAGCGCTAGGGGAACCATGAGGCAGTAAATAGTGCTGGTTTTAAAAAACCCTGCCTGTTAGTTAATACAATGTGCTTTGTTGCCTTGAAAAGCCCTTTGTAAGCAGAGAGGAAGGACTGCATCTTCTGCCTGGATGTTAATGAGTGGCTATTTCTCCAGGGTGCTTCAAAGGGAACCTCTGACACTGCCCGAGACATGAGTAGGCCATGACATGTTTCTCTTGGCCCATAGTTGGTCATTTGATCATCTTGAAACTAGTGACTCTATGCCCTCCACAGAAACATTCTTCAGTTTATTAGTTACTGTAAATTGTGCACTGGCCTTCAATGCCATGACATCACTGAACTCTTAGAAGTGTGCCAGGCTCTCTGTGAGAAGAGGGTGGGATATGAGGCTCTGGCTCTCAAGGGGTTTACCTCCCAGGAAGGGACTGGGGAAGGGGGCCTTGGAGCTGGGTCATGAGGACGGGAAAGATTATAGAAGGAGAATGTCATCGTAATGGCCATCTACTTTGTTTTGGAGAAGGAAATGGCAACCTACTCCAGTAAACTTGCCTGGGAAGTCAAATGGACAGGGGAGTCCATGGGGTTGTAAAGAGTTGGACAAGACTGAAGTGACCAAGCTCTAGACCAGCACTTTGTTCAAATCATTTCATTGACATCGTTGCACTCGGTACAATCCTGAAAGAAAACTGATCTCTAGTTTCCAGGGGAGGAAGCTGAGACTCAGGTTAAGAAAGGTGATTCTCACCAAGGGGATGCTGGCTCCCAAACTCATACTCTTTGTCTTTCCATGAAACCGTATACCCTCATAGACCTTCCAGGATACCCCACCCTCTAATCCTTTTAAATCTCTCCTTGTGGCACCAGGTTCCCGGGCTGCCACATCCCGCCACCATACAGATCCTCAGCACCCAAGTCCCCACACCGATGCTGTTCTTTCCCGCCACAGGGCTTTTCCAGAGCTCTTCCTTCTGCTGTGAGTGCTTCTCCTGCTTCCCCACCCCACCCCTCATTGCATGACTGATTCTCACCGTCCAGGTCTTTGCATAACCATCTCCTCCTCACAGAGCACGTTTGTAACTACACCACCTGAATGTTCCCTGTAAATGTGCTTTTCCCGCCATGGCGCTTGTCCCATTTGATAATTATAAATTTATGCATTTGCTTGCTTATTGTCTGTAAGGTGCCTAAGGGCAGTGGCCACGTCAGGTTTTCTTCACTAATGTGTACCCAACACCTGGTGTAGAGCGTAGAGTGAGTGTGTGGGTCTCAGTTTACACACTGGGGTGCAGGAAACGTTATATCTTCAACACAACCTTTTATTTCAAGTCCTCATCCCATGGGGTTGGCAGGACTCACTGACCACCTTCTCCTGGCCCCCCACCTTGGGGTGTAGGGGAACCTCCTTTGCTGATGGGGGAAGGCAAAGAGTAGCTCCTCTACCTCCCTCCTCGCCCCCAGCTCCTGGCCAAGACACTTCAGGTCTTGCCAACCTTTTCTTTTTCTTCCTCGTCAAACTTTCCTAGGTTTCCCAAGACTTTGGCTCTGAATGAACAAAAGGCAGAAAGGCCCGCTGGCTTTCTGTCTCACCCATTTCCCCCAAATAATGAAATCTAAAGCAGCTAGTTGTCTGGGGAAGGAGAGTGAAAGGACCTAGACTCATGTCAAAACAGCACCCCAGCGCAAATGACTCTGCACCTCTGGAGCTGAAAGGTGGACTCTGTAGCGTGAGAGCCCTGGGAGGGGTTTGTTTCAAAGCTGGGTCAGGTTTACTGAGGGACACATGGACTACTACAGGATAAACCACTGCAGAGTAACAACAATAGTAAATAAGAATCACATTTATTATGCACCTATTCTGTACCAAGCATTGAATTGGCATTTATATATAGCATCTCTAACTCCAGAGTCTGGGTTTTTTTTATCAAAGCCATGTTGCTTCTCTAGTAAAAAAAAAAAAAAAAGGTCTTGTTCACCATGAGGCTGGGGTTTTCCTGGTGGCTGAGTCGGTAAAGAATCTGCCTGCAATGCAGGAGACCTGGTTTCGATCCCTGGGTTGGGAAGATCCCCTGAAGGGAATGGTTACCCACTTCAATATTCTTGCCTGGAGAATTCCATGGACAGAGGAACCTATCGGGCTATAGTCCATGGGGTCCCAAAGAGTCAGACACGACTCACACACACACACACACACACACACACACAGTGAGGCAAGTCAACAGTGTTCAGCACTGGGTGGTCTGTTCTGGGGAGCAAGGAGGAGATGCTATTGGCAAGAGGGAATTCCAGGCCAGTCTCAGTGACGCATGGAGCTACCTGAACCTACACTTTACTGCCTTCCAGAAACTCTTCATCCTGCCAAGTTAGAGTTATAAATGCGAAGATTGGTCCACTGGCCAAGGACTGTCAGAACCTGCCTGGTGGAGGTAGATTTTGCATCACATCTTTGCCTTCTCTGAGCTGGTGTGGTTGGTCGCTTCAGTTTGGCTGCAAGACACACTGCCCTTTGAAATGTCAGCCAATTTTCACTCATTTCATGTGTGTACATTTTATCATTTTTCAAACTGCAAGTTTCAAACTGCAAGAGCTTATGTGTCTCTGGTTTGCAGTAGTATTGAGGCTAGTTTAACGTTTATCGAGCCCTATGTGTCAAGTACTGCTCTAAGAGCTTCACACAGAGGAGTTCATGTTATCCTCTTAACAACCCTGTTCTTTTTTTTTTTTTAACTTAAAAAAAAAAAAGCTTTTGGCTGTGCTGAGTCTTCGTTGCTGCACAGGCTTTTCTTTAGTTTGCAGTGAGTGGGGGCTATTTTCTAGCTGTGGTGCGCAGGCTTCTCATAGCGGTGGCTTCTCTTGTTGCAGAGCACAGGCTCTATGGTGCTCGGGCTTCAACAGTTGCAGCATGTGGGCTCAGCAGTTATGGCTCTTGGGCTCTAGAGCACAGGCTCAGGAGTTGTGGTGCATGGGCTTAGTTGCTCCATGGCCTGTGGGATCTTCTTGTTCAGTTCAGTTCAGTTCAGTTGATCACTAGTGTCCGACTCTTTGCGACCCCATGAATTGCAGCACGCCAGGCCTCCCTGTCCATCACCAACTCCCAGAGTTCACTCAGACTCACGTCCATTGAGTCAGTGATGCCATCCAGCCATCTCATCCTCCGTCGTCCCCTTCTCCTCCTGGCCCCAATCCTTCCCAGCATCAGAGTCTTTTGCAATGAGTCAACTCTTAGCATGAGGTAGCCAAAGTACTGGAGTTTCAGCTTTAGCATCATTCCCTCCAGAGAAATCCCAGGGCTGATCTCTTTCAGAATGGACTAGTTGGATCTCCTTCCAGTCCAAGGGACTCTCAAGAGTCTTCTCCAACACCACAGTTCAAAAGCATCAATTCTTCGGCGTTCAGCTTTCTTCACAGTCCAACTCTCACATCCATACATGACTGCTGGAAAAACCATAGCCTTGATTAGATGGACCTTTGTTGGCAAAGTAATGTCTCTGCTTTTGAATATGCTATCTAGGTTGGTCATAACTTTTCTTCCAAGGAGTAAGCGTCTTTTAATTTCATGGCTGCAGTCACCATCTGCAGTGATTTTGGAGCCCCCCAAAATAAAGTCTGACACTATTTCCAGTGTTTCCCCATCTATTTCCCATGAAGTGATGGGACCAGATGCCATGATCTTCGTTTTCTGAATGTTGAGCTTTAAGCCAACTTTTTCACTCTCTTCTTTCACTGTCATCAAGAGGCTTTTTAGTTCCTCTTAATTTTCTTGCCATAAGGGTGGTGTCACCTGCATATCTGAGGTTATTGGTATTTCTCCCAGTAATCTTGATTCCAGCTTATGTTTCTTCCAGCCCAGCGTTTCTCATGATGTACTCTGCTGCTGCTGCGTCGCTTCAGTCGTGTCCGACTCTGTGTGACTCCATAGACGGCAGCCCACCAGGCTCCCCTGTCCCTGGGATTCTCCAGGCAAGAACACTGGAATGGGCTGCCATTTCCTTCTCCAATGCATGAAAGTGAAAAGTGAAAGTGAAGTCGCTCAGTCGTGTCTGACTCTTAGGGACCCCATGAACTGCAGCCCACCAGGCTCCTCCGTCCATGGGATTTTCCAGGCAAGAGTACTGGAGTGGGGTGCCATTGCCTTCTCCAGATGTACTCTGCATGTAAGTTAAAAAAGCAGGGTGACAATATACAGCCTTGACGTACTCCTTTTCCTATTTGGAACCACTCTGTTGATCCATGTCCAGGTCTAACTGCTCCTTCAGGGATCAAACCTGTCTCTCCTGCACTGGCAGGCAGATTCTTTACCACTGAGCCAGCAGGGAAGCCCATCAATCCTGTTCTAATTGCCATTTTGAGATGAGAAATCAGGCCCATAGAGGGTAAATAACTTGCTCCAGGTCATGCAATCACCAGTGACTAGTCTACGAACTGGCGCTGTTTGATCCCTCCCCTGTATGGCTTCTGGTAGCAAAGAGGCAGTCTCCTTAAAAAACTCATCTGGGAAGTGAGTGGTATATTTCAGTTTGTTCTCCGGGCATGGAAGGTTTATTTATTTATTTGTATATTTTTGCTATATAAATTTTTATATTTATATATTTTTACAAAATATATTTTGTATACAAAATTATTGCATACAAATTTGTTTTGTATGCAAAATAAATCTGTATATTTATTTGTATATAAATTTATTTATATATTTGTTTATAAATATAAAAAATGTATTTGTTTGTCTCCACTGGGTCTTTAACAGCTATGGAAAGGCACCAAGGTGTGGTGGTGGGGGCAGGGGGCACTGTAGTGTATGGGGATAAACATTAGACATGGACCCACAAGCCCTCGGGTTCAATTCCTGGCCATGCTGGCTAGGAGCCTTTGACCTTAGGCAGGTCACTCGCTCTTCATGAGCCTCACTTTTCTCGCCTGTCAAATGGATTAAGATGCTCTATCTTAGAGGGCTGTTGTGAGTGCATGAGAATATGAATATTAAAGTGGTTTGTACCTAAATTTAGGGTGATGACATGATCATGGTTGCTACCAGTACCTTTTTTTTGTTGTTGGCTGCGCCGTGGGGCACGCAGGATCTCATTTCCCTGACTAGGGATTGAACCTGGGCCACAGCAATGAAAGCCCAGAATCTTAACCACTGTGCCAACCAGGAATTCCCATTATCTTAAAAAAAATTTTTTTTATTAAAAAAAAATTGGTCTGAAACAGCTGGCACCATTGGCATTTCTCTCTCCACCCCAGAAGGAGCGATGAGCATGGGTGTCCAAAGACCGTCTAAGGGGAGATTTCACTCCATCTCACTCCCCAGGGGACAGAGGAAGGGGCTTGCAAAGCTAGAGACCAAAGCTTCTGACTGGGGGCAGAGTGGGGACTCCCCAACTGGGAAGAGGATGGGAGTCTCAGGGCCCTAGGAAGACGAGACCTGTGCTCATGCTAATCCCTTGGGAGGGTGGAGCCTCAGAGGGACGAATTGTGCGGTGCCCTTAAGGCATCAATATCCAGGGAGCAGGTTGGCAAAACCCTCCCCAAACTGGCTCAGTATTAAAGTACTGCCGTCTAACTTACTGGCTAGAAAATGGAGCCTGAGGCCCCGGGCAGAACCAGGTGTCAGAGGGTCCTGGGAAATGTTCCCAAGGTGGGGGACTCCTAGGTTCCTTTGTACCTCTTAGCAAGGGTAGGCTCCACCAAAGCACACAAGGTAGAGACTTGGAACCGAGTTACCTGACTCAGAGCGATAAGGGACTGGGCCATGTATTAGCATGCTGGGGCTGCCCTAACAGTTTCATGAACAAAATGGCTTAAACAACAGAAGTCTGTTGTCTCACAGCTCTGGAGGCTGAAGTCTGAGACCAAGACACCAGCAGGGCTGTGTTCCCTCTGAAGGCCCAAGGGAAGGATCTGTTCCCAGCTTCTGGTCATTCCTGGGCTGGTGGCAGCTCAGCTCCAAACTTCACATGGCATTCTCCCGAGTGTGTTTGTGTCCACATTTCCCCTTTTTATAAGGACACCATTCAATACTCTGGTCACCTGATCCCAAGAGCCGACTCATTGGAAAAAAACCTGGTGCTGGGAAAGATTGAAGGCAGGAGGAGAAGGGTGTGGTATAGGATGAAATGGTTGAATAGCATCACTGACTCGATGGACCTGAGTTTGAGCAAGCTCCGGGAGACAGTGAAGTACAGGGAAGCCTGACGTACTGCAGTCCACATGGTCACAGAGTCAGACACAACTCAGCAACGGAACAACAACTTTCATATTAGAAAAGGAGCCCACCCTCTCCCAGTATAACTTCATTTCCAAATAAGGTCATCTTTTACTCCTTGGAAGGAAAGTTATGACCAACCTAGATAGCATATTCAAAAGCAGAGACGTTACTTTGCCAACAAAGGTCCGTCTAGTCAAGGCTATGGTTTTTCCAGTGGTCATGTATGGATGTGAGGGTTGGACTTTTTTTTTTATTATTATTAATTTTTATTTTTTAGTTTGTTTTGCTTTACAATACTGTATTCGTTTTGCTATACATTGACATGAATCAGCCACGAGTGTACATGAACTCTCCAACCTGTACTCAAGACAGCAAAAGAGACACAGATGTATAGAACGGCCTTTTGGACTCTGTGGGAGAGGGAGAGGTGGGATGGGTTGGCAGAGTGGCAGTGTAACATGTATGATATCATAAGTGAAATGAATCGCCAGTCCAGGTTTGATGCAGGATGCAGGATGCTTGGGACTGATGCACAGGGATAATCCAGAGAGAAGGTGTGGGGCGGGAGGGGGGAGGTGGGGGTCGGGATNGGTGGGATGGGTTGGCAGAGTGGCAGTGTAACATGTATGATATCATAAGTGAAATGAATCGCCAGTCCAGGTTTGATGCAGGATGCAGGATGCTTGGGACTGATGCACGGGGATAATCCAGAGAGAAGGTGTGGGGTGGGAGGGGGGAGGTGGGGGTCAGGATTGGGAGTTCATGTACACCCGTGGCTGATTCATGTCAATGTATAGCAAAACGAATACAGTATTGTAAAGCAAAACAAACTAAAAAATAAAAATTAATTAAAAAAATGAATAAGTAAAAATAAAATGAAACATCTTAATCCATATTTGCAACTGTGAACTCACATATATTAAAAAGAGATAGCATAGTGAAAATATACCTTTTGACAGTGAATACATGTTATTATCCATTTGTCTAAACCATACTCTGTATAACCTAGAGAGAACCCTAATGTAAACTATGGATATTGTATATGTCAATGTAGGTTTGTCGTCCATTGTAATAAATGCATCACTTCGTTCTAAAAGAGAAAATAGTCTTGAGAAAGAGAAAGAGAGAGAAAGAGAGATTTTGTCCTTAAAACAAAGTTCAAAAAAAAAGAAAAACAGCCTTACCCATTAGTCTAAGGATCTATAAATGATAGGTTCTGCTTTGTATTCTTCAACATTCAAAATTTGAGGCTTGTTTTGAAGGGAGATAATTATGTAGTGATCTTTAGAGAGCACACCCAATTTCTCTGGTTATAAAAAGCGTAATTCTGGGAAGCTGTACCAAGAGAGAACAGCCTGATCTGGTTTATAATAATATGTATGAGTGAAGTACAAAGTAATTTTGTTAGGGGAAGAATATTTTTAAAACACACCTGCAAGAATAACCAAAATATTTCATTATGTCACCTTTTAATGACTAGGACTTAGTTTTATTTGGCGTATTGGTATTTAGCTCAATCTACTTTCACTTCCATTTCCATTTCAGGTTAGAGTCTAATGTGTATACTATGCATTATGTGTGATGCTGGTAACATTTTGCTAATAATTAAGCTAAAATGCCTCTTGATAATTAATTATCTTTTGATATGATTAATACAGAAGGACATATTGTGAATTAGGTATAAATATTACCTATTCACAACAGAGAATTGTGTTTTCTTCATGATTTGCCATCATATACTCTCTTTTGAGAAACGAGGAAATATCACTATTTCCAGACCACAGGCCATCTCATAGTGCCTATGATATACTGGCTGGTGAAAGATTTTCCCTCAAGTAAGAAGCACATCGTCTTTTTTAAAATGGATTGTTTTTAAATAACTCAAAAATACCCATGGTACTAAAATATGAATATGATTTAAATCAGTTTTACATCTTAAATCCAAGTATTTTTAAAGTTATTTTTAACACTTCAAATTTTTTGGCACCTAGTTCATACTGATGACATTGAATTTCAGATAAAAACTGCTCTCTTATAAAAGAGACCAAAACTTAAGGACAAGGCAGCAATCAATCTTAAAACTTATTTTTCGCTTGTTTCCAAATAAGAAAAAAATTACCATAAACTGCAATATCTTAATTTTAGTGATGTATACTCCAGAAAAAACTCTCCAGAATTTCATCAGGAAGTAAATGGATGTGGGTCTCTAAATAGTCATGTCTTTAATGATAGAACTTGTTGTTCTCTGTGAGAAAGGCTTCTAAATTTTAGGATTTTTTTCTTACTCCCTACTAGTCTATTCTTAATATGTACTGAAAATTTATTATAGACTCTTATAGGTTTTTAAGGGTCATATCACTGCTCTGACAATTTAATAATAACAAAAGACAAAAGTCATGCTTCATTGGGCATTTGTTATATGCTAGACGAACAGGTAATTGCTTCACATAGCTTATCACTGGTTTGGCCAAAAAGTTTATTTGGGTTTCTCTGTAAAATGTTATAGAAAAAACCTGAACAAAATTTTTGGCCAACTCAGTACTTTAATCCTCATGAAGATCTTATGGGATAGGTAAGCAAAAAAAAAAAAAAAGATTAATTATGTCACTGCAGATCTAGCAGATCATTTTGAATTTGAATTTTATTCTTTCCAAATGTCTTCATGATGTTGAAAAGTCAATATGAGAGTGGTGAAGGGGTGGGAATGTGAGGGCAGGTATGGAGGGAGGAGAGAAAAAGAAAGTACCAAGAAGACACTAACACTAGTGTTAGGAGACATTTAAAATCAATGTGATCTTGGTGGAAAAGACTTCTGCCTTCTCTGCTAACATTGAGTCTTTATATCAAAAACAGATATGGATGGAGCTCATCATCATCTAGATTTCCTTCTATAAAGGCATTAGGTATTTTTATGCAAAATGCTGCTTTCTCCAGTTTGTAATGTGTTTGTATGTGTGTGTGTAAAAAGAAATTAAAAAACAATGTTTTCACTCTTCTTATCAGAAATTCAAAGGGATACAATTCTATAATTAATGGAAAAACAGGATCTCTATCCTGATTTAAAACAAAGTCCAAATAAGGAATTTGACCTTATATGTGCTGTGCTTAATCGCTCAGTCGTGTCCGACTCTGTGACCCCATGGACTTCAGCCTGCAAGGCTCGTCTGTCCATGGGGATTCTCCAGGTAATAACACTGGAGTGGGTTGCCATGCCCTTCTCCAGGGGACCTCCCCAACCCAGCGATCGAATCCAGGTCTCCCACATTGCAGGATGATTCTTTACCAACTGAGCCACCAGGGAAGCAACCTTATATATACATCTCAAATATGTGTGTGTGTGTGTGTGTGTGTGTGCGTGTGTGTGTGTGTGTGTGTGTGTGTTGTACATATACGAAGAGTTGACTCATTGGAAAAGACTCTGATGCTGGGAGGGATTGGGGACAGGAGGAAAAGGGGATGACAGAGGATGAGATGGCTGGATGGCATCACTGACTCGATGGACATGAGTCTGAGTGAACTCCAGGAGTTGGTGATGGACAGGAAGGCCTGGCATGCTGCAATTCATTGGGTCGCAAAGAGTTGAACACGACTGAGCGACTGAACTGAACTGATATACATATATATATATATATATATATGTATATAATAAACATGGGAAATTGTGAGAGATGGTGAGGGACAGGGAGGCCAGGTGTGCTGCAGTCCATGGGGTCACAAAGCCAGACATGACTGGGTGACTGAACAGAATGGAACAGATACATATCAAAACCTTAACAACCCTCATGCCCTTTCAGGCAATAATTAAATTTTTCAAAATCTAAATACAGTATACTAACACATATATATGGAATTTAGAAACATGGTAATGATAACCCTGTATGCGAGACAGCAAAAGAGATACAGATGAATAGAACGGACTTTTGGACTCTGAGGGAGAGGGAGAGGGTAGGAGGATTTGGGAGAATGGCACTGAAACATGTATACTATCATGTAAGAAACGAATTGCCAGTCTATGTTGGATACAAGATACAGGATGCTTGGGACTGGTGCACGGGGATGATCCAGAGAGTTGATATGGGGTGGGAGGTGGCGGGGGGGCGGGGGGAGCGTTTCAGAATTGGGAACTCATGTACACCTGAGACAGATTCATGTCAATGTATGGCAAAACCAATACAATATTGTACAGTAAAATAAAGTAAAAATAAAAAATTAAAAAAATTTTAAAAATTCTTTAAAAAGATACCAAAATCATATAGTTTTAAATACAAAAAAATATTTAGTGTACGGTAAAACACTGGCAAAAGACTAAATGCTCCTAATTGCAACCTTCTATATAGATATATATTTATTTGTGTGTGCTATGTGATAATAATACATGTGTAAAAATTATATATAAAGACTTTTCAGAGTCTTAAATTCATATAGCATTGTATATTATTAGAAGGAAAGCACAGGATTCGATATTGTGTAAAAATTCAGATGGTCTTTATTATATAAAATTTTTAAAAAAGGTAAGAGACCAATACCAACATCTGGGAGTAGTTATCTCTGAATAATTGGATTATTTATTCTTCCCCTTGTGTTCTGTTTTTATTCAGTTACTCTTTGCATTTTCTACAATGAGAATTCAATTCACTATGTTTATTTTTTTAAACGAATGCATTTAAAGTTACAAACACTTATCTTACTATCCCACGTATACTTAATTAAACTAGATTTTTTACTTGACAGATATTTTTCACTTTGAAGTTGATTATATCTTCTCAAATTATCTCACAAATTACTTGCTAATGTCACAGATGCTTTTGCATTTTGTGAAAGTGATAGTTGCTCAGTTGTGTCCGACTCTTTGTGACCCTATGGACTGAAGACCCCCAGGCTCCTCTGTCCGTGGAATTCTCCAGGCAAGAATTCTGGAGTGGGTTGCCATTCCCTTCTCCAGGGGATCTTCCTGACCCAGGGATGGAACTTGCGTCTCTTTCACCTCCTGCATTGCAGGCAGATTTTTACCATATGAGCCAACGGAGAAGTCCTTTGTATTTTAGATTCTACTTTAACAAATTTCAAAATCATTTAATGAAATAAATTTTAATAACTGAATTTATTCAAGACATAAGAAAAAACTTAGGACAATATTAAAGAAGACTAAATATGATAGAAATGTATTCAAATAGCTATTATAAATGAAAGAACTGGCTTAAAAGTGTTCAAAAATTCTTAAGTAATATCTATACTGAGACTTAGCATTACTAATTGCTCTATTACACCATTATAGAAAATTTCATTAGAAGAATACACGTTTGGTTCATTTTGGATACTTGATATGTCTTAAACTTTGAGTCCAAAGAAGAGGGGTCTATGAAGGGAGGAGTAGATTTTTGAACTTGAATGTTGGGAGTTAAGCTGCCTTACCTTTTATATAGTGTATTATGTTTTCAGAGATCTTTCAATATACTATTCTTACAATGCCACTGTGAGATACACAGGCCAAATATTTAATGAATTTGAGGGATTTTGTGGCTTTCTCAGCCAATAGGTCCCAAATCTATGAATAGAGGCCAAATCTTATAGTCCTGTATTTTCTAAATGTAACATCCTTTTTCTTTCTAAAGACAGCTCTTTAAATCCAGGTGAGGGAAAGCTTTTAGGCAATAGGATCTCACTACATGAGTCAAGTTATGGAACATAGTGGCTTTCTTTTCTAAATACAAACTAAAAGATTAAAACTGGAATTTATATGCGCGTGTTTCTGTTTCCTCTAGTTCCCATCTCGCATCACACGGTTCGCATTATTACAGTGCAAGGCACCTCAAGTGTGCTTCTCAGTTGTCCCTAGATGTGGGAACTAACCATAGCTTCCTTGTCTTTATTCAGCCACGGGAAAATAGTAACTAATATTTCGCCTCAGAAATCTCAATCAACATTTTACTCAGGCACTTCTAACATGCAAATACATGAAAATAATCTAAAAGGAACAGGCACTGTACTCAAAGGGTGTTTTACAAAATCTATTTCTGGCCTTATGAATAATGTATGCTGTATTCATACAGAAGTAAGGATACTAACGTGACTGACTGTAGTCAGACTAGCCAGCCTTCCTCCTGCTGCAAAGAGGTCTGAGTTTTGTTTTGTGTATGCCCTTTAAGACATTTCAACGAAATATCCGTCACACGTGTTGTGGAGTAAAATAGACTGAGCTACAGACAAAGCAGACACAAAAGCAATGGTGCTTCTGAAGTTTGTGAACAAGCAGGAGATGTCAGTCTTTGCAAGTGTACGACTCGTATTTATCAGTTTAATAAATTTCTAAATGCTTTATGACTCCAGTGATTAGGCATTAGAGCTAATTACTCTGAGTTTTTTTTTTTCTTCAAGGCTTACTTCCTACTTTGCCTCATTCAACTGAAACAATTAGATTCACCAAGAGAAATGGGTAATGTCTTTTCAAACCATATTTCCCATAACACTTAGTCTCCTGCAGCAAATCATTAAATCGTCAACAGATGCATTTCGTTTCAGTCTATACAACTTTGAATAATCATTTTGAAGGGCAAAAGTAGCTTATTTCCTTTTCCCCTTTGCCATCAAATATCTTCTCCTGCCCCAGTTAGACAGACAGGTTATTAAAGAAATCACTGTGCTCTTGTGCAACTTGCATACTAGTTTCTGTTTTTACTGTCGAGCATCGATATCAAATGTCATGAAAGGTCTTGGGGTAAGTAGAAAGATTCAAAGTTCACTTTGTGAACAAAGAAATGACTGATTGTTGATACATGCAGTAAAGGAACCATTGCTGTTAGTAAGGAGGAGCACTCCACAACTGGATCACCTAAGAAACTATATGTTTCAGAACTGACAAATTATTGGGAACCCCCCCCCAACTGCCTTTTGTTTCATCCCCCAAATATAAAGCAAGTATACTTTAGTGACATGATTTTTTTTCTGGCACCTTTCCATAGCCAATTCCATTCATGCAGAAAAAGGATAAAATTCCATCATTCGAGCATGACATCTCAAAATTCAAACTTAATGAGAGCTTTGGCAGCTTCTGTCGAAGGCAGACAGTGATTAACAAAACACTTCAGAGTACAAGGCACAGCAGTGCTCAAAGAAAACAGTGATGATCTCCACTTAATTGTAGAAAAGCCCAAAGCATCTGCCAGCCGAGGAGAGCTGGAGCCATAAGGAGCTATTGCTCAGATAGGCTGTCATCTCCAGAGATCAACAACCATATGCTCAGCTCAAGCACAAACTCCAAAGAAGTTAATTTTCTGACAAAATACAGGGATAAATATGACATTCAAACAAGTGTGCTCACCCATCCTGAACACACGTTCATCTGCACGCATCAGATTTATGCATCGTTTAAACACAAGCAAATATAATTTGTTTGGAACACAAACATTGCTGCATGGGTACAGGTATAATTAATCTTTGTCTGCTCCACAGGTTCTTGTGTTCTTCTGGTTAACCACGCTTTCAACAAACTTCTGATGAATGGAAAAGTCACTTGTTGCTTCATACCTTAACACATACTACACTTGTTCAGGCTCTTGAAATCAATGCAATTTTTAAACACAAGATGAAAAATAAGCCTATGATTGCTATGACACACAGAGAGAGATCTACCTGTCTACCATTCATCTATCTGTTTATCTATCAATGAAAGCAAAGCTAAGATTGTAACATTCTGAGATATACTGTTATGCATCTCCCTCTCTCTCTTTCTCTCTCTTCCTAAAATAAAACTGAGATCTTGGCAAAATATTTCTGGGATGCCACTTTGCCAATAAAAGCACAGGTATCCCCTTGATAGTTAAAAATAAGAGGTTGCATTCTAAGAAGGAAAAAAAATCCACATTCTCCCATCATTGAGAGATGGAGATTCTTCTTGAGGTGATACTTCCTCAAAGAATGCAACACGCAGCGTCAGACAGACCAGACTCAGCAGACCACCCACTGCGCACTAATGCCCTTTGCAAAAAAAAAAAAAAAAAAATCCAATTTCCCGTTTGTTTGTGTCATCAGCATCTTCCAAGGCTACACTGAAATTTAAGTGTTAGCTTCCTTTTCCTAATCGTAGCCACTCTCATGTTGAGGTTACAGTGGAAAATGTCACATTGTCATGTCCCTGTGTAAGCTCTGTTAGAGTTAATTTGTTATCTTGTATTTGTCATTTTCATATATTTTAAAACATTTTTTCTGATAATAAAATTAGTTTATGCCTAAAATAATTTATAAAATTCAGGCAGGTACAAAGAAGAAATTTTTAATCTTTAAAGTCACCATTATCAATTTTTCTCAAACTTATATCCATATATGTGGATATAAATATGTATGTGTAAGTAATATACATAAACATATATATATAATGATGAGATACGGAATTCATACTAAAATATATTTATATGTTTATTTTTATCCCTATATTATACTCTGAACTTTAAGCATTACTTGTGTAAATAAATTGTATAGATTTGAAGATACTTTTAAACTGCTAATTAGCATCCTGTTGCATAGATGGACTTACTTAACCATGACTTATTTAAGAACTCTCCTCTTTGGAGTTTTTTTAATTTTTAGTGACTATAAATGGCACTATGGTGAAATTCATTATAAATATATTACTAATTATTTTAACTGAAGTTTTAAGATCAAGTGATATTTTAAGACTCTTGATATGTGTTATTAAGTATTCCTCAAGAATGTTAATGACAAATTCATACCAGATATTTGTAAAGATTACCATCTAATGTCATCTTCATTATAGATTTTTTTTTCCTGTAATTAAACATATTCTAGACTACTATACCAAGAAAAGGGTTTGTAGTCTGGGGAACAAAATTGAATATGACAAAGTTGATAAAAATGCTTCCAAATCAAGGTGATTTCAGTAGAAATAATATTTACAAATAATTTTAAGTGGAAAAATATAAGAATAATCATACTTTCAGTTAGAATTGAAATGCTAAGATTTGGGGTAAAATATAGTTTTTACTTTATGAATGAGATAATAGAGGAAATAAAAGTCTATATAAATAAAAATAGAAAAGGCAACAAAAAGTAAAAGAATTACTTTTGAGTCATAGGGACAATTTATCCTTTAGGTCAAAAATATATATTGATTTAAGATTTTTATACACTTTTCAAGTCTGTCTGTCTTAGAGCATGCACACTCCACTCTCGAATAAATTTGTGAACATTCTGAACCCTTGATCTACTACAGTACCTTTTCTATCAGACTTCATAAAATAAACAGTCTGTACCCCTACTGCTTCTATTCCCTCACCATCCTCTTCCTGATAAGCTAATCTGACTTCCATCCCCACAACTGTCCTATAAAAACACTTTTCTAAGCACACCATTCATTTGTCTTGCTTAGTGTCTTTGGTTTATTTCTCTCTCTTTTACCCCTTTTCTTTGTATTTCCTTCTTCTTGAAACTATTTTCTACTCTGTCAAACACATTATACCCTTTCCTGTGCCCCTCTTCTTCCTTCCTCTGAGAATGAGTTCTCTCTCCCTCTTCTCCATTCAAACTACCTTTTTTTTTAAAGACATAGCAAAATCAACATTGCTCCAAAAAGCCTTCTCTCATGGTTATGACTCTAAAGAATTCATAGCACACATTTGACATTGATAACATATCACCTACCAATACTGTTTTATGAACATATTTTAACTCTCACGATAAATTTTAAACTGCATGAAGGGAGAATGCCTGAGGATTTTATATTTAGGCATTTATTTGCCCATTATTTCATCCGTGCCAAAGAAGCCAACAATTGGAGAGTCTAGCTGTCTTATAAGGACCAGATGACTCTACTATCTCTAAGTGCCTGTAATTAACACTGTCTCCTCTGCAGTCATTCCTACTCCTTTCCATGTCATACGATGTTTATTCTATCATTCTGACATTACCATGAGCATTCTCCTATGAAATACTGAATTTTAAAATAACACACTACCTAGAATACAACAAACACTCAACACATCGATACTGCACCCTCTCTTTTGCTTCAATTACCAACCCTATTACTTCATTTTCTGTAGAAAATGCCATTTCTTGGCCTCTAAATATCCAACTTATCTTCCTGTTTGTGGGAATCTCTCTCCCATAGTGCATTAAAGTTCTGCTCTAAGATGGCATCAGTTCAGTTCAGTTCAGTCGCGCAGTCGTGTCCGACTCTTTGTGACCCCATAAATCGCAGCACGCCAGGCCTCCCTGTCCATCACCAACTCCCGGAGTTCACTCAGACTCACGTCCATCAAGTCCGTGATGCCATCCAGCCATCTCACCCTGGGTCGTCCCCTCTCCTCCTGCCCCCAATCCCTCCCAGCACCAGGGTCTTTTCCAATGAGTCAAGCCTTCGCATGAGGTGGCCAAAGTACTGGAGCTTCAGTTTTAGCATCATTCCTTCCAAAGAAATCCCAGGGTTGATCTCCTTCAGAATGGACTGGTTGGATCTCCTTGCAGTCCAAGGGACTCTCAAGAGTCTTCTCCAACACCACAGTTCAAAAGCATCAATTCTTCGGCGCTCAGCCTTCTTCACAGTCCAACTCTCACATCCATACATGACCACAGGAAAAACCATAGCCTTGACTAGACGGACCTTAGTCGGCAAAGTAATGTCTCTGCTTTTGAATATACTATCTAGGTTGGTCATAACTTTTCTTCCAAGGAGTAAGCGCCTTTTAATTTCATGGCTGCAGTCACCATCTGCAGTGATTTTGGAGCCCAAAAAAACAAAGTCTGACACTGTTTCTACTGTTTCCCCATCTATTTCCCATGAAGTGATGGGGCCAGATGCATGATCTTCGTTTTCTGAATGTTGAGCTTTAAGCCAACTTTTTCACTCTCCTCTCTCACTTTCAACAAGAGGCTTTTTAGCTCCTCCTCACTTTCTGCCATAAGGGTGGTGTCATCTGCATATCTGAGGTGATTGATATTTCTCCCAGCAATCTTGATTCCAGCTTGTGTTTCTTCCAGTCCAGCATTTCTCATGATGTACTCTGCATAGAAGTTGAATAAGCAGGGTGACAATATACAGCCTTGACGTACTCCATTTCCTATTTGGAACCAGTCTGTTGTTCCATGTCCAGTTCTAACTGTTGCTTCCTGACCTGCATACAGATTTCTCAGGAGGCAGGTCAGGTGGTCTGGTATTCCCATCTCTTTCAGAATTTTCCACAGTTTACTGTGATCCACACAGTCAAAGGCTTTGGCATAGTCAATAAAGCATGCTATGCAAAATTATGCAATAAAATCACTTGACTTAAGGGGAAAGTGGAGCTAGGGACACAACTTCATCAATGACACATTTAAAATTTTTAAAAACTAACAAAAATAATAGCACAGTTTCATATATGTCATTATTAAGAAATTCATAAATACTATGATAAATATGGTATTTTACCTTGATAGACACCAGGCATTTGCTCGTGAGTGAGTGATGGTAGTGATGCAGCGGGTGAGTTAGTGTGAAGTGGTGGGAGGAGGGTTATCTGAAGCCGGATAGAACATCTCAACACCAGATGTGGATAGCTATGACTCATAATACACACAATGAACTTGGGGATCTAGTAGACATCTGAAGTTTGTTTATGGGTGGGTAGGTGGGTGTGTTTTGAGTATTCCTCAGTGGCTCTGGTCAACTGAGCAGTTTTCTGCATTCACCTAGTCTTTCTCATAATCATAACTAAAGAAACGTGAAATTTCATTATGCTCAATCTGGGCCCTGAGCTATCAGCTGAAATTTGTGCTTCCAGAGGAAGGGTTATATCAGAAATGCATGCATTTTCCACATTTATACGTGCGTTTCTATCCCACTTCGAATACCCCAAACACTGCCAGCTCTGTATAAAACTCAGAACAAGAACAGGTTCTTCAAATGTTTTAGGTTCAATATAAATGTTTCTGTCATTTGGTCCTTATGAACCAGTGGGTTTACTGGTATTCCATACCTGTGATGCTTTGAGCTGTCATCTACAGCTTATTACATACAAATAATAGTCACAATATCTCAAGTTTATAGCAACCTCAAGTCTTCTTCTCTAAATAGCTAATTGCTTTTTGAGACATGACTTGACTTTTTCTACCCTTCACTATTAAATAAGAGATAATCATACTGTTATGATGATAACACTACTGTTTAGTGTTATTTAAAGACAAACTCAACTGTATTCAACATCCTTCGACTGCCAAGTGAAGCCCTCACTCATGAGTGAGTGATGGTAGTGATACAGCGTGATCAGTGACACAGTGATGGTGCCAAGATTTACTTATTGTAAAGGCCAAATGGGCCTGAAGATGCAAGTTTCACAAAAACTTGATTTATACACTCACATGATATGTTTCTGTCAATTACTTAATCCATACTTATTTTTGAACTCAAAATTGGGATCAGTTACCTGAGGAGGGAAAAAAATGAATTTGTTTTTTTGTGTACCCTAAGGACAAGCCAGGAAGAACAGAAAAGAAAATCTTATACAGGGTTGAACTTTGCATGACACATTTCCTTGTCCTCTTCAGCTAGAAAGAGAAATTCAATGAATTGGGAGATTGGGATTGACATATATATACACTACTGATACCATGTATAAAATAGGTAACTAATGAGAACCCACTGCATAGCCCCAGGGCTTCCCTGGTGGCTCAGACGTAAAGAATCTGCCTACAAGGCAAGATACCCAGGTTTGATCCCTGGGTTAGAAAGATCCCCTGGAGTAGGAAATGGCAACCCACTCCAGTATTCTTGCCTGGAGAATCCATGGAGAGAGGAGCTTGGTAGACTACAGTCCATGGGGTTGCAGAGCTGGGCACGACTAAAGCAATTTAGCACACATGCATGACACATAGGATTTAAGTGAACTGTGTTGGGCTCCCTGGTGGCTCAGATGGTAAAGAACCTGGGGGGTTACAGTCCACAGATTCACAAAGATTCAGACAAGACTGAACAACTAACACTTTCACTTTCACTTTATAGCACAGGGGACTCTACTCAAAGCTCTGTGGTGATCTAAATGGGAAGGAAGTCCAAAAAACAGGAATATATATATATATATATATATATATACATATAATTTATTCACTTTGATGTACAGTAGAAATTAATGCAACATTTTAAAGCACCTGTACTCCAAAAAATTTTTTTTTTTTTTTTAAATTTGAAGATTAACAACAAACTGGTTTAAGAGAAGATATCTATCCGGGTAGATCTGTTGAAATAGTTTCAGTGTGGAAAGATGTTTGTAACCTTGAATGCTCACATTGTCACAAAAGTTCTCAATAATCAGGCAGACGATTATAATAATCATCCACCCCGTGGATGACATGTAGCCTCTTCTTCACAGTATCTCATTTAAGCCCAGTACTTTCACAATGGGCTAACAAACAAAGTGCTAGCGTGGCAAAGATAGGGGCTAGATAGGAGCCCAGTTAAACATGTCTCCCTGTACCCAAATTGATATGGATACTATCACTGTTAAATATCAGGATGCCAACATGACAGATCAATATGAAATCAATATATACCTAGACTCAATCATCTAGTCATCTACTTGATAGTTTTCTCATTACACTAAACTACTTCCAACAGAGATTCTGCTCACTGGAAAAGAAAAAAACTTTTCTAGATTTGGATTTTTCTTATCCACCTACCCTGTTTCTGCCAGCAAAATCATCTGGTTACTTATCAACAGGGAATCTACTTTAAAATTAAGTGAGGTTAAGTCAAGTCACTCAGTCATGTCCGACTCTTTGTGACCCTGGATTTTCCAGGCAAGAACACTGGAGTGGGTTGCCATTTCCTTCTCCAGGGGATCTTCCCAACCCAGGGATCGAACCTGGGTCTCCTGCATTCCAGGCAGATGCTTTACCTCTGAGCCACCAGAGAAGCACTTTAAAATTAAGGAAGTAGGAATCTACTTCATAATTAAGGAAACTTGATGCCTAAAAGTTTCATTGTTCTTACCATGCTGCTGCTGCTGAAGGCAATGCCAAAGAACACTCAAACTCCCGCACAAGTGCACTCATCTCACACGCTAGTAAAGTCATGCTCAGAATTCTCCAAGTCTTCAGCAATACGTGAACCGTGAACTCCCTGATGTTCAAGCTGGTTTTAGAAAAGGCAGAGGAACCAGAGATCAAATTGCCAACATCCGCTGGATCATGGAAAAGGCAAGAAAGTTCCAGAAAAACATCTACTTCTGCTTTATTGACTATGCCAAAGCCTTTGACTGTGTGGATCACAAGAAACTGTGGAAAATTCTGAAAGAGATGGGAATACCAGACCACCTGACCTGCCTCCTGAGAAATCTGTATGCAGGTCAGGAAGCAACAGTCAGAACTGGACATGGAACAACAGACTGGTTCCAAATAGGAAAAGGAGTACGTCAAGGCTGTATATTGTCACCCTGCTTATTCAACTTCTATGCAGAGTACATCATGAGAAACGCTGGACTGGAAGAAACACAAGCTGGAATCAAGATTGCCAGGAGAAATATCAATAACCTCAGATATGCAGATGACACCACCCTTGTGGCAGAAAGTGAAGAGGAGCTGAAAAGCCTCTTGATGAAAGTGAAAGAGGAGAATGAAAAAGTTGGCTTAAAGCTCAACATTCAGAAAACGAAGATCATGGCATCTGGTCCCATCACTTCATGGGAAATAGATGGGGAAACAGTAGAAACAGTGTCAGACTTTGTTTTTTGGGGCTCCAAAATCACTGCAGATGGTGACTGCAGCCATGAAATTAAAAGGCGCTTACTCCTTGGAAGAAAAGTTATGACCAACCTAGATAGTATATTCAAAAGCAGAGACATTATTCTGCCGACTAAGGTCCATCTAGTCAAGGCTATGGTTTTTCCTGTGGTCATGTATGGATGTGAGAGTTGGACTGTGAAGAAGGCTGAGCGCCGAAGAATTGATGCTTTTGAACTGTGGTGTTGGAGAAGACTCTTGAGAGTCCCTTGGACTGCAAGGAGATCCAACCAGTCCATTCTGAAGGAGATCAACCCTGGGATTTCTTTGGAAGGAATGATGCTAAAACTGAAGCTCCAGTACTTTGGGCACCTTATGCGAAGAGTTGACTCATTGGAAAAGACCCTGATGCTGGGAGGGATTGGGGGCAGGAGGAGAAAGGGACGACCGAGGATGAAGCTATGGTTTTTCCTGTGGTCATGTATGGATGTGAGAGTTGGACTGTGAAGAAGGCTGAGTGCCAAAGAATTGATGCTTTTGAACTGTGGTGTTGGAGAAGACTCTTGAGAGTCCCTTGGACTGCAAGGAGATCCAACCAGTCCATTCTGAGGGAGATCAACCCTGGGATTTCTTTGGAAAGAATGATGCTAAAGCTGAAACTCCAGTACTTTGGCCACCTCATGCGAAGAGTTGACTCATTGGAAAAGACCCTGATGCTGGGAGGGATTGGGGGCAGGAGGAGAAGGGGACGACCAAGGATGAGATGGCTGGATGGCATCACGGACTCAATGGACATGAGTCTGAGTGAACCCCGGGAGTTGGTGATGGACAGGGAGGCCTGGTGTGCTGCGATTCATGGGGTCGCAAAGAGTCGGACACGACTGAGCGACTGAACTGAACTGAACTGAACTGCGTAGCGCAAGACTTGTCAACGGAAGACATTCAATTATTGTTATTCAGTTGAATGAATGAATGAAACTACTCTCTGTGTTCCATTTTTTGGGGGGTGGGACTGAAAAATGGAAATTTAATGTTGCAGGAAAGGCAGATGCTCAGGGGGTGGATTCCAGTCGGGGGCACCACCCTGTCCCTGGTCTTGGGCTAGCGATGCGGAAGCAAGAAGGGCAGGGCCCGGCACACAAGTGTGTACCCCAGGCGGCTCAGATGCAGGTAGTCATACATACCATAGTGGCTGATGGTACCATCTGGGTGCCCCAACCAGGATCTGCGTCCAGGAAGTGGGCCCGTGGGTGGCCAACCAGTCACCTGTCGGTTTTTCTCTTGAAGTGGGTTGGGGCGCTGGCCCCGAATAAGCAGGCCCAGCACCGTGAGCCCATGCCTGGGGCTGCCGCTGCGTTCACCAGTTGCACTATGGTCTTGATGCCGCCAGTCACCTGCCCTGCGGTGCGCCCGTGGTTGTTGGTACCCACCCAGACCACCGCCGTCTAGGGGCGGAGGTGTTCCAGCTCCCAGTTCTCGTTCTCCCGACGCCACAGCCCACGCTGCGTGCTGTCACCGCCAATGCCAAAGGTAAGTGCGTGCAGAGGGGAAAAGAGCTCCTGCCGGATCTCCCCACTGGTTCGTGAGCTGGACAAAGGAGTCCCCAATGAAGACTTCAGGTTCCTCATCTTTGCTGTCGGCTACCATGGTGCGGCTTCCCTGATGGCTCAGTTGGTAAAGAATCCGCCTGCAATACAGGAGACCCCGGTTTGATTCCTAGGTCAGGAAGATCTGCTGGAGAGGGGATAGGCTACCCACTCCAGTATCTTTGGGCTTCCTTGTGGCTCAGCTGGTAAAGCATCCATCTGCAATGAGGGAGGCCTGGGTTTGATCCCTGGGTTGGGAAGACTCCCTGGAGAAGGGAAAGGCTACTCACTCCAGTATTCTGGCCTGGAAAATTCCATGACCTGGAGAAGCCCATGGGGTCGCAAAGAGTCAGACAAGACTGAGTGACTTTCACTTTCAAGATGGTGCAGGGACATCCGGCGCCCGGAGCCCTGCATGTTGTGCACCCGGCATGAGCTTGCTGGCTGGGTTCCTTTCTCCACTAGTCTTGGGGCCTCAGCTCCTTCACTTAGGAGGGGAGGTGGGATTGGGAACCCTCGCTTCCCCCGTGGCAGCCACACAGTGGGCTCATCTGCCTCCTCCTGCCCCCAGGGGAGTTGGGGGGGTGTCACTCTTGGGTTGCGGTGGCTGGCGCACCCTGGGGGAGCGTGGGGGTCCGTTTTCTTTTTAAATCAATTACTCTGATAAATTTTGTCATGTGTCATAGCTTCTTGAATATAAATTTGTTTTAGTAGTATTGAATGCTAGTAGCATCTCTCCATGTTTTTGCATTTCTGTAGATGTCTAGTGTTATTCATCAGAGATTTTGTTATTCCTGCTTCCATAAACTTTGCCTCCTCTATGTTCATGCATTCACTTTTTTTCACCTTCAAGCCTAGATTGGTTCCTGCTGCAACAGGAAGAATATAGGAGGCTTCCTGCCAGCTCTCCCTTTTGCTCATATCTGGTATCCGTTCTGCTCATCTAACTTGTAAGTCATCTGGTTCCTGCTGATCGGCCTGGCTTTTGACCATCTACCTTGCCTTCCTGCTTTGGGAATCTTCAGTTCATCCATGCCTCCTTGTCTCTCACTCGTCTTCTCTTTGCCCTGATCCTCCAGGCAGGCACTGATTTCTCCTTTTCTTCTTGGTTCCGGACTGACTGAAACATCTTGACCTCTGACTCACCTGTGTGTGTGAATTATGGACTAATCTGTATAGGTGCTGTTTCATCACCTCACCTGGATCCCTTCCTCTGAACATGCCTTAACTTTCCTGGTATTACATGCATGTGTTACTATATTAAGCTACAGGTCTGCCTCTGACACGGTATTTCTTTTGAACAAAAGTACTATTCATATTTCTTCACACTGTGATTATGGAAGCTGAGGTACAGAGACATAAACTCTAAGCTAACTGCTATGTTATTTATGGTATATATATATATACAAAACACATCACTAATGAATCTGAAGTGTGTTAGTCACTCAGTTGTGTTCAACTCTTTGCAACCCCATGGACCGTAGCCTATCAGGCTCCTCTGTCCATGGGATTCTCCAGGCAAGAATAGTGGAGTGGGTTGTCATTTCCTTCTCCAGGGGATCTGAAAGTAATGTTCAATCTCCCACATACTAATTAAGTATTCTTGTGACTGTGACTGTGCATCTGTGGAATATCTGTGGAATCTAAAGTACATGCAGAGGTTTAGGGCCCCCGCAAATCACTGAATCAGAATCTTGAGATGGGACCTCGACAGATGTATTTTCAGAAACTTCATGAATCATTCTGATGGACAGCACAGGTTGAAGTTGAACAGCATTGCTGCACTAACGATAACCCTAAACATCATATATTGGACCTGACAACGAGTATCTCAAATGTTTGACAACTAACAAATGCCAATATTATTCATTGCTACCTGTTTGCATCTAGTTTCTCATTTAATTAACCTTCAAGTCAACATTATGAGCCAGGTGCTATTGTATGCTGCTGCTGCTAAGTCGCTTCAGTCGTGTCCGACTCTGTGCGACCCCATAGATGGCAGCCCACCAGGCTCCCCCGTCCCTGGGATTCTCCAGGCAAGAACACTGGAGTGGGTTGCCATTTCCTTCTCCAATGCATGAAAGTGAAAAGTGAAAGTGAAGTCGCTCAGTCGTATCCGACTCTTCGAGACCCCATGGACTACAGCCCACCAGGCTCCTCCATCCATGGGATTTTCCAGGCAAGAGCACTGGAGGGTGGTATTGTATAGAAGATGCTTAAACATGAGAGGACCAAGGTTACATAACTAATTGCAGAGTAAGAACTTAAATCCAAGTCTTCTTTATGCTTAAATATTGTGCCATATGGCATAATATAGCTCATTGACCAAATTTCCTTATAAATGGTATAATTATTATTTAATCATAGCTTTATTACTATAGTCAATAATTTCAAAAGAAATCCAATTATCTCATTACCTTGCTTAAGGATTTCTATAGTCTTCTCACTGCCAACCATAAAGAATAAACTTTCCTTATTATGGTGTAAAATATTTTTCACAATCTATCTTCCAATTCCTCCTTCAATTCTGTCTTCAGGATCTATCATTTCCTCTATACAGTGATCATGCTCAATTTCCCATCTTGTTGGTAACACACTAACACTGAAACAATAAAATGCCTTTGTATTGGGATTTGAGGGTCATTTGAGGGTCAGATTTTGAAGCAATTGAGGAAGAGCTATAGGAAGCAGGGATCCAGGGATCAGCTTTGTTATGAGCAAAGTGGAAATGGAAGAGGCACCTTGGGTCCAGTATCCTCCTGGACTCAAGGAAGATCCTTCCTGGATGAAGCAGCTGGATAGCTACAGTCTTCCCACCTGGGCTATTAGTTTTACTATTAGGAGTCATCAAACGATGTTTTTGAACTGTGACTACCTTCAGAGAAACGAAAGATCCTAAGTGTGAATTTCCAAAAAACGAGCAAATCCATATATACAGCCCCCAAATAAAAACCAAAAATCTATAGCGCAGAGACCTCTCTTAGGCCCTCTCCCAGTCACTCTCTCCCCGAGGGCTAACCACTGTCTCAACTTCTGACACTGTAGATGTATTTTGCTTGTCTTTGAATTTCATAAAATTTAACCATGACAGAATATACTCTTTTTCTGTCTTACGTCTGCTCAACATTGTGAAATTCACTCATGTTTTTGGATGCAGTTTGTTCATTCTCATTGCTATATAGTATCCCCATAAATTAATATGCTTCTGTTTATTTATCATTTTTACTGCCGAGGGACTGAGTTATTTGCAGTTTTTGGCTATTACAAATAGTACATAATATTATTCCATGTGTTTTATGGTGAAAATATGTACCCAGAGAGGAAGATACATACTCACAGAAAAGGAATTGCTGCAGGATATAGATCCAGTCAGCTCTATCTGATGCTGCCAAACTGACTTCCAAAGACTTATGTTTCCATCAACAGCAGATGAAAATTCTAGTTATTCTTTATTCTAGAATAGAACTTGGTGTTGTCTGGCTTATTCATGTAAGCCATTCTGGTGGGTATGAGGTGTTATTACAATGCACTTTAAATTGCATTCCTGAGATGACTAATGAAGTGGTGACCCTTTTTATTGGCCATTGGATATTCTCTTTTATGTCCATAGAGGATTTTGCAAATTTTCTAACTGTGCCTGTCTCATTTAAAAATTTCTGTAAGAATTCTTTGTATATTCTGGATATGGGTTCCTTGTCAGATATAAGTATTGCAAACATATGTGTGAATAATTTAAATCTGCAGTTGGTTCAGTGTAGACACCCTCCAATTACCAAATACTGGTGGTGTCAGCCTGGTGGATTTAACAACAAAATACAACTCTAGAGACTTATTCCTGAGAACATGAATCAGAATCCCAGAGGTGGGGACTGACTGCATTCTCTTCATCATTGTATCCCAAGTGCCTAAATAACCACTCTTCTTAACTGAAACAGATATTTAAAATTTAATCTTTAGTTCAAGATTCAGTCTTTCACCAAACCATATATATCCAGTACAATATAATGCATTTTCTCACATGATTAAAGTGAATTACCTAATTTATAGGACTTGAAAAACAAGGAAAAATAATTTATTTTTACATGTTTACTTGGTATTCATGAGGATAATAAAATAAATTTTCTAATAGAATATTTAATAATATATAAAAATGAAAGTCATTTAAAATTGCTTTTAACTTATTCCACATTAAACAATGCCATGAATTAAAACATTTTTAAGGGGGAGTTATGTAATTTTACGGACTCTACCTGCTGATGCAGGAGACGCAGTTATGGGTTCGATCCCTGGATCAGAAAGATCCCCTGGAGAAGGAAATAGCAACCCACTCCAGCATTCTTGCCTCGAAAATTCCATGGATAGAAGAGCCAGGGAGGCTATAGTCCATGGGATTACAAAGAGTTGGACATGACTAAGCACGTATGCAAAAAGAATGTGATTATATAGCTTAGCCGGGGAAGTTTATAGTTCAAAATCAGCTGGGTTATGAGCTCTGGGGGAAAAAAATGGGTAGAAATTAAAAGGCTGCAAGTTTTGGCTCATGATTAAGAAAATGGGGTGACAGCTGCCCAACACTGGAGATGCCTTTCAGGAGGCTGTGAACGATGCATTATGAAGAGTAATCACATGGAGTTTGAGTTTCCGTTTGGATGGAAATATCCACAGTGCTCAGATTAGATAACCTGTAACAGTACCTTGCAGCTTTAAACTCTATGTATTTCTGCATTGTGACCCCTGATGTATGCAAGCACAGTTCTTGTCCTGGAAGTGAAATCCTCCCAAGCCCCACTGCTCTTGATATTTTTGCCCTGAATGAAGGGCATCACCTTAGGTTTTGAAAGTTACCCTTTGAAAGAATTTTCTCCAAAAGGAGATTTTCCTGTCCTTGATCAAGCAGAGAGGTTCTTGTCATCAGACTTTGTTCCTCTTTTTGGATCTATTCTTGCTCTATATTTTTAGGGACCTCCCTGAGTTAGATCCAAGATGTTCTGTGAAATGGAAATGTAGCTCAGTGGAAAGCAAGATTGACAGTGAAAATTCTCAATCTGCCATTTACAAGGGATAATTTTTCAACATTGAATATAAAAAGCTCTGCCTGAGGGTTGCATTATAGCCAGTGGGGTGTCCTGTCAACCAATGTGCTGGGAAAGAGGTTTATACAACTCATTCTTCTCAGTAATTATTGCCTTAAATCAGAGCATCTGAGCATGCTAAATGAGACTTAGTTCATAATTGTCAGATATTCATGTAATGGATTCAGCTAAAAGGATTTTAAACATTTGGGACAATTTGTCCCTCTGTTCTAGAAGCTGCACTTGGCATGCATGGTATGAATTTGCCCCTTGAAATTGGCGAGAGGATGATGTGAGAACCTTGGATGCCTGGCTTCAGTTTGGAATGTTTCCTGTCTTCCTTGCCACCCAACACTGCATTGCTGGTGTCACTCCGGCCTGTAACAGACAAAAATATCCGCAGGACGTTACCGACTCCAGGGTGCACTAAAATCTGGAGCTTAATTCTCAGGCTGAAAACTCACAATCACCAGTATTTTCAGCTGGTTTCTTAACTTGTGTTTCCAAGTGCTCTAGGAGATTCATTAGGCAGCTTTTTAGTCTTATGTTAGAAAGTGTGCTGTGTTAATCCCCAGACATGTCCTGAACTACTCAACATATAGGGCCCACACTGAAGACTGTCAAAGTTTTGGTATGAAGAAACAAGACGGTTCAAATGAGTCTTTTCTTAGATCTCTAATACACAGGGTGTGAACCCACAGCAGGGAAATCACACCATGGCTGTCAATCAAAATTGTCCTAAATTTTCATATTTCAGTGGGGTTGGCATGCAATTAACAGAGTTAGAAGCCACTTGAAGGTCTCTTGTAATATTGTCTTGGGAACATTTGGGGAGCTTCCTGAGAAAATATTATTTGATTATGGCTCAGATGGTAAAGAATCTGCCTGCAATGCAGGAGACTTGAATTCAGTTCCTGGGTTGGGATGATCTCCTGGAGGAGGGAATGGCAACCCACTCCAATATTATTGCCTGGAGAATTCTATGGACAGAGGAGCCTGGTGGGCTACAGTCCATGGGTTTGCAAAGAGTCAGACACAACTGAGTGACTAACACTTTCATTTTGATAAACAAACATTCAAGATCTGTGGTCTTTAAGCATGTATAGATCTCTGACTTACTCTCAAAGAAATTTTCTATGCGGATGGAACCTCCCTGGTGGGAATGTTCATTTTAGAGGTCCTCTTGGTTAAAGGGGAATCCTTGAGTCTATATAGCATTCTATTTCACAGCCATACCCAGATTCTGTTGTGGATAAACCACATTTTTTCAATCTTTTAAAAGTTCTGATTAGTTTTCACAGGTAATATAGGAGCACACTCCTGCGGGAGTATTTCAAGCAAGGAAGAGCTATAATCAGGATTATTAAGAGTTAATCTGTTTTCACTCCTGCCTCTAATTTCACTCCAGCTGATTGTATCCTAAAGGTAGTCATTATTAATAGCAGAATATCATTTTCTGATCTTTTTAATGCATTAATATGTATGAGCACATACAAATGCATAGTTGAGAAAATAGTAAAGAAATCTTAGAGTACTTTTTTTTTCCTATTTGAGTTTTCATTAAAAAAATAAATTCTGTTAAGCCAGAAATCATTAGTTTTGGGGATTGTTTACTGTTGTCCCTGTTTACAAACTCAGAACTGGAGTTTTCCAGAGGCCCCTCTCACACATGAGCTATACTATTTCATTTGCTGCCCCCCAACCCGCCCGCCCCCTTTCCCCTTTCCTTT
>SJXQ01008557.1:0-42910 GCA_006408695.1 Aepyceros melampus | reverse complement strand
CCCCATTGCCCTTTCCATTGTCTCACAGTCCAGCTGCATCAAGAGGAAAAACACTTCATTCAGTGCAACAATTCAGAAAGCCTTGTCTGTGTTTTCGGATTAAACTATATGTAAGATTTTTGAACCAACAGAGGGAGAAAATGGAATGACCAACAAAGATTTCAATTTAAAGAGCTGAAGAGTCTACATAGGTTGCTCAAGCAGCAAAGGAATATTTCTTACAGCCTCAGAGAGAGAAATGGGATAATTGCCAAGAAAAATGGGTCTGTCTGACTTATTATGCTATTTCCACCAAATTCAAGTAGCTTCTCTTATCCCTTCTTTTTTGACCATTTGACATCTGAGCAGAAGGCAAGAGCTCTTTCTGCAAAAGTTGAGCTTGATTGCTTACAATTTCTGCCCCCAGGGGTTCCCACCCCTCCCTTGATTAGGAGAAATGGCCCCCTGCTCATTCTGTCAAGATGCCCAGGCCGCACAGTGAATAAGGGAGAAATCTCATTTTGGAGACAAGCATTCTCTGTGAACTCTATTAAGCAACAAAGCAGCCAGGCTTTCATGAGGTCATATTTCCAGGATATAATCACCAACTTCTTGGGTGCAATAGAAGGCCCCTGCCGGAGTCCACTCTTTCCATGTTCGTCAATGTGATTATTTCACGATAACAGCTTTCTCGAGGGAGTCTGAGATGCTTTCTGCACATTTTAATGAGCCTGTCATTCTGCCTCAATTCTTTCCCTTAGTCTTTATTTCTTCTCTGCCTCTTTTCTTTCATGTTAGCCACATGTATTTAGAAGGCTGAGAGGACACAGAGATTTTTAAATGTCATCCATCACGGATGGAAATCTATTGTCTTCCCTTCTGGAAATGTAGCAATATTGCATTGTCTTGGCTTAACAGGGTTAAAGATACTCTATATCTGTGTTCTGAGGAAACAAACAAACAAACTGTATAACTGAGCATGAAATTTCGATATGCTCCTAAATAAAGAATAATCTTAGTTTTCAGGAACATTGAAACACATTAAGTACAGTTATAATTAAGAGCATTGCAATAAATAACCTTGGTAGTAAAAGATTTCAGAGTCCTATCCAACGACCCAGCAAATTTAAGATTCTGTGGTTATATGGTTTTTCTGTAGTTCACTAAAAGAGACCCAGTGGTTCTAGGGTTAACATTTTCATTTGGAAGTGTTACTTAATTTAACAACAAATACTGAATGTGAGATTCATAAAAATTTGGTTTTTATTTTCAAGAACAGAAAATATATATAAATAAAGGAATGGTCAGAATATTTGATTTCATTTCTGTTACTCATGCCATTCCATAGTTATTACATTTATACTTAATTTTCAACATATTTAATAATTTTCTTTCACACTAGAGTTTGAATTTTACAACTATTAATACATTTACCCTGGGATTTAGTATTAAAAAATAGTACAATAAGATTTGATTTTATAACTAGGTTTACCTTGGGATTTGCTATGTAAGGACTGTAATTAGATATATTTTAGTGAATTTCAAAAACCCATTGATGACTTTTTATTCTCATTTTTTCAGATGGCTTTTGTTAATGAATGATGTCTGTGACTAATGCTCCCTGTAGCTTCACCTATTTAAATTAATCTGGCTCTTTATCCTTTGTAAACATATGTATGATCTGCTTCAATCAGATTTTCTGAAAACAAAGGGAAGTATTCCCCATCTTTCCCCAGAGGTTTAAAAATGATATGCATTGAACTAATCCAATTGGACTAATATGATTATTTGTGTGTGTGTATGCAGAAGGGCATAGACTGCTCAATAATATATGAAAAAGGAGAGATGACTATTCTCCTCCCAGCTTCTTTGCATCTGGATCCGGGGGAGAAGGTGTCTGTGGACTCAATACTCACGTGGCTGCTGGGCTGCAAAGCTTTGCCTTAGGAACCGTGTCCTCTCTCCCTCTGGAAATAAGGATACATTCTCCAAGTCAGGCAGAGGTGACTCACCTTCATTCACACATTTTTTTCTAGCAGGGATGAGGGGTCATATGTACAGACTCAGGCTCCCATCTGGCCACCAGAGTAGCAAACAAAGGCTTGGGTCTATCCAGGTTGGGCTGGCTGAGGGAAGGACACTCCCTCAGTCTGAGCCTGGATGTGGGTCCACAAGGCCGCCCCTCAGACACCTCCATAGTGTGTGTTTTGGTCCGTCTAGGCAGCAGTAACAAAATATCTCAGACGGACTGCTCTTAGAAACAACAGAAATTTCTCTGGGATCTTCCTGGACCAGGGATCAAACCAGTGTTCCTTGCATTGCAAGGCAGACTCTTAGCCACTGGACTGTGAGCGAAGCTCCTGTATCCATTCTTGAAATTCAAATAAAACTATTCAGAAGCAAATTCAGGAAGTTATATTTGTACTATAAATGGAGATGCAGTGTTACTTGCAATAGAGTTGAGAAAACCATGAAAATAAAAACACGACTCCTACAAAAATCTAACTGTGCTCCTGTGAAATCAGCTTGCATCTCAGCAGTGGCACACATGCTGCCTTTTGGAAAGCACTGCTCAACTGTACCATCTATCAGATTATTCAAAGGCAGGCTTTTAAAGATTTTTCTGAAGAAGATTTACAGATTGTACTACAATTATAGCTTATAAAAGAGACAGCAAGGAGTTAAATAAAACTGTAAACAATCACATTGATTTCTAGTTGTCACAGTAAAAAGTGTTAATCTTATCTTAGTACAAATGCAGCCAATCTTGGTTGACTATGCACTCACTGAATTCTAAACAATGAAGCTTTCGAAGTGTTTCTTAGCCCATCTTTCCTATGGTCTTTAACTCAAGAGGGAAAGTACTCCACACAGATTATTTAAAAATGAGATCAGCGGGACAATGAAAATGGGATATTGTGCCTGGAGGGGTAAATGTTCTTACCACAAACTATCTGTCAGGCTGGATTTGTTAGAGCCTATGAAATGATGACTATGAACTTACAATAAAACACAGCATCATCTTTAGATCTGGGAATGGTCAAAGACTGTTGCTAGGCTAGGCTTAATTACAGTGTCTTTTGACTTGGTGGCACTCTATAGTCACAAAAATCTCAAAGGGATCCATTATTTATCTTAACAGTTTAAATATACAAGTCATGTTTACATTTTATTTTTCTCTTTCTTTTCATCTCTAGATGCTGATTTGTATGTTTAAAAGAAATGCAGTAGGAATAGTCTGCATTCAGATGCTTTTATTATTTAATCTGTTAAGAATGAATCAACATAGAAGCTGGACACTTAATAAGTTGAGAGCCAGAAACAAAGAAGATTATTATTTAAAACTTTTCAAATTTGTTATACTTCTCATCTCAAGATTATAAAGTACCAATTTCTACTAAATACATGAAAGTGCTGCCAACTCTAGAAATTTCAGAGAGAACAGTAAATATTAACTAGTCGTATAAAAATAGAACTTTGTGACCAGTAATGAAGGGGTGTTTATTTCCTACATTATTCCAAATGTATAATTTTCGTTGTTCCTTTTCAAATTATAACCGGATACAAAACAAAATCCTCTTCTTATTCAGAAAGGATATTATTAAGTTTTCCTTAAAAAAAAAAAAAAGCTATGTGCAGACACGTCTCAAAAATGGACCCAAAGATGAATGAAATAGCTTATTAACATGATTTGATATTTTCAAGAGATGAAGTCATACCATTTAATTCTTTAGCCTTCGTGCTGATTTGATTACCGTTCACTATTTGTGATCCTAGATTATGAGAAAGAGACTTAGTTTAGACAAAGCTGAGATTGCACTCAAGAGTCCATGACCTTTTGGACTGATAATGGTTCTTCTGTTCTGCTGTCCCACCTGTGATGGCAGAGTTTCTCTAGACCTTAAGAGAATTGGGGGGTCACATGCCAGTGAGACTCCCTTTCCTTTACTGAAAGTCATGTGACTTCCTCCATAGCTGGCTCTAGAGTTCTTTGAGTCTTATGACTGCTATCTCAGAGAGGTCAATGGGGAGACTTCAGGGAGCCACAATCCCTGTCCCACAAATTGTACACAGTGTTGTCTGCCCTGCCCCCACTGGGAGGAGCACATCACTTCCAGAAGATTCTTCTAGGATTCTTTAATTTAAAAAAGCTGAAAACTGGTCCTCCAATGCCTCTATAATCAGGGGCTGCCCAGATAGCACACAGAGGTAAAGAATTTGCTTGCCCATGCAGGGGACACAGGGAATGCTGATTTGATCCCTAGGTCAGGAAGATCCCCTACAGAAGAAAATGGCAACCCACCCCAGTATTCTTGCCTGGAGAATCCCCTGGACAGAAGAGTGTGGGGGATATGCTATAGTCCATGAGGTTGCAAAGAGTCTGGCATGACTGAGCGTGCAAGCATTCATGACTCACTTTGTTGCAATTCATAGTCCCAGAGAAACTGCCTCTATATTACGTAGAGTCTAAATATTTTCAGAGTGAAATAGATAAGATCTCTTTTAAAAAAATCTATCATGGTAAAATACACACAATGTAATATTTTTCATTTTAACTGTAAGTGCATAATTCAGTGGCACTAAATACATTAACAATATATAACAATCATCACTTCCCTGTAACCATTAAACAGTAACTGCCCCCCCCACCCTCCTCTCAGAAACTGTTAACCTCTATTCTACTTTCTGTCTTCATGAATTGCCCTATTCTAGTTACCTCATATAAGTGGAATCATACAATATTTACCCTTATATATCTTTTTTCATCAGCATAATATTTTCACAGTCCCTCTGTATTGTAGTATCTATGAAAATTTCACTCTTTTTTAGAGCTGATTAATATTCTGGTGTGTATATATAGCACATTGTGTAATCCAATCATCTGTTGACGGACATTTGGGTTGTTTCCACCTTTTGGCTATTGTGAATAATGTCGCTATGAACATTGGTTTCAGTTCTTACTTTTATTATTTTGGATTTATACCTAGGAATGAGATTTGTGGATAAGATCTCTTTTTCTGATTAAAAAAATCTAAAGGTAGTTTCTTCTTTTCACCACCAAGCCAAACTTTTGCCACAGAATTATCCAAAATCAGTTGTTATTCCCTATTTAGTTTCTATAAGTGGTATGAACCCACCTGGGTATCTTCCTGATCACCCCACTTTCCAATTGCAAGTCCTTCTCTCATGCTCTTGCCTTGTTAAACACTTGGAAACAAAATCCATCAAAAACAAAGATAGTTTAATTTTATCTTAGGCATAGATCTCACAGATCTTACTCTTTTTTTCAATATTCATGACATACAGAGAAATTTTTACTGCCTGAAAAAGAGATATATAATGAAAGAGAAATAATAATTTCACCTAGGCATTATTTCCATACAATTTTCAGAATTTATTTTGTAAATTACTTGAAATGGCACCTGTCACCAATGAACAGCATAAAAAATAAGGGCATATCATTTCCCTTGTGAAAATAATTATTCTGGACACGGCACTAATTTACCAACCCTGAAAAAGTCAGTTCTGTTTATAAAGACCTTGACATATCCACGGAATTGAGAAGTTTAAGTAAATATCACGAGCTTGTGTTTGCTGGTCCCTGGGGTAACTGCTTAACACAAGTTCCCCTGGAGATCTTTATCCTCAGAAATCTTATTAAAATGATGACATTATCAAGGTGTTGGAGGATGGGAGAGAAAAATAAAATTAAAGGTGGATGCGTAGTGGGAACTTGACCTGAGGAATTCATTTTCACAGAGATACTTTGTCATTTCTTCCAAACTCATCCTCACTCCATCAGAGAGGCAAATAGTTGGAATGGATATAATCCTTTGGGACTCATAGTTAATTATCCTAAATAATGCGGTAGATGCTGCCAGTGAATGGGAATGGAAGTCAAGTATCTCAGGGATTCGCAGCACCCACGTCACCTCGCTCACTCCCTGCTGTCAGATTTACCCTGGATTAGCTCTGGTTCCATAGGTTTGCCCTATTTTGGAGAATAATGGAATCACAGAATTGAAGGTTTGAAAGGCATCTGTTTTCCTGCGTTTGAATTCCATCTGCATCTCTGCCACGTGGATGTCTGGATCCCAAGTACATTTTCAGACAGCTAGCAGTATGGGGCAGTGATTCAAGGGCCCGATATGGAAGACACGCCAATCTGGATCGGACTTGACTGCCACATATTAGCTGTGAGTCCTTCGATAAGTCACTTAAGCATCCTGAACCTCAATGTCTTCATCTATAGTATGTTTAAAATAACCCCTTGTGTGATTGCTACGAGGGCAAAAGAGAAGAAGGCTTGGACACACCGCTTATTATTGAATGACTGCTTTGTCTCAGCACAGTAGTGAATGCTTTTCATACAAGTTACTCTAGTTGGAACCGAAAGTGCGTCAGATAACTATTACCTGTGCCTTGAGGTCATTCAGGCAGATTACTTCAAGAATATCAACATCATCAAATCTCATCCCTTTCCCACCTTTAGGCCAGTCTCCAAAACATGACTGTGGCTCAGTTCAGTCACTCAGTCGTGTCTGACTCTTTGTGATCCCATGAACTGCAGCATGTCAGGCCTCCCTGTCCATCACCAACTCCTGGAGTTCTCCCAAATCCATGTCCATCGAGTCGGTGATGCCATCCAACCATCTCATCCTCTGTTGTCCCCTTCTCCTCTTGCCCTTAATTTTTCCCAGCATCAGGGTCTTTTCAAATGAGTCAGTTCTTTGCATCAGGTGGCCAAAGTATTGGAGTTTCAGCCTCAACATCAGTCCTTCCGATGAAAACCGAAGACTGATTTCTTTTAGGATGGACTGGTTGGATCTCCTTGCAGTCCAAGGGACTCTCAAGAGTCTTCTCCAATGCCACAGTTCAAAAGCATCAATTCTTCGGTGCTCAGCTTTCTTCACAGTCCAACTCTCACTTCCATACATGACCACTGGAAAAACCATAGCTTCGACTAGACTGACCTTTGTTGACAAAGTAATGTCTCTGCTTTTGAATATGCTGTCTAGGGTGGTAATCACTTTAAAATGGAAGGTTGATCACATTATTTCATCATCTCATATTTTGCCCTATAAAATAATAAATATGTCCAGGCATGGATGTCTTTGGAGGTGGGGCACTTTTCAGGCTACCATACTACACTTTACAGATAGGAAACCAAGGGATTAAGTTGTCAGAGGACCACAGGCATTAAGCAGCAGAGCCTGGATTTGAAGCTGCATTTTTTTTGATCCTGAAGTCCGTCTGTCCCTTCTTTCCTCTCTTTATCCCTAAATAATCAGTTATAACAAATAACATTTGTGTGGCTGTCTTATTCTGAGTCAAGGTTAATTATAAAACTCCTGAGTTCAGGATTTGAAGGCTAGGCAATATAGACAGAAATTACTGATGACACAGAACACTCAAGGTTCGTGCAACACATGCATTGATTTCCTTTATTGTTGAAGCAGGCAGCGAGGTAGTGGGGAGGGAAGGCTGATGGAGACACTCTGCTCAGGGAGATGTATCAGCATCTCACTACCTTGGCTGCTGCGGACTCTCAGCTGGTGTGTCAGGGACCTCAGCTAGCAAGCTCCCCTTCTGCCTAGGAAAAAAAAAGTGCTGGTAGCTCTGTCGTGTCCAGCTCTTTGTGACCCTGTGGGCTGTAGCCTGCCAGATTCCTCTGTTCATGGAATTCTCCAAGAAAGAATACTGGAGTGGGTTGCCATTCCCTTCTCCAGGGGATCTTTCCAACCCAGGGATTAAACTCGGGTCTCCTGCATTGCAGGCAGATTTTTTACTGTCTGAGCCACTAAGAAAACTCTCTGCCTAGGAGGTGTTGTGCAAAACACAAAAAAACCCCAACCCAGTGTCCTTCTTTGGAAATACAAGAGGGTGGGGGTTAGGCTCAGGGATGGTGTGGCGACTCAGCTTTTTTTTTTTCCCAGTAAAAAGATGGTAGTCTGTTTATTCACAACTTCTAAAATTCTGGGTTATATCATTTAACATTGGCTAAGCATTTTCCTTCTTTCTTTTTACTTTTAAAACATTTATTTTTAATGGGAGGATAATTGCTTTATGATATTGTGTTGGTTTCTGCCATACATCAACATGGATCAGCCATAGGTATACATATGTCCCCTGTGACCCAGCTTTTATGCTAGAATTTCTGCTAGGGGACCAAGACTAGAGCAGAAGTGTTCACTCCATTAGGTTTTATTTAAATGCAAATGACGTTTTAGATATTTACTTTTCTCATACAATCGTGCTTTCCCCTTCTCAAAAATGTTTCTCAAAGGCATCATGTTCAAAACCAAGTTTTATAGAAATATATACAATGTGCTTGTATTTAGCAAAGTGGGGGTCAAAACACTGTCAAAACAAGCCCATTTGAGAAGGGTGCAGAATGTAGCTATGAAACATCCTCAAACCACACAAGTCACAATTGTACATAATCAAACAGTAGAAATGCAGGCAGAGCATTCCTTGCTCAGAGGTAAACCCTGTGAATGGTGAATAATTTCAGTCGTCTCTTTATGCTTTTTAACAGACATATCTAATATATTTATTTTCAGTAAGTGGGGTCATATTTCAGCTACTTGCTCTTTAAAGTTGACAATGAACCTTGGAGGTATCTATAGGTTGAGTGAGTGAATGACAGTTGCTCAATCCGACCCTTTGCGACCCCGTGGACTGTAGCCTGCCAGGCTCCTCTGTTTATGGAATTCTCCAGGCAAGAATAATGGAGTGGGTTGCCATTTCCTCCTCCAATCTACAGGTTAGAACCTATAAAAATTGTATAGTATCCCAAAGCATGGGTATATAATATAATTTCTTTACTCCCTTATTGGACACTTAAATGTTGCTTATGTGTTATTGTAAAAATACTATAAAGAGCATTATCTAAATGTAGCTTGAGTGTTCATGTAACTATAAATTTAGGAGAGGATTTTTTTTAAGGGGCACACTTTTTCTACTACACCAAAAACGGAAAAATTGGTGCCAAAGGAGGGCTACTCTGAGATCTTAAAATTTTTAACTCTGCATCATAATGTGAAATAAAAGAGGTCTCCTGATAGCTGTCCTTTATAAAGAGGCTCTTTGAGGAGTGTCTCCCAGAATTATCTTTCCAGTCCTTGCATGTGCATGGCTGTCCTTCAAGCTGATTGTGCTATTTCTCACATTCCAGGGATAGCTTCATATTTCTGTAGTTTCCTTCATGGTGTAACAATTATGGTTTTGCTTGGCTTCATAACTGTAAGACCTTACCCAAATGTATTCAGTTTGCTTGCTCAGCTAGCCCAGAGGCCATCATCCAGGGCAGGCAGATGAGCACCACGATACTTTTAAAGACCTGGGCTCCCCTTGTCTCCCTGCTCTATTATCCTTTTCACATCTCTGTCATCCTCTTGGTTACAAAATGACTGCTCAGTCTACAGACATGGCATCTGCGTCCTAGACTAGAACCTGGAGAAGGCTGAGGGCAAAGGACTAAGGCAGATGCCCGCGGAGGCTGTTGCTTTGTAAAGCATTGTCCCAGGAGTCTCAGCCAGTGGCCTCTGCTTACATCTTATTTTCTAGAACTGGAATAGATGATTGTTCCTACTTGCAAAGATTTCAGGGAAGGTGAGCATATTTAACGGGTTCTTTGTGACCAGAGTGTGAGTTTGGTTAATGAAGATAGAGGGAAAATGGAGATTAAGTAGGAACTAGCCATGGCTGCCATTCTTAGCAATTCAGGTGAAAATGTCTTGAAGAAAACCCTAAAAATGTGGAATACTCAACAGTGATTCTGTTACAGGTGAAAAGGTTAAAATAAATGGCATATGTGACACTGTAAATAATACTGCAAATAAGAAATTACCTATAATTCTACCTTCCTAAAAAATGGATGGTTTTCATTTTTCTTCAGCTCATTCTGGTCCCACTGAATATGCAATCATGATTTTTACATACCTTCAATCCAGAATAAATTAAACTTTATATTCTTTGCTTTTTGCTTAATCTAGCATAAGTATGTTAATACTTTAGTCGTCTAAATATTCATAAAACAGCTGCAGTGTATTCCACCAGCTTGATATTTATTTATTTATTTATTTCACTAAGTCTACAAAGACATTTAGATTATTTCCACTTTAAAAAGATAGTGTAGGAAATGTCACAAAGACCATTTTTGTGTGTATTGCTTTTTATTTTTTTTTAAAGGATTCCTACTTTATGGAAACATTTTAATAAGAGAATTACATATGAACATTCTTACGACTCTTGCAAAAGGAACATGTTATTTTTGAAAGCAATTTTTACCAATTTATGCTGTCGTCTACACTGCCACTGTGTACCACTTTTAACACCTTAAAAAAAGAGAGAGGGAAAAAAAAAAAAAAAGAGAGAGAGACATCCAGGATTGAATCAGCCCTGCCCTCTTGTGGTAAATCTTAAAATTTCAGGGCAAGCTTGAACTCGCCCCAGGACTATTTTTAGAATGTTGCAGCAGAAAGCTGTTCTCATCAGCCACTGGTCTTTACAAACAGAATGTATGGATTTTGATAGCAGTTGTACTGGCTCAAAGAATGAGAATGGTCTGGACTTGAAGTCCACATCGTTAACAAAGGAATCACCTTAAAAAAGATCCGTATAGGAGCAGGCCCAGAGAAGGCACTGGCACCCCACTCCAGTACTCTTGTCTGGAAAATCCCATTGCCGGAGGAGCCTGGTAGGCTGCAGTCTATGCGGTCGCTAAGAGTCGGACATGACTGAGCGACTTCACTTTAACTTTTCACTTTCATGCATTGGGGAAGGAAATGGCAACCCACTCCAATGTTCTTGCCTGGAGAATCCTGGGGACGGGGGAGCCTGGTGGGCTACCGTCTATGGGGTCTCACAGAGTCGGACACAACTGAAGTAAGTCTGACTTAGCAGCAGCAGCAGCATAGGAGCAGGCCAATTCTTATTCTATTTGGTTAGATAATTGGTGGTATGACCTGGGAGCAATCTTCTGAAGGGCTTGGTCCATAATGATGATTTAAGGAAGTGACAATATGTGGTTGAGCACTGAGAAAAAAAATTTTTTTCAATCCAGAAGCAGCAGCAGGGATTATCTAGCCCAATTATTTTAGTTTACAATTGAGGACACTGAGGATCAGGGCACTTAAATAGCTTTCCCAGCCAAAAAACACACAGTTCCTATGGGCATCTGGTCAGCCTTGGCCTTTGGATCTTCACTGCATGGCCTTACCAGCAGGTGTCTTCAAAAAGAGTTGGAGTGAGCATCAAATGGGGAAATACATAGGACATGCTTTGAGAAATAATCAGTACAAACACAAGGAAGCAGAATCATTAGGGGATATAATAGAGAGACAGTGAAATTTGAACTAAGAAAGCTATCCTGCATTCATAATCCTGGGTTTGGGATCTCATCATCTTGTGTCTTGGACAAGTTACATAACTTCCTGAAGTGTCAATTTTTCTCATCTTCAAACTAGAGATGAAAAGAAAATCATGAGTTCTTATTGTCTGTAATCTCAATTAGTCTACTTAAAATCACTGGAAGTGGTGGAACTCAAAAGGCTCTTTAAAAGTATCTTGTTCAGTCTATTCAATTTACAGGCCTCGCTTAGCTAACGTATATGAAGTGCTTGGCACAGTGCTGAAGCTGTAATTGTTACCATTATGTGCCTGTTACCCTACCTAAGTGCTTAACATATACTAACTCTTTCGGGTCCCATAACTACCCTATGAAGTAGATTCTATTCTTCGTTTTAATCTAATTTTACAGATGAGGAACCTGAGGCCAGGTCACAAAGATATGAATGGCAGACCCAGGGCTTGACCCCAGGCAACCTGGCTGTCATCTGACTCCTTACCGTCTCCTTGGGCCCTGCTGAGCTGCTTCAGTCGTGCTGTCTCTTTGTGACCCCAAGCACTTAGCCCACCAGGCTCCTTAAACCACTGTCTCCTTACACCACTTTTAATGGCTCACTCAGTGCTCAGGCTAGAAGCCCATTTTCTGGCTACTATGCAACACATGATGTCATCTCTCTTTTGCATTTGTCTGTCTTCTGCTGGAAACCAGGAGAAGGTCTCTCCAGAGCTTCTTAGGCAAGCTACAGTGTGACTTCATTGAGAGTCCAAGATTTTCAAAAGGAAGTAACTGTTGCAACAGAAGAGTAAATATTTAATTTGCTTTTTACTTAGTCCTAGTGGTGGTGAAAGAGAGAATGCTAGTGATCTTTCCTTTCTCAGTAGTGGAGATTCCTTTTTCATTCAAAAGTCAACTAATACTGCTGAGCGTCTTCTTAGCACAGAGACTGAGATTACTTTGATGAACAAGGCCCATGGGATCCTCGATCTAAAGATGCTTAAACTGTTAAGGAGGAAATGAATATTAATTAGTTGACCACAATGTGATAATTGCTGTAAAAAAAAAAAGCACATATGAGAGTACAGTTGTGATCCATCTTAATATGGAATGGTGGATAAGGTTTTCTGAGGAGTTGGTGATGGACAGGGAGGCCTGGCGTGCTGCGATTCAGGGGGTCGCAAAGAGTCGGACACGACTGAGCGACTGAACTGAACTGAACTGAACATTTCAAGGGGAAGGAATAGCAAAACTGCCCTAGGAAGGACTACGAATGCATGAAGGGTCTGAAAGAAGATGACTGTGGCTGGAGCTGGACAGGGTAGGAGGATGCAGGTGAGATACGGAGTGTAGGTGATGGCCAGATCATACAAACAGCAGTGGAGAGTGACTGAAGTGCTTCAAGCTCCAGGGGGTGTGTGTGTGTGTGTGTGAATTTTTCATCAGTTGGAAGAATGGATTGGAAAGAAGCATTTACACTGTAAATGCTATGTAAATAATTTCCAGCATGGAGCAAACTTCAGGCTTCCTTTTTTTGAATTTTAGAATGATTAGTTTTTGGATATTTTCAATATTCAGTTAGCTGAATTCCCAGATGTGGGATACAGAGGCCTGACTGGTTGTACAGTGAAATATTCAGCCATGAGAAAGAAAGAAATCCTCTATTTGTGTCAACTTATATGGATCTTGAGGACATTTTGCTAAGTAAAATAAAAAGTCAAACAGAGACAGACAGCATGGTGACTATAGTTAACAGTACTGTATTATATCCTTGAATGTTACTAAGAGAGTAAATCTTAAGTGTTCTAAACCACACACACAAAATAATAGTGATTACATCAGGTAATGGAGGTGTTATCCAGCCCTATGGTGATAATCATTTCACAATATATACATATACTGAATCATCAAATTATACACTTACACAGTGTTGTATGTCAATTATACTCAATAAAGCTGGAAGCCCCCCTACAAAGTAGATGCTTCTTTGTTTGGCAGGGCCTGTTGATAACTTTTTGGGTCTACAAAGATTGACCTGGATGGTGAGAGGAGTGAACTTAAAATGCTACTGTTCTGAATAAAAATGAGGAATTGGGAAGTGTGTGCATAAATGGCGGGGTAATGGTGAAGGGGGAGGGGTAGGTAGGCACCTAAGATGAATCGTACTGGAGAGACGACAGAAGGTCAAGACCAGAGAAGAATTCCCTGTGGAGATGGGTAATGGCAGATACATTCTGGAACTCCAATACCCACTTTAAGTGGAAGCTGATTTATCTTCTGTGGTATCTTCTACTCCTAGGGCTTCCCGGGTGGCTCCAAAGGTAAGGAATCTGCCTGCCAGGCAGAAGACCTGGGTTCCACCCCTGAGTTGGGAAGAGTCCCCTGGAGAAGGGGATGGCTTCCCACTCTAGTACTCTTGCCTGGGAAATCCATAGACAGAGGAACCTGGTGGACTACGGGTGGTGTGTAGAGTAGAGGGAGCAAAGATCTCAAGTGGCAGGATTGCTTTGCTTGCAGTCCTACACAGGTCACACAGGAGGAGCAGTAAGCTTGGCCCTCCAGCCCAGTGTGCCGGGAGATATATCCAGCCTATGTGCTCTGAGGGTGGACCACATGCCAGGCTCCCTACACGTTTTACACACGTTCTTTTATTCTCGCCCCCTCCCCAGTCACCCAGGGAGCTGAGGATATCATTATCCTCTTTTTACAAGTGAACAGATCAAGGCTCAGGGATGACTAAGGAGAAAGTTTTCCAAATCACACAGCTGGTAATTACTAGAGGTTTTTAATCCCAAATCATGTTCAAACCCAAAGTTTGCTCCTAGAGCCCCCATGCCAGTGAGATGAGGCAACACGAGACAGGGGAACCACCATGCCTCTGAAGCACCTGAAAGGCACGTGTCAATCTACTGGGCTCACAGTTAATTCTGTTAACTGCTATACGAGGTACAGAAGACTGTGTATGTCAGTCATTCTCATTTAGTAGTTTGGAAGGCTGGGGAACAAAAGGTTCTGCCTCTGTTGTAAAGAAATTGAGCAGCCAAGCCAATATTATCACGTTGATCATTTCTAGGGTAGATTATTTATTTCTGCTGCATATTCCACAGAATTGAGTTTCTACAGACTTCATTGTTTTTGTCTCAGAAGAAACTAATCTGTAAATAATGATTATGTATTGCCATTCCTGAATAATAAATTAAGAGATTCATTTTCCTGTTGTTTTATTCCATTGCTGTTAAGTTACATAGAGATCAAGGGAACAAGGGTTTCAGATTAATTATGATAGAGCACCTTGAATAATGCAAGTCAGATGCTGCTTTATTCATGGAAAAACACTTTCATTGGATCCTTTCAAAAGTAGGTTTTAAACAATATCCTCAAGGATTTATCTCCAGACTAAAAGAAAATGCATTTAATAATGCTAGCTGGGATTTTTTTTTAATCATTCAGTAATTGCCACATAAGTGTCTTTTACTGATGGCTCAGTGTTCGAGTATATCTCATACCCACAAGACCAGTACATTAAAATCTGAATCTAGCAATGCCAGTCTGGTGCAAGAAGTCTGAGGCTGCTCCTAAGATCATATTTTAATTGTTGTGTCTGAGAACATGGCTCATTACCACTGCTTTCAGAATCTCCAGAAACTTGTTTCTTTTCTCATCCAGGTTTTCTAGAATGCTTCCTGGGGTTCATTACATCTGCTAAAATGTACACAAGAGTGCTTGTCTATAGGGGCTAATCACTTTTATTTTTAGTAAGAAAATCTTACATTTCTTCTACAGCTAGCATATGAAAGAAACCTTGTGACTTTATGGTAAAATAATGAAGAAAAAGATTACATCTATTATGAGGTGAATGAACCTCATTATGAAAAGTGAATTTTCTCTCATTGCTCAGCCTCTGCTAGTTCAGAATTCCAGCATTTGGAGAGATTTAATGATTGAGAAGGAGAAGCCTTATTTTATAAATACATACATACATTATATATAAGACAGAGAGCAGATAAACAGGAGAAAAACAAATTTTATATAAGCAGGAGTTCAAAAGATATGATTCAAGGACAAGTTGGGCAATTGAAGCTTGTGTGCTATCCCGAGTTAAGGAATGGTAAAGGGCCTGGGGCCTCAAAGGGGTGGAGGGTAACACACAGATGAAAAGACCAGATGTTTGGGAATCAGAAGTTTACCCTGCTAGACATAAGATTTTGGGGAAAAGAAAGCTACTTTAATAGCTCTTTTTCTGGTCTAGGATTCCTGTCTAATTATTATTATTATTCTTATTCATTAAAAAAAGGTTTTGGCTGCGCTGGGTCTTTGTTGTGGTGCATGGAGCCTCCTTGCGGCACGTGGCCTTCCCTAGTTGCAGCGAGCAGCAGCTACTCTCTAGCTGCAATGCGTAGGCTTCTCATTGCTCTGGCTTCTCTTCGTTGCAGAGCACAGGCTCTACAGCCTGGGCTCAGTAGCTGTGGCACATGGGCTTAATTGCCCTGCAGCCTGTGGGATCTTCCTGAATCAAGGATTGTACTGGTGTCCTCTGCATTGGCAGATGGATTCCTAAACACTGGACCATCAGGGAAGTCCCTGAAATCATTTAGGCAGTTAAGCAAGAGAGAAAAGCTTTCCCTGAGTCTGCTGGGTCAACTGCCTTCAGCCCAAAGCAACTCACGTGCCAAAGTGACACATTTTGGGGTGGCCTATTCTGCTCCCCTTCGATTGCTGTCACTTAAGGTGGACTCTGTGTACCTTACTTTGTATCCACAGGCCAAGATTTATAGCGAGGCCAAAGTTGATAAGCAAAGAATGCTGCCGGCCGTACTGGTTCTACAAGGACTGGGTTGTTAGCTACTACAGTCCTGACCTACAAGTACACCCTGAAAAGAATTCAAGATGAAGCATTCTGTTTTGGATATATGGGCCCCTTGCTGGCTAAAGTGTATATATAAGGATGAATTTCAACTAGCTCAGATTCCTGCATCTTCCCTTACCTAGAAAAGCACTAAAATTGTTGACTAACATGTCTAGTCATGATAGCAATAACTCTTCACTGAGATCTTGACACAATGCTCCCCATAGCCAAATCACACACATATACATATATATACCCATGTGTGCGCGCGCGTGTGTGTGTGCCTGAGCTCAGTCACTTCAGTTGTGTCTGACTCTGACCCCATGAACTGTAGTCTGCTGAGCTCCTCTGTCCATAGGATTATTCTGGCAAGAATACTGGAGTGAGTTGCCATTTCCTCCTCCAGGGGATCTTCCCAACCCAGGGATTGAACCTGCTTCTCCTGTGGCTCCTGTACAGGCAGGAAGATTCCAGGCACGGGACCTATACCTTGGCGCTTCCCTGATGGCTCAGACGGGTGAAGAATGTGCCTCCAATGCAGGAGACTCAGCTATATGTATATATACTGGCTTTTCCTCTACCACTTCAGAGCAGTTCCTAGGAGCTCTCTGAGAGGTTGCCTCCCAGGCTAGAGTCCTCAGTAAGACACTGAAAAACACCCAGCTCAAAGTTTTTATATTGTGCATTTTTTAGAAAGCTGATAGGTTATAGGAAAAAGAACAATTGTTTTAGAAACAGTTTGATTATTTAGGTGTCATTTCTCTAGGTTTTATATTGATCTGACAGATTTTCCAGTTTCTTGCCTTTTTCTCCTTTCATGTTGTCTGCTTTATTTCATTTTTGCTTTGCAGACTAAAATACTTGGTTTAAAACTCTCACAGGAATAGGCAATTACTATGAGAGAGTGGAATAACAATTCATTAAAACTCTTGATCAGAATTAAGTCTTTCTTTAAACTCTGTCAGCCTTATCTCCCACATCTTTTAAAGGAATTTTGTATCTAAAATTTTCCTTTTTTTTTTTCCCCTCTATGTTTGAATATGTGTCCTGGCCAGTCATGTGACCTTGGGCAAGACACTTAAGTTTGCTAAGGCAATTTCCTCTCATCTATAAAATAAGAACATAGTTTGTCATCTGCCCAGGAGACTTTGAGGTTGAATGAGGAAGTGCATGCAAAGCTCTTTCTGACTGTGAAGCCTTATATAGGTGCCTATGAAATATTAACAAACTGCCTGCTCTGTTTCCTAATGTATGCACCTTTACTTCTTCCAATTTTGATGCCAACAACCTAATATCTCAGATAGGCTATTAGTCAGTATTGCTAAGAAAGTTCTCTAAAATGGACTTGGGAAGCTACTGAGGAAATGGGACTTTGGCACACCTCAGCTGGTTGGTATCGGAGTTTTGACCACCTCTGGTCTTAACCCAGCCATCCAGGCTACGTATCCAATTTTTCAGAACTCAAAGTACTTATTGGTCCCCTTGTTGTATGTGTGTATGTTAGTTGCTCAGTCATTTCCAGCTTTTTGCAAGCCCATGGGTGGTAGCCGGGCAGCTCCCCTGTCATGGAATTCTCCAGGCAAGAATAATGGAGTGGGTAGCCATTCCAGGGGATCTTCCTGACCCAGGGATAGAACCTGGGTTTCCCACATTGCAGGCAGATTCTTTACTATCTGAGCCACCAGAGAAGTCCTTAACCCTAAATAACTTGTGACAGCCTATCCCTTAAGGACAAGCATTTTCTTTCTTGAGCCAGAATCAGTCATAAGTCCTGCCAGAAGCTTTAACAACCTTGTGGCCTTTGCCTTTATAAACCTCTGCCTCTTTCCCTTTCCTGAACACTCTGGGTTTTACTGGAATCTCTGTCTCCCGAATTGCAATTCCTAAGACTCCAAATAAACTCTCATTTGCAGCCTTCTGGGTTTCTTGGTTGACAACATCTAAGTTAAACATCCCTGAACCTCTCCCCAAATTCTCTTTGTAAAAATGTGCCTTGAGCTTCTCTGGTTCAGCCTGTCACTTTCCATCTCTGTGCTTGTCATCCACATGTCTAAACCTGGGAATGGTTTATGCCTTTTCAAAACTCTTTCAGGGAGGGAGTCAGTCATGCTTGCAGCTCATTACTTCTCAGTCTAGCTTTCCTTGTGTTTTTTTTTTTTTTCCCCCCTTAAAAAGGTAGAAACAATGTTTCTAGTACCTTGTTTACGAAGTCAGGCTCCTCACCATGGGTATCTAACTCTTGTAAGACTGTCTCATGGCCCTTCAGCCATTTCTGCAGTGTGCTCACTATCTTCACAGAGCTACTCAAGCCTCCAACAAAGCAGCTGAGTCTGCACGTCTGACTTTGCAACAGAACCTCCTACAATGGCCTGATGACCACTAATGTGGTGGAAGGGAGCAAAATACACCATCCCCCTAAATAGATCTCTGTAGAATATGAATTACTTTGAGTTGGTTATTTTTAAGGAACAGCAGACACAAGTGAAGCCCAGCAACCTGAGTAGAAGTTATCCTTCTGTAGGAGACATTTACATTTCTATGGGAAATGTCCATTTTAAGAATATCTCCCTCTTTCTGGGGCTTCCCTGGTGGCTCAGATGGTAAAGAATCTGCCTGCAATGCAGGAGACCCAGGTTCAGTTTCTGGGTCACAAAGATCCTCTGGAGAAGGGTATGGCAACCCACTCCACTATTCTTGCCTGGAGAATCCCATGGACAGAGGAGCCTGGAAGGCTACAGTCCATGGGGTTGCTGAGTCAGACTGGATTGAGTGACTTAACACTTTCACTTTCACTTCCCTCTTTCTACCAGGAAGAGAAAAAGGAAAGAACGTGAAGTCACTCAGTTGTGTCCGACTCTTTGCAACCCCATGGACTGTAGCCTACTAGGCTTCTCTGTCTTGGAATTTTCCATGCAAGAATACTGGAGTGGGTTGCCGTTTCCTCTAGGAGATCTTTCTGACCCAGGGATTGAACCTGGGTCTCCCATATTGTAGGCAGATGCTTTACCATCTAAGCCACTAGGGAAATACACCAGGAAGAGATGATCTAAATCTCCAGAAACTCTTATCAGTGGAGAAGGCAACAACTTAAGTCTGCATAACAAATTTAGCCTTGTTTGTTGTGCTTTTCCTAGTAATCTCCCATAACTACACCCTACCCTAAGGTCTTCTTTTGTCTTTAGCTAGTCAGGAAATCCTCTGAAGAAGGAATGGCAACCCACTCCAATATTCTGCCTGGAGAATCCCATGGATGGAGGAGCCTGGTGGGTTACAGTCCATGGGGTCGCAGAGTCGGACACGACTGAGCGACTTAACTTTCAACTTTTAACTTTCAGAGGTGGTATTTAAGGTGTTAGCTTGGGCCATTTTGGGGAGTTGCTGTTTTCCTGAGGTCTTCCCCAGTGGCTCAGATGGTAAAGAATCTGCCTGCAATGCAGGAGACCTGAGTTCGATCTCTGGGTTGGGAAGATCCCTTGGAGAAGGAAATGGCAACCCACCCCAGTATTCTTGCTTGGACAACCCCATGGACAGAGGAATGGGGCTACAGTCCATGGGGTTGCAAAGAGCTGGACATGACTTAGCACAGCACAGTATGTTCTTCTTTTATTAATCCGTCTTTTATTACAGGTTTGGGTGGGTAGGGAGTGTCTCAGCCAAGAGCCTCAAAAGGTAGAGGACAGAGAGCCTCTCCTGCAATGGAAAAGGCTTGACCTCCAGAACAAAGTTTTGAAGCAAGATTATTAAAAAGAAAACTTGAAAAAAAAATAAAAGTAAAGATGATACCATGTACAATTGAGGTATTTTTTCTATCAAGCATGAAAAAGGCAGGGGTTATTTTTGATTATTGAATTCGTGACTAGAAACTACAGTTCTGTTTTATTAGTGTATTTTCTCTTGAGCTTAATATTATCTTGTAAGGAATGGAGTTTTATTGGTTCGTTCAGTATTTAGAAAAAGGAACTTGTCGACATCCTAGAATTCCAGAATGTAACTTTTCTGGGAACTTACTCAGTGTGAGACACTGGGTAAGAGGAAATCATGAAACTTCTTAGAATTTATTTCATCTTTGGAGCCTTGGCTCTGTAGTGAAATGCAGTGGACGTTACAGATAGAGACCATTCACAGTTATGTCTAGACCAGAGAAAGGGGTGGAACTTGTCACAGAGGTTGGGTGAATAACTTACCATGTTTTTATTTCAAGAGTTCTATTTTGTGATTTCACACATTTGATGCAAGCATTACTGCATGGTAACCCGAGATGGCAGGAGTGAACAACAGAAAAAGTACAACCTGCCTTGTAACAGAAAGAACTTGTTCTCCATTGCCACTCCCTCTCTCCCTTTTTATAATCTTCTGCCTTCCATCATTCCTCTCCTTTCCTTCTCTCTATTTTATTATATTTGTATTTCTAGTTACAATTTTAACGGATTCTCAAGAGTCATGTAACTGATTCTAAAGAATCAGATCTGAAAAGCAGGCTGCCCCCATGTACTTATAATTTGAACACTAAAGAAAAAACTATTTTTTTCTAATTCAAGAGGTCTTTTATAACTACTTCCACTTGAGCTGAGGATAAAGAGGCTTCAGAAATCCTGTTTCAGTCCGATCCTCTCACTCTGGCAGGCGTAGGGAGTAGTGGTGTGCAGAAAAACAAGGCTGAAAGAATAGACAGGAGGGGCCCTAAGACCTTTGGAGCATTGTGTAAACCAATACGCTGTATTACTTTTCTATGATACTATCAAAGGGGTGGTTTGATATGATCAAAGTGCTGTGCTGAAGCTATTCCAAGCATGTGCACACGACACACACACACACACACACACACACCTCAAACCCCCAAAACGCCACAACATGGTCATAGGCAAGACTTGAGAAATGACCTAGTTTTACTAATACATTGGTGGCACTAGTGGTAAAGAACCCACCTGCCAAAGCAGGAGACACAAGAGATGCTGGTTCAATCCCTGGGTTGGGAAGATCCCCTGGAGAAGGGCATGGCAACCCACTGCAGTATTCTTCCCTGGAAAATCCCATGGACTGAGGAGCCTGGTGGGCTGCAGTCCATAGGGTCCCAAGGAGTCAGACACGACTAAAGTGGCTCAGCACTCATAGCACTCAACGGAGGAAAGTTCATCGGTTTGAATTAACAGCCAGGCAACTGAGTTGCATGGTTGAGAGATGTGATTAGGTTCTCTCTCTCTCTTTCTTGGAGTCATTGTTCTTTGCTCAGCAAATCTTTTTATTTTAAATTTTTTCTCTTCTCAAAGGCATCCCCTTTGAAGTCTAGGGTTCTGATTTCTTAAGTGCAGAATTTGAATTTTGTCCCCGAATCTCTCAGTCAGAAATAGGCTTCAGAGAGCCTCCTGAAGCAACGCCTCATGGGGTGCTCCTTGACTATCACCGTGCTGGTAAGTCAGGGCTTTACAAGGTCTGTTGTTGTTGTGTAGTGATGAAGTCATGTCTGATTCTTTGTGACCTCATGGACTGTAGCCCACCAGGCTCCTCTGTCCACGGGATTCTCCAGGCAAGAATACTGGAGTGGGTTGCCATTTCCTCCTCCAGGGGGTCTTCTCAACCCTGGGATCGAACCCAAGTTTTCTGCACTGGCAGGCGGATTCTTTACCACTGAGCCAATTTCAGATTTGGAAATTAAGAAATTGAAAAGGAGCCAACCCTCCATCTTTCTGTCCTTCTCTCTGTTTCTCTCTCCCTCTCTCACATACACACAAAATATCACAAACATACAAAGGAGAGAAGGAAACACACTTCTTCTAGTGGAAAATTAAACCTTGCCAGAACAAATGGGATTATGAAAATGTCCTTTGAGATTGTCATCACCCTGTTGATTCCTTTTTCTCCTGTTGCAGAAGTGAAATGCCAGGAGTCAATAAAAGATTAAAAGACAGGAATAGGCTTCAAAGTGAGGCAGTTTCTGGGATTACTGGAAATTACTGATAGGAGCTACATAAGCTCCAACAAACCCCTGAGAATTCAGAGTGCAATTCTTCCTTCCAACTCTTGTACATCCAAATGGCTAGGCAGCACCTGCATAATGGATAAGATTATTTCAGTTGAGTTGACTAGTTAGCACTGTCATACTGTCACTTAGGGTAGGTTCTTAGCCAAGGTGCTTACCAGTCTGAGCTACAGTTTTCTCATTTGTGAGACAAGGTTGATAATATCTACCCCATGGTGCTGTTTTGAGAGTGAGAAAACATGTGTAGTGTCTGGCATTGTCCTTGATTCATAGTAGTGCTTAATGAACAGAAGTTACTAATTTTGGAGAAGTGATGGAGGAGACTAGAAGGTGGACAGAGGAGTTAAACAGAACTAGGCTTAGGTTCTGTATGTCACTCATCTCTCACAGACTGAAGATTTGAGGCCAGCCACTCAGTTCTCACCTGTGAAATGGTGATCATGCCTCATTGTTCCCTCAGTTACTATGCCTGCCACGTGGTAATAATTCTGTAACTGGTAATCAGCATTATTCACAGTATCTATCCTTTCCTTGAAATATTTATTGACACTAAACCATGTTATCTGTTTAGGACTGTACTGAATGGTAAGAGAGACTCTGCAAAGAATCCTCTGATGGTGTTTGCTTTCAAGGGACTAACAGCTCTGCTGAAGGGGAAAAACAAGTGTAAACCTGGTCACTTAGTGTAGAAACGTGTCTGTAACTGAGTGTCTGTAAAAAAAAAAAAGTGATATAGTACATAGTCAAGTCTGAGAGATTTCAGAAACTGGAGAGAATGTTGGGGGTCACCATTGTTCCGGAGGACCTATAATAAGGTTCTGGAGGGTTTTGGAGGATGAATAGGATTTGCGGATGTAGGGATTGAAATGGACAAATATAAAGGATGTCAGCTATACTTAAAATGGAGAACCAACAAGGACCTACTGTATAGCACAGGGAACTCTGCTCAATATTACGTAACAACCTAAATGGGAAAATAATTTAAATAAATAGATACACCTATTTGTATAACTGAATCACTTTTGCTGTACACCTGAAACTAATACAATGCTGTTAATCAACTATACTCCAATATAAAATAAAAAGGTTTTTTTAAAATAAAAAAGTATGTTAAATAATGAAATGTGCTATGGAGAAAAATAACAGAGAAGGAGCAGAAGGAGTGCTGGGTAGGTGACAATTTTAAATGGGGGTGAAAGGGAAGACTTCACTGAGAAGTTCTCAGAAATTACCAATTGAGCAAGGGAGATGAGGGAGTGAGCCAGGTGAATATCTGGGGAGAGAGAATTCCAGACTGAGGAAACTCCAAGTGCAGAGTTCTGAAGTAGAGCATGCTTGGAATGTGGAGAAATAACAAGGAGGTCAGTGGAACTGGAAGAGACAGCAGTGGGGAAAGGTGAAGGAGATGAGGATGGAGATGCAATATTTTGGGGTGGGGTTTGAGAAGAGTGGGAAATGAGATAGGGCCTTGTGTTCCATTTTAAAGACTTTGGCTTAATGTTAAGTGAGATGGGAAATCATTGAAGGGTTTGAGTAGAGGAATGGGAAGAGCTGACTTCTGATTGCAAGGGACCATTCTGGATACTGTTTTGAGAAAAAGCCTACAGAGAGCCAAGGGTAGAAGCAGAGAAATCATGCAGGGGAAATTTGCAACAACTCAGGTGAGAGAACTGATGGTGTCTTGAAACAAAATATTAGAAGTGAGAAGAGTCTGGATTCTGAAATTCTGGATATATTTAGAATTAGCAGGAAGAATCATACATAAACAAGAAACTCATGAGGTACTTTTAAGGTGGTTAACTTTTGAACCCTATGTTATTGCTGTTCAGTCGCTGTTTCATGGCCAACTCTTTGTGACCCCGTGGACTGCAGCACGCCAGGCTTCCCTGTCCTTCCCCATCTCCCGGAGCTTGCTCAAACTCATGTTCATCGAGTTGGTGATGCCATCCAACCATCTCATCCTCTGTCATCCCCTTCTCCTCCTGCCTTCAATGTTTCCCAACATCAGGGTCTTTTCTAATGAGTCAGCTCTTAGCATCAGATGGCCAAAGTATTGGAGCTTCAGCTTCAGCATCAGTCCTTCCAATGAATATTCAGGACTGATTTCCTTGAGGATTGACTGCTTTGATCTTGCAGCTCAAGGGACTCTCAAGAGTCTTTTTCAACATTACAGTTCCAAAGACTCAATTTTTTGACCCTCAGCCTTCTTTATAGTGCAACTGTCACATCCATACATGACTACTGGGAAAACCATAGCTTTGATTAGATGGACCTTTGTCAGCAAAGTAATGTCTCTGCTTTTTAATATGCTGCTAGGTTTGTCATAGCTTTTCTTCAAGGGAGCAAGTATCTTTTAATTTTGTGATGCAGTCACCGTCTGCAGTGATTTTGGACCCCAAGAAAAAGTCTGTCAGTTTTAATTGTTTCCCCATCTATTTGCCATGAAGTGATGGGACTGGATGCCATGATCTTAATTTTTTGTATATTGAGTTTTAGGCCAGCTATTCACTCTCCTTTTTCATTTTCATCAAGAGGCTCTTTAGTTCCTCTTTGCTTTCTGCCATAAGGGTGGTGTCATCTGCATATTTGAGGTTACTGATATTTCTCCCAGCAATCTTGATTCCAGCTTGTGCTTTGAACCCTATAATGTAAATTTATAACATTTTAGAGGTGAGGAGAGACATTGTAGGTTTTTTGTGTTTATTTTATTTTATCAACATATTGTAAAATTTTAAATTCTTTCTTTCCTTTACTTTTTTTTCTTTTTTTAAAAAAATATAGATTTATTTATTTTAATTGAAGGTTAATTACTTTACAATATTGTATTGGTTTTGCAAAATCTTAGAGGATAATATTGCTAACTTTTAGTTATAAATATTCTTGAATCTGGTCCCCTCTTCTTTTTTTAAATTAATTTTTATTTTTTAGTTTGTTTTGCTTTACAATACTTATTCGTTTTGCTATACATTGACATGAATCAGCCACGAGTGTGCATGAACTCCCAATCCCGAGCCCCACCTCCCCTCTCCCGCCCCACACCATCTCTCTGGATTATCCCTGTGCATCAGTCCCAAGCACCCTGTAGCTTTCCTTTACTTTTATAGCACTGTTCTGGTTTGGTCTCTCTCTCTCACCCTCCACCCTGTCTCCTTCATAGTATATCCATCATTCATGTTTCCATCCATTTATCCACCTCGCCATCCATTAATCCCTTTACCCTTTGGGAACCCATGATGTAGTAAGTTTCAAAACTAGGGCTGGCGATTGAGAGATGAATATAGTGCTTAACTCAGCCATTAAAAAGCTCATAGTCTAATAATGGAGACAAGCAGGTAAATAAGAAAAAGTGAAACATTTTGGCAGGAACTATGGTAGAGATTAAAGACAAATGGGACACAAAGAAAATGTTTAACACTGTCTGCATATCATAGAAGTCTTCTCAGCTGAAGTTTTCCACGCCACCTTAAACGTAAACATTGACTAACATTTCGTCCTTCAACCTTTGTTTTCTTTCTCCTTTTAAGGTCTCATTTGTAACCACAACTTTATTTATTATCTCTATTATTATATTAAATCTTTCAAATCTTCATCTCTAGCCTTGACCTCTTTTGAATACCCTTAGTTAAATTCCAAATAGTGTCTTCCTGGAATATTTAACCTCTCACCCTGATGGCTATTGTTTTTCTAGTGCACCAGTTCTATACTTCAGTCATCTTTGACCTTTCTGAGCTTCCTGTACCCAAGAAACTATGAAAGCATGTAAAATCTACCTCTGCAGTGTCTTTCTTAGCCATTCTCTCTTGCTGCATTCCTGTTGCCACCAATACATTACTTCTCGGCTTGACTGAATCCCGAGTTTTCACTCTTATACTGGTGTAAGCTGCTCAAGGGTAAAAACTGGGTCAATATCACTTAGCACAAAATAAGGTGCACAGTAGCTGCTCAACAACTATTTTTACCTTGAAATTCTTTATCTTTTGGAACATGGAATTGAAATCCAAACATGTTTGTTTTCAAATTTCTTGTACATGGGAATTATCAAAAGAAGTTTGTCAAAAATTCAGATTTATGGGGGCTACTCTGCAGACATTCTACTTCAGGGTAGGGCCCATACACTTTCATTTTTAATAAGTATTCTAGGTGATTCTGTTGTAGGTGGTCTAAAATTGAGAAATAGTGCTTGACAATATGAGATGATTTGCTTAAATTCACTTAACACAGCCAGAAATCAAGTCTGTACTCAACTTTATTTGGATATTAGGGACATCTTGGAGAAGGCAATGGCAACCTACTCCAGTAGCCTTGCCTGGAAAATCCCATGGACATAGGAGCCTGGTGGGCTGCAGTCCATGGGGTCACTAGGAATCAGACCCGACTGAACGACTTCACTTTCACTTTTCACTTTCATGATTGGAGAAGGAAATGGCAACCCACTCCAGTGTTCTTGCCTGGAGAATCTCAGGGATGGGGGAGCCTGGTGGGCTGTCGTCTATGGGGTCGCACAGAGTCGGACATGACTGAAGTGACTTAGCAGCAGCAGCAGGGACATCTAGGTAAAATATCTGTAAGTAATGATGCTAAGTGAGTGTTCTTCTCCTTTCTCACCTCTTGAAGCTTCACACACCTGGGGAGTTTGCTTTTGTTTGTTTGCTTCTTGGTTACTCAAATCTTAGCTAAGAGACCTTGTATCTTGGATATTTGGTTCTTTGAGCATAGCCATGTATCATTTGGAATATGTCAATTTTGAAGGTGAACAAACCTTTGTGCACTGTTGGTACAACTGTGGCAAACAAAATGGAAGTTCTTTAAAAAACTGAAAATAGAACTACCATAAGATAGAGAAGTTTCACTTATGGATATATATCTGAAGGAAATGAAATCAGTATCTCAAAGAGGCATATGCACGCCCATGTTTCTTATAGCATTATTCATAACAGCTAAGATTTGGAAACAACCTAAGGGCCTGTTAACGGAACAGTGGATAGAGAAGATGTGGCATACACTCATGGGGCCTCCCAGGTGAATAGTGGTAAAGAACCTACCAGCCAGTGCAGGGGCTGCTAGAGATCTGGGTTCATTCCATGGATTGGGAAGATCTCCTGGAGGAGGGCCTGGCAACCCACTCCAGTATTCCTGCCTGGAGAACCCCATGGACAGAGGAGACTGATGGTCTACAGTCCATGAGGTTGCACAGAATTGGACATGACTGAAGCAACTTAGCACGCACACATGGTATATATTCATACATAGCACAGTGAAATATTACTCAGCCATGAGAAAGAAGGAAGTCCTTCCATTTGCTATGACATAGATTGACCTTGGGAGAAAGGCAATGGCAACCTACTCTGGTACTCTTGCCTGGAGAATCCTATGGATGGAGGAGCCTGGTAGGCTGCAATCCATGGGGTCTCTAAGAGTCGGACACGACTGACGACTTCACTTTCACTTTTCACTTTCATGCATTGGAGAAGGAAATGGCAACCCACTCCAGTGTTCTTGCCTGGAGAATCCCAGGGTCAGCGGAGCCTGGTGGGCTGCGGTCTATGGGGCCTCACAGAGTCGGACACGACTGAAGCGACTTAGCAGCAGCAGCAGCAGATTGACCTTGAGAGCATTGTGCTGAGTGAAATAAGTCAGATAGAGAAAGACAAATACTGTATGGTCTCACAATTATGTGGAATCTAAGAAGCCAAACTCACAGAAATAAGTATCTTGAATGGTAGTTCACAGGGGCTGAGGGGTGGAGGAAATGGAGAGAGATTGGTCAAAATGTACAAATTTCCAGGTGTAAGATGAATAAGTTCTGAGGATCTAATGTAGGACAAGTTAATAATACTATATTATATACTTGCAAGTAGCTAAGGGAGTAGATCTTAAATGCTCTCACCATAAGAAAGAACTGGTAATTATGTGATATGATGGAGGTATTAGCTAATGCTATGGTGGCAATCAGTTCACAATATATGAATGTATCAAATCAACACCCTGTATACTTTAAACTCACACAGTGTTATTTGTCAATCATATCTCAATAAAGATGGAAAAAAGAAATGAATAGAATCGCCTAAGAATTTCAACATATACCTACACCACAACTAATAGCTTAAGTGCTCTTTGGCAAGTCCAAACTTCTGGGTGTGTTTCCATATTGCAAAGGGGCTGTACCATTTTGTATTCTATTAGCAGTGTATGACAATTCCATTTGCTTGTATCTTGCCAACATTTAATATTGATAACCTTTAAAACCATATTTAATAAAGGTGTGGTATAATTTAAAAAAAGAATTTCAACATAATCATTTTGATCTCTACATTTTTCAGAGTATTGACATAGAGTAGATGAAATATACTGGCACGGTGTATTTTTTATTTGAATTGTTAGTTGTTCAAATGAATATGAACTAACACTTCTGTCTACAGAGCTCCATCAACCAGATAAAAGTGATTTTGTTTAAATTTTTAACCTCTGGTCAACAGTAATGACAATTCTGAAGAAGAAAATGATGAGCCTGGAATAGATTTTAATTTGTAAAAGGAAAAAATATCCCCTCATTTTGCAAAAGAACTTCTTAGTTTACTGGTTCCCTTTGGTGTAAGGAATAGATGTAGTGTGTGTGTGTGTGTGTGAGAGAGAGAGAGAGAGAGAAGAGAGAGAGAGAGAGAGATTCTTTTAAATTGTTGAGATGCCGAGTACATGTGAATCAAACCTGGAGAAATAGAGTTGATATGTGCTTTCCCCCCACAGTAAAGTTTTTGTTGCTTGTACTTGCATTCAGTATTATTTCTAGACACCACTGTCTTTCTAGTCTAATTACTGAAAATCTCAGTCTATACTGGATGGAGAGTATTACAATTTTAATGTTCACAACCTTGCCTTATCTTCCATCTCTTCTCAGGCCATTGTCCCAATAGGGAACCAATAGGAGAATAGAGAATTACCTTAAAAACACACACACACACACAACAATATAAACTCTTTCAAACCTCTTTTCACTTGCTGCTGTTTCATTTACCTGACATACATGTCCTTGTCCTCTTGGTAGGAGGTACTTCAGAACCCTGCTCCTTTCCTTGGCCGCGTCAGGTCTTAGCTGCGGTATGCAGGCCCTTCTGCTGTGTCCTGCGGGACCTTTTGCTGTAGTGTGTGGACTCTCTTGTGGCAAGTGGGCTTGTAGCTGTGGTGCGTGGGCTTAGTTGCTCTGAGGCATGTGAGATCTTAATCCTTGGCCAGGGATCGAACTCACTTTCCCTGCACTGCAGGGCAGATTCTTCACCACTGGACCACCAGGGAAGTCCCCACCACTACTTTTGAAGTTTCTGCCAACAGTAGCAACAACAACCACAAAAACCCAACAAAATTATTTACAGAGCAGTTACCTTGTGTCAGAAAATGTTTTATCATCAAAACAATCCTACAAAGTCCGTGTTCTTAAATTCTTATTCTTCAGGTGAAGAAACTTAGGAGACCAGAGAGGTAAATGACCTGCTTAGGTCCCAAAGAGAGTAAGACTAAGGATCTGCTTGAACCTCATATGACTGAGTGTAAAGTTGATGGTTTTAACTACAGTTCTCTGATATACAAATGTTCTCAGTGGCCAACAGCTCTTTGTTCAAATATGACCATAGATACTATCTCATCAGTTTCTCATTTTCACATGAGTTAGTAAGCTGTTTGAAAATATAGAGGCTTCCCTGGTGACTCAGACTGTAAAGAATCTGCCTGCAATTCAGGAGACCCAGGTTCGATCCCTGAGTCTGGAAGATCCCCTGGAGAAGAAAATGGCAACCCATTCCAGTGATCTTGCCTGGAGGATCCCATGGACAGAAGAGCCTGGTGGGCTACAGCCCATGAGATTGTAAAGAGTTTTAGCTTAATACCTGGACTATAATAGGTATCAAGTAAATATTTACTAAATGAATTGGATGGATAAACATCCCTTAGATCCTTTTGAAACTCACAAATAAAGCATATTTTGAATTTTTGGAAGTGTTTTGGTCAGTGGTGAAAATATATTCTAATATTCAGAGTTTTTCTAAGTCTAACAAAGACCCCTGAAAACCACTGAATGAGGGAAAAGTTGGCAGGAAAATAATTGGAATCACTAATACTTCTTTAGAATAATCATTGCTATTACTTATATGATTATAACTGCTATATGGGGCTTTCCACTATTTCTGAGATAAATACCCATTTTGTTTCACCTAGAGATAAGTAGACAATAATTGTTATAAGTAAAGATATTATATTTTTCTTTGGTATTTGATATATCCGATACCCTTTGCTGATACATATTTATGTTTTTGAATTCTGAGTGATTCAATATTGAAAACTCTCTTGTTCAGTGAGTTCTAAAGATTTTTATTTCTGACATGATTGTAATTTTAAATATGGTGTAAAAGGTTCCAAAAGTTACACATCATGAAACCTGATATAGTATGTCCTGATGCAAAATTTTTGGAAAATGTCATCTCTATCTCCTTTTATTTCCACTTTATGTTTTATAGATTTCTATTTTTATTGATTCACAGTCAGTTTTCAGTATGGAAGCAGTTTCAATTTCCTAGCACTCTAAACAACATCTATCTCACAATGATTTTTTTTATTTCAAATCGTAGGCAAAAAATTATTATGTTGAAAAAAGGAGAGACATGCACATAGGGAAATAAGGAAATGGATACAAAGGGAACCTTCTGTCTATAATGAGACTCACAGTAGATCTCCTTTAAATTAACACTAGAGAAATGCCATATTATTTTACTGAGGGAAACAAAGCAAGTATAAGTTTACAGGACATCTAGGGCAATTCTTTGCTAGCAAGAGGCCTTGGGTAAATTTTTGTTGATGAACAAACAAAATGAAATGGATATCTGAGGGCATGTTTGCAGACTGATGCAAAATCACTGCCTCTGTCTGGAAGAACATTGGCTAAAAGAGGGAACAGAGGTGAAATGAGAAATTTGGCTGATGAATAAGGTGTCTTGAATGTCTGATATGGAGTCTCAGACTTTATTTGTCACAGAATGAAGAGTCAAACAAGGTTTCTCTGCAGAGAATTAGCATGATGAAAGCAATATTTTAGAGATCAATTCAGTGTTGTATGTAGTACTGAAGATAAAAGACTCTGAGCACTTAACTAGAGGAAAATTGCAATAGTCTAATTGCGAGGTATGGAAGGATAAATCGAAATAGAAGTTGACATTTCTGACTCTGGAGCCACAATCAAACAAACAAAAATTTAAAAGGGATTCTTTAAGGTAGCGGAAGGAAAACAGTTGCGTGCATTAATGCATCTCCATTTGTTCCTTGTGTGGTTTTTGAAGATTTACCATGAGCCATCCCTGTGTCTGCCAAGGTTGAAGAGATGCATGAGATATTTTTACCTCCAAGGAGCTTATGGTCTAAGAAGGGAGAGAAAAAAATAACCCAATACTTGCATGCATTCAGAGGATTTTTTTTTTCCTTCTGGTAGTGACATAAGTTTTCTCTGATAATCGTCATTTCCCCCCTGGGGTTTGTGCTAATGGATATGTGTGCTCAATCATTCAGTTGTCTCTGATTCTTTGCGACGCCCTGGGCTATAGCCCACCAGACTCCTCTGTCCTTGGAATTTCCCAGCAAGAATACTGAAGTGGGTTGCCATTTCCTACTCCAGGGGATCTTCCCCACCCAGGGACCGAAATCACATCTCTTGCATCTCCTGCATTGTGCTTAATAGTGCTTAGTAATCTGACTGACTAGGATCAGGGTAAAGTCTGTGATGTACAATCTATGTCAAGGAGTTGGTCTCCAGTTGTTTTAATGGGTATCTCTCAGATCCTACTTATAGCCTCAGGCTCCTTGGCTGCTGTTTAGCAAACGGTAAAGAAAGTCAGACAGCTGAGAATAAAAGAAGTGAAGGAGAGAGAAGGGGAAACCATCAAACTGAACAGACACACCTAATTGGCTACTTTCCAAAATTTCCTTAGGCTTCTTCAAGCTTTGATGAAGCGTTAAGATCTTGTTTTCAGGGATTGAATGTCTTTCAGATGGATGATAGATCCTCCCGTTAGTATTTAAAAAAGAGAATAGAATGAGCTCACTTAGCCTACTCCTGTCATCATTTCACTTTATTTGAACAGCAATCAACCGATGAAGAGGGCTCAGGCTTCTAAAAAAATAAAGGGAAGAAAAGTACTTGTTACTCAACAGTCTTTGGACTCTGCCAGAAACACTGAGGGCATTTGCTAAGTAAAATGATTTAGCAGGTGGAAGGGAGTTTTAAGTGCAATATCCACCCCTTTTCCCTGAGAGTAGATGATGACTCAGACAGTGACCATATATCAGGATGTAAATGAGATTCTCTGGGGACTTCTTGCTGCCTTGCTCACTGGTGCAACATGGGGCTCAATGTTGCATTGGCTGAGTTTTAGGAGTGCAATGAAATGTGTGAAAAGGGTGTGGATGAGTTCCAGGCACATAGTAGGTGCTCAGAGCCCTCATCAGAGGCTATAGGATGTATCCTTGATTGATATCCCTTTAGGGTCTTGTTTTAAAACTGTTGCGGAGTACAACAGAGTGACATTTAGATGCTCCAAAAGGATCATGTAATTGGGCGTGCAGTTATATAGCAATCAGCACTGTGTAGGATATTCCAACTTTCTAATTATACTTACAGCTACAGTTACTATTCCTGTTTCCAAAAAGAAAAACAATACATTTAATAATATCTGCTCTATAAGGGACTCTTCATGCCTGGGTACAAAACTCACATGGCCAGGACAGCTAATTACTTCTGTAGATATTAAGCCAAATATAAGAGACTTCAGTTAGATTTCAACATTCACATTCCTCTCGAATTTTGTTAGACGGAAGAATTACCCTGGGAGCACTTAAAAATTCAAATTCCTGTGCTTCTTCCACAGAGACTCTGGTCTTGTAGGTCTGGTTCTGGGGTCTGTATCTTCAGCTGTTGCTGAGGACACGGATACTCCCCTTTGAGGAACACTCAGGAAATCAACCCTGAATATTCATTAGAAGGACTGATGCTGAAGCTGAAGCTCTAATACTTTGGCCACTTGATGCAAAGAGCTGACTCATTAGGAAAGACCCTGATTGCTGGGAAAGACTGAAGGTGGGAGGAGAAGGGGCAACAGAGAATGAGATAGTTGGCATCTCCAATGGACGGCATCACAGATTCAATGGACATGAGTTTGAGTAAACTCTGGGAGATGGTGAAGGACAGGGAAACCTAGCGTGCTGCATTCTATGGGGTCACAAAGAGCTGGACAGACTGAGCAACTGAACAACAACCACTGGGCTCTCAAACCTGCTCTTAAGGCAAATCTCACATGCTTTGTTCCAATACGCCTCTTACCTCTCATAACATTCTTTTCCTCTGTGAAAACGTAAACTTCATCAAATGATATCTTGTTAAAAAATAAAGTGATTCATTTTTGTGGGTTTCATGTTGTTCTGTAATTCTTCATACATTTAGGAGCAGCCTTGGTGATTTTAATTTCTTAGTTTAAAATGTGCATGCAAATAAAGGAATTTCTCATGGATAATTCAAATTTAGATAAGATAGAATCTCCTGCCATTCACAGACTTGACCACAGTATTTCAGAAATGGAGGAAAATCTACAGAGTGTCTTTAGGAAAGGAAAGCTTTTGGAGTAATCTAGAATTTATGTGGGGCCATTTTGGGTTGTTAAAAAATGTTATACATTGATTAAATTTAGTAATGCGACTTTTTTTTTCTTTCAAAAATCAAGTTTAATTTCACTTTGATGAAGGTCAATGGGAAGCTGAAAAATGTGAAAGTAAAATTTGAAAGGAGCTTCTTTCTGCCAGAAATACATGAGGTGTTTGTAATTGAAATGAGCCACCTGTTATATTTTACAATTTGAGAGAATTATAAAGCTGAGCTTCCTTAGACTTTCTAGAAGAAGTTGCTACCTGATTTCTAAAATATTCTGGACTGGCACTGTCCAACAGAACTTTGTGTAATGGCAAAACTATTCTGTATCTACACTGCACAATATAGTAGCTACTAACCATACTTGTTCTTAAAGTGTGATGGGGTGCTGAATTTTTAATTTTACTTAATCTTAATAATTTAAATCTAAGTAGACCTATTGGCTAATAGCTGCTGAAATGGACAGCACAGGTCTAGGTAAATATACTCAGAATTCATCTACAGCCTTATATTGGGTTGGCCAGAACATTCATTATGGAAAAATGATAAAGTATTCCCATTATGGAAAAACCCAAATGAACTTTTAGGCCAATCCAATACTTTAAAGTTACATATACAAAGAAAGTGTGAAAGAAAGTGAAAGTCACTCAGTCATGTCCAACTCTTTGGGACCCCATGGACTATACAGTTCTTGGGATTCTCTAGGCCAGAATGCTGGAACGGGTAGCCTTTCTCTTCTCCAGGGGATCTTCCCAACCCAGGGATCAAACCCAGGTCTCCTGCATTGCAGGTGGATTCTTTGCCAGCTGAGCCACAAGGGAAGCCCACACATACTAAGCCCACACAAAATTCAAAGTTCTTTAAAAACTTCATGTTTCTTTATAATTTAATATTTTATAATTAAAATATAATAACTGGAACGCATGCATGTGTGCTTGGTCGTGTTTGACACTTTGGACTCCAAGGACTGTTGCCCTGTCAGGCTCCTCTGTCCATGGAATTCTCCAGGCAAGAATACTGGAGTGGTTGCCATTTCCTACTTCAGGGGATCTCCTCATCCTAGGGATCAAACTTGCTTTGCTTGCATCTCCAGCATTGGCAGGTGGATTCTTTACCAACTGTGCCACCTGGGAAGTCCCAGTTAACTGGGATAGTGATTATTAAATGAATCATTCAAGAGGAGACACTTAGCCTTTAGGTCCTTATTTTCCTCAGTAGAATGAGAAGGAATGTGGCCCATAACCTTTAAGGTTTCCCCAGCTTTAATGATTTACATTTAGATTGTTTCGGAGAAGGCAATGGCACCCCACTCCAGCACTCTTGCCTGGAAAATCCCATGGATGGAGGAGCCTGGTGGGCTGCAGTCCATGGGGTCGCGAAGAGTCGGACACGACTGAGAGACTTCACATTCACTTTTCCCTTTCATGCTTTGGAGAAGGAAATGGCAACCCACTCCAGTGTTCTTGCCTGGAGAATCCCAGGGACAGAGGAGCCTGGAGGGCTGCCGTCTATGGGGTCACACAGAATCGGACACAACTGAAATGACTTAGCAAAGTAAAGTACCTGCTTTATATTTCTTTCCCCCACTGAAAATGTTCAGGCACATTGCCCACCCCACATTAAGGCAGAATAGGGAGAAATCAAGAATACATTTTTCTTGACTTGCTGCTGTTTTCTGTCTATAGATTGTGTGTGTGTCAGGAAGATCCCCTGGATAAGGGAATGGTAACCAGCTCCAGTATTCTTGCCTGGAGAATTCCAAGGACAGAGGAGACTGGCGGTTACAACCCCTGGGGTTGCATACTGTTGACTTAGGTGACTGACTAACACTTTCACTTTCACTTTCATACAATACAGCTGTTGTCCTCATAAAAAGAGATTAGGACATAGACACACACAGTAGGAAGACCACAGGGAGAAGACAGTCATCTATAGCTAGAGTGATCTCAGAAGAAATCAACCCTGCTAAAATATAGATCTTGGACTTCTAGCCTTCAGAATTGTGAGAATATAAGTGTTGTTTAAATTCTCCAGTCTGTGGTACTTTTTTCAGTCAGCCCTAGCAAATTAATATAAAATCTAAACCACTAAATGATATTTTTCATCAGATTACATACTATTTAAACCTTCTTTGGGCTTTCTTGGTGATTCAGAAGGTAAAGAATCTGCCTCCAATGTGGAAGATCCCGGTTTGATCCCTGGGTTGGGAAGATCCCCTGGAGAAGGGAATGGGAGAATTCCATGGAGAAGCCTGGTGGGCTACAGTCTATGGGGCTGCAAAGAGTCGTACACGACTGAGTAACTAACACTTTCACAAACCTGCTTTACTTCTTTTTTTCCCTTAAATGGTACAGGCAATATTGCCCATCCCACATTAAGGAAACAAACAAATAAGCAAATCTCTAAATAAAGTATTACAGTTTTTTTAAAGATTTAAAATCTGGTGTTTCTATTACTTATTCCTTATCTCCTGTTTTTAATAAATCTTGCTTGCCTTGCTTTACTGCAGAGATTTGACCTTCTTAGAATCTCTATTTCTTCTTCATTTTTTTAATTGATACTTTTATTTTTAAAATATGTATTTATTTGGCTCTGTCAGGTCTTAATTGCGGCACACAGGATCTTCGATCTTTGTTGTGGCATACGGAATCTAGTTCCCTGACCAAAGATCAAACTCAGTCCCCCTGCATTGGGAGCATGGAGTCTTAGCCACTGGACCACCAGGAGAGTCCTTCTTCTTTCATGCTTGTTCTAATTCTAATTCACTTCTAAGATCTGGTTCAGGTGGTCTCTGAATTCAGCCTGAGCTGCCACTGTTCTAAACTTAGTTTGTATTTTGCATAGCACTCTATATAGTTTATTTACTTGAGCACAGTGTTCCTGTCTTGCTGATTTAAAAAAAAAATTCAGTTTCCCAGCACTGTGGGAACTCCCACAGTGATAAACTGATTTTTATAGGCACTGCAGAAACATTTTTGGAAACAAACATGTAATAGTATCAACTCTTTCAGTTCAGTTCAGTTCAGTCGCGCAGTCGTGTCCGACTCTTTGCGACCCCATGAATCGCAGTACGCCAGGCCTCCCTGTCCATCACCAACTCCTGGAGTTCACTCAGACTCACGTCCATTGAGTCTGTGATGCCATCCAGCCATCTCATCCTCGGTCGTCCCTTTCTCCTCCTGCCCCCAATCCCTCCCAGCATCAGGGTCTTTTCCAATGAGTCAACTCTTCGCATAAGGTGCCCAAAGTACTGGAGCTTCCAAAATTTCTGAATGGTTAATCTTTCTCATATTCTGCAAATAGTCAGTGTTCATTGAGCATTTACTATATGGAAGGCACTGTAATTATTAACTGATCATTCTACTTGGGCTGTATACAAAACTTTAGTTGACATATGTTTTCCTTTTTGCTGGACTGCTTGGTTGGGTAACCATTCAAGCATAAGAAGCATCACTTGATTGCACATTTAATACCTGATGGAGAAGGCAATGGCAACCCACTCCAGTACTCTTGCCTGGAAAATCCCATGGACGGAGGAGCCTGGTGGGCTGCAGTCCATGAAGTTTCACAGAGTCGTACACGACTGAGCGACTTCACTTTCACTTTTCACTGTCATGCATTGGAGAAGGAAATGGCAACCCACTCTAGTGTTCTTGCCTGGAGAATCCCAAGGACAGGGGACCTGGTGGGCTGCCGTCTCTGGGGGTCGCACAGAGTCGGAAACAATTGAAGTGACTTAGTAGCAGCAGTATTTAATACCGATTTGAACTGAATTACTAGTGGGAGGAGTGAATAAGTGAAATAGTTTTATTTGTACTGAAATAATATGCTCATAAATGTATCTTTCCCTTTAGTATTCATTATGGAAATAAGATATACAATAGCTGATTAAAATAAGTCCTAAGTTAGTTTGGAAAATCAGAATTTAATATCACTTCCAGGCAGGCTGAGTTCAGTCTATTAAAGCTGGGTTTTATTTATTTGCAAATGACCATTTTGGCTTTATCATACATACATAATGTTTCTGAGCTAAATGTTCTAAGAAATTTAATAGAAGAAATATTGTGTTGTATGTCATATTGAGTGACATATGCAGTAGTGATCTCTTTTAATTTAATAATGTATTCTTTTCTTATTTGACTTATACACATTGCTGGAAAGAAGAGCTTGAAGTGGGAGTAAAGGAAGGCTTGAGAAATAAGGGTGTCTCAGTCTGCAGTTTCTGTAAATTGAGAAACATATGGGAATTCCCCCAGGAAATAAGATAAAAAAGAAAATGGGAACAATAAAAAAGAAGAGCTAAACTCAATCTCCCTGTTTGGTTCTCATAGGGCATAAAGCCATAGACATCATTTGCTTGAAATTCTGTTGATTTGGTATATAATTTAAAAAATCATGAGATATATCTATCTAATCATAGCCTCTGCATCTTTTCTCAACAAAAGGAGAATATTCCTTACGTATTCAGTGTTAAGATCAGGGCAGAGTAAATTTGAATTTATTAACCATTTCTGTCTTCAGCATCACACTGTATTATCAAGGCATAAGAGTCTTAAGAGGACTTCTAGTTCAGTTCTCTTAACAGACGAAAAAAAGGAGACTCAAAGGAGTTATAATTGCAACACGCTGTACCTGGCAGGATGGTGTGGTCATTAAGGTCATAGTGGAGTCTGCCACACCTGAGTTCAAATTCAGACCAAATCTTTACAAGTCATATGAATTTGGTCACCTGTCTTAGTATCTGCATTAAACTTAGAAAAAAATAACTTTCAAGAATGTACTCATGCATATGAAATATGCTTAGGACACAGACAGAAAACCTTTACAATGTCCCCTAATGATCTCCCATCACTTCATGGCAAATAGATGGGGAAACTGAAAACAGTGGCTGACTTTATTTTTGGGGGCTTCAAAATCACTGCAGATGGTGACTGCAGCCATGAAATTAAAAGATGCTTACTCCTTGGAAGGAAAGTTTTGACCAACCTAGATAGCATATCAAAAACAGAGACATTACTTTGTCAGCAAAGGTCTGTCTAGTCAAGGCTATGGTTTTTCCAGTAGTCATGTATGGATGTGAGAGTTGGACTGTGAAGAAAGCTGAGCACCGAAGAATTGATGCTTTAGAACTGTGGTTTTGGAGAAGACTCTTGAGAGTCCCTTGGACTACAAGGAGATCCAACCAGGCCGTCCTAAAGGAGATCAGTCCTGGGTGTTCATTGGAAGGGCTGATGTTGAAGCTGAAACTCCAATACTTTGGCTACCTCATGCGAAGAGCTGACTCATTTGAAAAGACCCTGATGCTGGGAGGGATTGAGGGCAGAAGGAGAAGGGGATGACAGAGGATGAGATGGTTGGATGGCATCACTGACTCAATGGACATGGGTTTGGGTGGACTCTGGGAGTTGGTGATGGACAGGGAGGCCTGGTGTGCTGCAATTCATGGGGTTGCAAAGAGTCGGACATGACTGAGCAACTGAACTGAACTGAACTAATGGTCATACTTCTTGGTATTCTTGCCCTTGTGCAAACTCCTCCCCTTGCCCATGGACTGTGCCTAGTGACTTGCTCCTAACCAACATCTTATGAAAAAGGTGGTGGGATTGTTTAGTTGTTAAGTTGTGTCCAACTCTTTTGCGACCCCATGGACTGTTGCCCTCCAGGCTCCTCTGTTCATGGGATTTCCAAGGCAAGAATACTGGAGTGGGTTGCCATTTCCTTCTCCAGGGGATCATCCCAACCTAGGGACTGAACCCATCTCTCCTGCATTTGCAGGCGGGTTTCTTACCACTGAGCCATCAGGGAAGGCCCATTTCCATGGTTAGGTTATAGAATACTATGGTTTCCATCTTGCTGGCAGACTTTCTCCTTTGTAGGTTTTTTATGGAATAAGAGGCGTATTACAGAGGCTCATGTGGCAAGGAACCCTCAGTTCAGCAGCCTTCAAGGAACTGAATTCTGCTAACAAGCACTGAGTGAGTTTGTAAGCGGATTGTTCCTCAGTTGAAGCTGATTTCAGCCTGTGAGAGGTCTTGAAGTAAAGGACGCATCTCAGTCCTACTTGGACTCCTGACCCACAGAAACTGTGAGATAATGTGTGCTGTTTTAAGCCACTGAATTTTGGGGTAACTTGTTAAGCAGCAATAGATAACTAATACAAACAGTGCTTAACACAAAGTAGTGAGTTAGATGGTAAGGGAAGCTACTATTTTAGAAAGAGTTTAAACAGATAGGAATGAAGAGCACTGAAGGGCCTTCCTGAGAGTCACAAGAAGCCTATTATAAACAGAGAGAATAGCATAAGCATAACCCCTAAAGTGAATCTTTTGAGTGTTTGAAGAAAAGAAAGGATATAAGAATGATTGGGAAGATGGTTGTCATGGGTTTTAGGGGCAAGTTAATGCAGTGTTTTATAGGTCATGGAAAGGATTTGGATGTTAAAAATGTGTGATGGGAAATGGAATACTCTGGTTAATATTTCAGCTGTTGTGTGGAGAACTGAATGGGTGTGTGTTTGTGGTGGTGGTGGAATAGGAATGTTAGCAGAGAGACTCTTCTAGTGGAATCTAGACAAGAGAGAATGGCAGCCGGGACTGTGGGTGGCACGGCAGTGAGGGTGGGAAATTGCTGAGCATGTAGTTTGGAGTTTTCAGGAATAAATATGCTGATGGGTGGTTGGTTGTAAAGTGTCACAAGGAGAAAAGGAGTCAAGGATGACTCTAAGGTTTTTGGTCTGAGAAACTTGGCAAACAAGTCTACTGAGATAGAGAAGGTGTAATGGAGAATCATAGCTTTCTGAAGAAGATTAAGAGCTCATAGATGCCAAGCAGACATCCAAGTGGAGAAACTGAGAAGGCCAATTTACATGGGTCTGGGATTTACAGAGGTGGGGTGAGAGACATAGATTTGAGTGTCTTCAGTGTCTAGAAAGCGTACATGGGCCTAGAGTGAGTGCAGACAGAGAAGAGACCTGAAGCATGAACCCAGAGGCACTCCAGCACGGGGCTGTGGACAAAAAGAGGAGGATTCAATGAAGGATACTTGGAAGAGCAGCCTCAGAGGTCACAGGAAAGCCAGGGGGTATGTTTTCCCAGAGGCCAAGTTAAGATAGCTGTTCTGTTGTTCTCAATTTTCTAGGTCAATGATTCTAACGTGAGTGTGCATTGCAATCACTTAGAGGGCTTATCTTTCTTTCTTTTTTAAAAAAGAACCTACTTTTTTTTTTTTTTTTAAGAATATTATTCTTGCTTGGAGAATCTCATGGACTGAGGAGCCTGGTGGGCTGCAGTCCATGGGGTCACAAAGAGTCGGACACGACTGAGTGACTTTACTTACTTACTTACTTATTATTTATTTACTTATTTTTGGCCATGCAGCATATGGGATTTTAGTTCCCCAGCCAGGAATCGAACTCATGCCCCTGCAGTAGAAGGGTAGAGTCTCAACCACTGGACCATCAAGGAAGCCCCTAGAGGGTATTTTAAATCCCAGATTGCTAGGTGCATTCTCCCAGAGTTTCTAACTCAGTAGGTCTTGAGTATGATCCAAGAATTTGCATTTGGAAAAAGCTCTCAGGGGATGCTCAGACCACTTATGCAGGCACCAAATTATGAGGCCACTGTTATTAATCAAAGGTTATCTAATTATGGTCCATGGTATATTTGTGATCCATTTAATACTTTGTTGATTTTTAGAAAGTTAAAGTTATTGTGCTAGGCACTAGGGATACAAAAGGATTCAGTATCAAGTAGAGGAGTCACATATAAACATTTTATTTACAGTACAACATGGTAAGTACCATGTGAGAGGCATGAACAAGGCAGAGTGGTGATGTGCAGGAAAAGGAGTCAGAGAATGTTTAAGATGGAGACTTTGGAAGAGCAGGTAATGTTTTATCTTAGTCATGAGTAAGGGTTAGGTAGTCATGGGGGGAAATGCATTCCAGGGATTAGTATGCATAATGAGCAGGCATGAATAGACATGGTGTGTTCATGCGGCATCAGTGGTAATGAACCTGCCTGCCAATGCAGGAGACATAAGAGATGCAGGTTCCATCCCTGGGTGGAGGATCCCCTGGGGCAGGGCGTGGCCACCCACTCCAGTATTCTTGCCTGCAGAGTCCCATGGACAGGGGAGCCTGGCGGGCTATGGTCCATAGGCTCACAGAGTCAGACATGACTGAAGCGACTTAGCACACAGCACGCACGTTCATGAGATTTAGGGCATTGTGAGAAATCTAATTTAGTGGTTTATAGGGATTGAAAGGACAGTAAAAGGGGATGAGGTTAGACTTACGCAGGTGTCAAGATGTGGTCCAGTGGTAAAGACTTTGAGCTTCCATTACAGAGGACATGGGTTTGATCTCTGCTTGGGGAGGTTCTGCATGCCTCACCAAGTGGCCACCACCCCCCAAAAAAGATAGACTTGGGGAGATATGTATCATTTGTATTTGTTCTATTGTTTAACTTCTCAACATTCAACTAAGTTTGGAGTTTATATAAACAACAATATTTATTTGAAAACCAATATGGCTTAAACCATTAGGGCTGTCCCAATCAGAGATTTTAATAACTCTAGCAGTTAAAGTGATTTCCTTCAGAAGTGACCTAAAAAGCAACATAAACATACCATATGATCTTATTTATAGGAAATATCTGGAATAGGTAAACACAGAGAGACAGAAAGACAAAAAGCTGTTGCCAGAGGCAGGGGAGGTGGGGATTAGAAAGTGACTGTGTAAATGGGTACAGGATCTCCTTCAGGGTTGATGAAATTAAAAAAAAAGTTTATCTTATATTGGAGTATAGTTGATTTACAGTGCTGTGTTATGGTGAAAATATTTTAAAACTAGATAGAGGTAATTGTTTCACACCATTGTGAATATACTAAATGCTAAATACTAAATGCTAGTAGATTACTCTTTTAAATGGCTAATTTTGTGTTATGAGGATTTCATTTCAATTAAAAATTTATTGGCACAATAATACAAAATTTAAATACAATATTCATTTCATTGCAATAGTGAATGGAATTGATTCCTTAATTTCTTTTTCTACTTTCTCATTATTAGTGTATAGGAATGCAAGG
>SJXQ01008556.1:532343-590256 GCA_006408695.1 Aepyceros melampus | reverse complement strand
CACATCACCAACTTGATGGACGTGAGTTTGAGTGAACTCTGGGAGTTGGTGATGGACAAGGAGGCCTGTCATGCTGTAATTCATGGGGTCGCAAAGAGTTGGACATGACTGAGCAACTGAACTGAACTGAAGTGATATCAAGTATCAATAAGGGATCAAGAATTTCTCAGCACATAAATCAGTTTTCCTCTCCTTAGTGACTGATAGTTGTTGGTTCCCTTAAGAAATTTGTGTTTGAATTGTGCTGAAGCAATGAGTTCACAAATTCTTGGTACTGTGTTGTTCATCCTTTACTCTTAACTTCTGTTAATTGAATTAATGGTGATTGACAGTGTAGTGAATGATATGCCCAACTGTGAAATACACTGAATTTAAAGAAGTTGTTTTAGTATTATTGAGAACTACCTGAATTTAAAGAAGTTGTGTCAGTATTATTGAACTACTTGTGAAATAAGTTGTATAATGCTCACTTGAGTTAATCATAGCTGTGGCAGACACTGAGGAGAACTTCCTCCAAGTCCATTCCAGCCTCCCTCTCATGTCCTGCAGAAGCTAGAAAGCTAAAACTCCCTTTGACTTTAGATGGCTTGTCCGAAATTCAAGGAACCCAGATTCAATCCCTGAGTTGAGAAGATCCCCTGGAGAAGGGAATGTCTACCCACTCCAGCATCTTGCCTGGAAAATCCCATGGGAAGAGGAGCCTGGTGGGCTTCAGTCCATGGAATCACAAAGAGTCAGACACGACTGAATAATTAGAGGGCTTTGCAGCTGAAGTCCAGTTAAAACTTACATTCTGGTCATAAGAAGCACTTAATGAATTAGATGGAAGAAAATTAATTAAGCAGAAGTAAGGGAAAACATAGGTATCTGCTATCATGGCATAAATCATGGCAGTAACAGCAGCAGCATGATTCTGAGTTAACAGCTTCCTGATTACAGGAGAGGTGACAGGGCTCTAGAAACAGGGCTTGTAGCAGTGGCTTGTTAATTTAGCAGGGAGTGTCCTGCTTCTACAACTTCATGACTTTAGTGAATCTGTCATGTGGCATGGATCCAGAGTCTACTTCTTCAGATGTCCCAGTGAATCTTTAAGCCACTTGTATCTGTTACCATAATAATGTTGTATAGCAATTATTTCTAAATGCAGCAACTTAAAACAATAACCATTATTATTGCATGAATCTATCAGTCAGCTAGCCAGTTCTACTGGTTCAGGTTGAGCTTGGCTGATCTTACTGAGCTTGCTCACGTGTTTGTGGTCAGCTGATGGGCTAGCCAGAAGCTGACTGGTCTCAGATGGCCTCAGCTGGGACAGCTCATCACTGCCCCATGTGGGCCCTCATCTTCTAGCAGCCTAGACTGGATTGTTCTCATGGAGTTCCAAGAGGAAGAACAAGGTGTACAAGGCTCTTAAGGATTTGGCTTAGAAACAGCACGCCATTTCTACCACATTCCATAGGCCAAAGCAAGGTTCAGTGAGAAAGAAACAGACTCAATCCTTTGATGTGAGGAGTTACAAAATCACATTATAAAGGAGGAATGAAAAAATTGGGGCCATCATTGCAATAAATCTGCCTCAACACTGAATGCACTAAAAATACTTTTTCTGTTTTGAATTGCTAGAATAAATTATATTCTCTGCAATTTAACTCTGACTTGCACAGTGGTGGATTTGACATTTTCATTTATCTCCTGCTGCTGCTGCTGCTGCTAAGTTGCTTCAGTCGTGTCCGACTCTGTGCGACCCCGTAGACGGCAGCCCACCAGGCTCCCCTGTCCCTGGGATTCTCCAGGCAAGAACACTGGAGTGGGTTGCCATTTCCTTTTCCAATGCATGAAAGTGAAAAATGAAAGTAAAGCTGCTCAGTCGTGTCCAACTCGAAGCGACCTCAGGGACTGCAGCCTACCAGGCTCCTCCATCCATGGGAGTTTCCAGGCAAGAGTACTGGAATGAGTTGCCATTGCCTTCTCCAATTATATTCTCTGCAATTTAACTCTGACTTGCACAGTGGTGGATTTGACATTTTCATTTATCTCCTGCTGCTGCTGCTGCTGCTAAGTTGCTTCAGTCGTGTCCGACTCTGTGCGACCCCGTAGACGGCAGCCCACCAGGCTCCCCTGTCCCTGGGATTCTCCAGGCAAGAACACTGGAGTGGGTTGCCATTTCCTTTTCCAATGCATGAAAGTGAAAAATGAAAGTAAAGCTGCTCAGTCGTGTCCAACTCGAAGCGACCTCAGGGACTGCAGCCTACCAGGCTCCTCCATCCATGGGAGTTTCCAGGCAAGAGTACTGGAATGAGTTGCCATTGCCTTCTCCTCATTTATCTCCAGTCCCTCTTAAAACTCTAAAAAATGACAGTAAATGAGGAAAACAGATATAAACTGAAAAGGTCAAAGAGAAAGGCAGAAGCAACAATGACAAAATAGAGATATCAACAATACTGGTGATATGAAGAGCAGTCTGTGGCAGACTGGGTTCTCTGGGAAGCAGACTCTGAGATGTAGTTATGTGTGCCAACTGTTTATTAATGAGGGCCCTGGGGTTCCACACCTGTGGAGGGAGAGCAAGGGAGCAGGAGTGAGCAGAAGTCCAGCTACAAGACCAGCCTCACCACAGCCTCAGCCAACTCCAAAGGGAGTCCAAAACTAGCATGGCCCATCAGAGTTGTCCTGCATTGGACCCTTTGGCCTCCCGAGGAAGTGTATGGCCTTGGACACGGTGGCTGTCTGCAGTCAAGGTAATCCCTAAAGGGGCTGAAAGCAGGATATAGCCTGCTGAGCTATATGATTGTATTATTATATTATTAATACTTTATAATTTAACTTAAAATATAATTTTATAAATTATATATTTAAATACAATTATATTTTAATTTAAAATACTTATACTTTATACATTATTATTTATATTTGTTGAGCCAAGCTCAACACAGCCAATAGCAGCAGGATATGGACAGTGCATCACTGTAAGCATCTTCCCACTACAGAGTCAGTGTTCTAACAAGTAGCATATATTTGAAGCCATAAGCCAGAAAATGTCTGTTCCCACTGACAGCTAGTCTCAATGCAGCTATTAGAGTCTTAGACGCCAAACCTTCAGGAGTGAAGAAGGGAACCTGACAGCACTTGGCTCCCTTTGTTCAGGCACTAAGCCTGGATTTTGCTGTGTGCTTTTCATTCCCTATGCTGATCTCCCCTGCCCTACTATGTGGCATGGTATTATACTTGGCCTCCACAGAATATCATCCATAGCCATGTATTTCCAGAGATTCAAGCAGAGTTGGTGCAAGGCAATTAGGAAAGCCAGATCCAGGGGCCAGCAGGACATTCTGATGAGGGGAATTGAACAAAAGGCAGAAGAAGGATGGGAATTAGACATGAGAAGAGCACAGGAACCCCTACTCTAGAGGGGAGCAAGGAAAACAGAAATAATCTGAGGATCTGGGCCCAGAACTCATCTTTCTACCTATAGGTGTGTAAAACACAGCATTAAGGAAAATTATCAATATTAGTGAGCCCAAAAGAGAAAAAATATTGGCTCCCTAAAATTAATTACAATTATAGTCATTTATAAACTCGCACTACCATTTATGCCTACTTCCCCAGTGGCTCAGTGGTAAAGAACCCACCTGCAACGCAGGAGCCACAGGAGATGTGGGTTTGATCCCTGGTTCAGGAAGATCCCCTGGAGGAGGACATGACAACCACGCCGGTGTTCTTGCCTGGAGAATCCCATAGTCAGAAGAGCCTGGAGGGCTACAGTCCATAGCATTGCAGAGTTGAACATGACGGAAGCAACTTAGTGCCATGAAGCACAATAGCACATATACATGTCATAAAGTGTGTGTTCAATATATTAATTGGAAAGCTAAACTCTGCAACTCTGTGGACAGTTATTAGTGTTTGTTTCTACATCCGTGTGATCCAAGGCTCACACCTTAGCCCTAGAGAACACAAGAGCCAGAGGGCAGCTTCATTCTCTTCTGATGAGAGAGAACTCTGTGGAAGAAATCCATGTTTCAAATAAGTGTTATTTTTCCAATATAAATCACTCTGTTATTGCAGTTGTACTATTCTCTTGACCATGGGCTTTTACCGTTAAGAAGTAAGTGTTTCAAATATATGCTTTTTCTTAGACAAATGCAGTAAGGTATGTGTAAACATGTCGTGAATTGAAAAGTGTTATAGAAATGAGCAGTTTTTGTTACTAGGTATTAAGAATGGTCTCCTTTTATACAACTTCTCATGTTTGCTGTTCCTAAACAGTAGAACTCACATGGTTTAACAATTTTTCTTTTTTCTTATTGATGTGTAATTGCCATATAACATTACATTAGTTTTAGGTGAACAACATGATGATATGATAAGTGTATATACTGCGAGACAATCACCACAATAAGTTAACATCCATTCCCATATATAATTGCAAAATTTTTTATCTTATGATGAGATCTTTTAAGAACTACTCTTTCATCAGCTTTGAAATTGGAATATAGTGTTATTAATTATAGTTGCCATATGGTGCATCACATCCCCTTGAATTATACTTTTGACCCCCTTCACTCATTTCTAACATCATTAATCTGTTCATCTCAAATTTATTGTAAACAATACCTTTTATGATTAGTGTTACTATTATTGTCTAATATTTATAGTGCATGATACATGTCTTAGGACTATATATACTGTATCAGAATGGTTCTGTCAGGAAAACAGAGCCACTATAAGGGTATAGAAATAAGGAACTTCATATAGAAATGACAGCTTTCATAAATAGAGAGGAGCTGGGGAGGTAAAGGTCTAGAAGTTGGCAGCTGTAGGAATGGAGAGTCACTGGTGACTTCAGCCTGAAGCCATGGAGTGTGCATAGAGAATTTTAGCTCGTGGGAGAGCTCTGAGAATGTTGCCAAAACCACAGAGTGAGAGCTCATGAAGAGGGCTCTGAGCCCCTGTGTCTGGTGAAGCCCTGATGAACCTCGGCAACTATTATCCCCAAAACAATGGACTCCCTTCATGTACCTTCCAAGTCTTGCACAAGCCACAAACTCAAAGTCTCACAAACTCTAACCTGGAACCACTAGGAAGGGGATTCTGGGAAAGGTAGTTCCCAGCCTTAGATAGCAATGATGTCCGTGGCACCAACTTACCAATAGGCAATGCAGCACACAGACAACTCTGTTATCTCCAAAGGACACGTTGCTGCTAACATCTAGGGGCAGTTAAAATTGGGGTCACAAAGAATCGAACACAAACTTAGCAACTGAACAACAGCAGCAAAAAAGTATGAGATGCTCAGTAATTTGCTTGAGGTCACATACTAATAGGTGGCAGAGCTAAAACTCAAATGGAAGTTTGTCTGATGCCAATGATAATACTTCTGATAACTATTCTCTAATGGCCCCTCAAAAAATCAATAGAAATACTGATTATCTGTCACAATATTTCTTTTTGTATTATTTCCTGTCTGTATGAGTACCGGAGGCATATGTTATGCCTGGTCTAGAACATTGTGGGTAAGAGATACAGATCTCAGAACTAAAGTGATGTGTCAGGGCTGCCTGTCTCCTTGCGGCTAATGGGACATTTCTGCTGCCCACAGTATCAAGTGAACCGCTAGGCAGCTTCCAGAGCTACATTGTCAGAAATTTTCTCTTCTTCTTCTGATTGGAGAAAAAATAATATCTATGCTACTCAATTCTCCAGTTTTCTCCACATGCTATGCTCTAAACAATGTACCTTAGACCTTCTTTGGAGAGAGGCAGTGCTTTCCATTACCTCAAGATGAGTGAAAAGAGCTTCAAGGGAACATTTGGAGAGCCTGATGTGGAGAGCCTCTTGGGACTCTATGACACAGAAAGGCTATTATCTCATTCCTGCCTGGGACACACAAAATAGTGAAAGATTATAGCTAAGTTTTCTGGTTTAATGGCAGAATGATGAGAGGCGGCTGCATTAGGAACAGACTACATTTCTGCCCACAGTAGGGCAAGACTGTTTGAGTTTCCTAGTGAGCCAAGTTGAGCAGATGAGAGGGAGCCAACTGACAGTCATCATGTTCACTCCTACCTAAGATTGGAGGGGAAATGTGACCCAACAGTGGATGGCCAGAAGTCCGGGTGCTGAGGGTGGTATTGCGGTGGCTACTGCTATACAGCCCCACCTGCACCAGGAGAGCTGTGGTCAGAGGTGGGCACACCTCCAGTACATCCCTTGAGGGACAGAGCCAGCAAGTGGGCACCTGCCCCGTCAGAGGAAATCATCAGGTTTCAAACTGCACACGCTACAAAAGGTCTTTTTTTCATTTAATCCTCTCTCCTTTTGAGCCTGGCCCTGAAAAGGTCAGAAACAGCATCTAGAACATAAGGAAGAGAAGGAAGGTACAACACTGAAGGAGAGAAATCAGTTATGCATCTCTCCTCAGTCAGGCACATGTCTGGGTGGAGAGAGGCAGGAGGAAGGGAAAAGGGAAGTGAATCAGAGTTTTGTACTTCGTGAGAACTTTAAAATCACTAATTGGAGGCTGTTTTGTGACTAACAAGCAAACAAGGGATTTTTTTTTCTGAGTGACTAAAAAAGTTTGGGACCTAGATGAGAGGACCCTCCCAGAAAGAGGATTTAACAGGAAGAAATGGGAAAGAATAAACCTGATTTATGCTTTATCCTATTCAGTCCAGCTTGTAAGAAAATGATTATACCAATACAATGGGAGAACATAAAGGAACTTGTAGAAACTCAAGACATTTTAGCAGAATCGTAAAATGCCATATAAAGACTAGAAAATAAAATTGAGGACACCTCCTGGAAGTTGGATCAAAAAGAAAAATAAATCCATGAAAAGACATAAAAGACATAAAAATCTACAGTCATCAAAGAGGTCCAAAATCTGACATAATATAGAAGTTGAAAACAAGAAAAAAAGGAGAAGAAATGTAGAGAGAAAAATGCTAGAAATATTTTCAGAATTGAAAATATGGGTTTATAAATTAATAATGCATATGTATTAATTATTTAGCAAATATTTGAAAATATCTTATGAGCTTAGTCATATTCTAGAACTACAGCAAAGACTAAAACAAGCAAAGTTCTTACCAAGGGGCTTGCATCCTACTGGGAGGAGATAGGTAATAAACAGTGAAATAATAACATGATATATCAGAAGGGTATAGGTGTTGTTAAGTAAAATGAGGACAGAGGAATATGTAACAATGGAGTGGTGGGACGGGATTGCTGTTTTAGATCAGGTGGTCAGCAAAGCTGTGCCAAAGGAGTGATAAGTGCAGACATGTTGGAAATGTAAGCAGAGCAAGGGCAAGATTCTTTTTCCATTTGTTATGATAAGTCCCAGTTAACTTGAATAGAATAATAGGAACCCAAACAATTGAATGAATGAATCAAGGCGTAGGAGCAGCATATGCAAAGGCCCTGAGGAAAACAGACTGTACAAGGTCTAGGGTGGGTGGAAGCCAGGAGACCACGCTAGTCCAGGCAAACATTATCAGTAGCTTAGAGAAGGATAGTATCAGTGGAGATAGTGTGACATGAGCCAATTATTGATAAATCTTAAATATATATTGGACAAGACTCGCTGATGAATTGGAGGCCATATGTGAGAGGAATAGAAACACAAAAGTGAGGCCAAAAGCTTTAGCCTAATGGAGGAGGAAATTCTTAGATGCAAGGTGCACATGCAAGGACCAAATGCAAGGGTGAGAAGTTGGTGGTCATTTGGATTTATTAATATTAAGATGCCTAAGAGACATATAAGTGGAGATAGCACATATATTTCTTTGTTAATAAATAAATTTGGATAGGAGTGTGGAATGTTCAAGTTTATCTTCCTCAATACCCTGCATCTATCTCAAGGACTAGACAAGTGACCAGATTTTAAGGACCATTTCCAATCCTGAGACTTCACAATCCAATAGTCCTCTCCTCACACTTAAGTAAAAGCCATTTAGTTCTCTCCTTTTAAAACTCCTGTAGGATATTTTCTTCCCTATATGTATGCCCTTCCTTTTCCACATTACATTCTCCTTTTTGCCTCTGGCTTCTTGAAGTATGAAAGTGGAAGTTGCTCAGTCGTGTCCTACTCTTTGTAACCCCATGGACTATATAGTCCATGGAATTCTCCAGACCAGAATATTGGGGTGGGTAGCCTTCCCTTCTCTGGGGGACTTTCCCAACCCAGGGATCGAACCCAGGTCTCCCACATTGCAGGCAGATTCTGTACCAGCTGAGCCACCAGGGAAGCCCAAGAGTACTGGAGAGAGTAGCCTACCTTCTCCAGGGGATCTTCCCAATCCAGGAATCAAACTGGGGTCTCCTGCATGGCAGGTGGATTCTTTACCAGCTGAGCTGCCAGGGAAACCCTCTTGAAGTATAAATCTCTCTTATCAGTCTCTCTTATTTGTCTCTCTTATTTTGAAAAAAAGAAAAGAAATCCTTTCACTTGACCATCCTGCCCTTTCCTCTTCATTTCCCTGAAAAAACTGTCATTTCTCTATTTAGTCTCTGAGGAACCTTTTTCTCCTTAGCCCTGATTTCTATCCCCAGCCCCGTCCCTGAACCAGTCCTTTCAAGGCTAAGCCAGCAGCCTGTTCTCTGGTCTGCTCAGCCTCACGGAGGCTCTGCACGCTCTGCACGTTCCTGTGCTCGACTTCTCAGTGTGGGCCTCCCCCAGGATGCATTCTCGGCCATCTGCTCTCCTATCTGCCTGCTTTCCACTTCAGAAAGCTAATCCACACTCATAACTGCAATTAACACCTCTGTGCTGACAATCCCAACTGTTGTTTTCAGTCTTCACTTCCTGTCAGAGTTGGACTTCCTGAGAGTACTAAGCACAGTGGTGGTCTAGCGCAAGCACTAGAATCAGATGGCTTGGGTTTAAATCCCAGTCTAACTGCTTAAGCTGTATTAACTATTCAACCTCTTGTCCTTCATAAAAGGGGAATAATAAAAGTACCTATCCCAAACAGTTTCCATGAGGATTAAATGAATTTACAGTGTAATAAATGACAAGTATCAACTATCATTATTGGAGGTCATATTGTCATTGCCAACTATATTTATACAACACCAGGCTCCTCATTTGCTTCTCTCCTCTGTTAATCAATTCTCCTCCGGTTTTCTATGGGATCTCTAATTCCCGATCTAGAGATTTGAATATTTGTAATAACCTTTGACTTACCTCTGCTTCATTTCCTCAGTCCAGTCACTTAACAGATAGGTCTTGGTAACTTGCCTAATTTTTCCTCAAAATGCCACTTCAGTCTTTTTCTTTCCTCTTCTTCCCTCTGCCATCCCCCAGACTGGCCCCCATCTCCTCACACTGCCACAGCCAGAGCAAACATCTCCTCAGTGGTCTCCATGGACTTAGCCTCCAACCTCTGAACCATGAAAATCTTTGTCTTTGTCTGTGGTTCTGTTCTTCACTCAGAAATTTGCTGTTCTCCTCTGTTTCCACTCCATAAGGTAGAGAATCCTCTAAGTACAGAGAACTTTCTGGAACTACCATAATGAAGCGCCATTCTGTTCCACTCACCTGCTTTGCCAGCTCTGTCTCCCACTGCCCCAAGACCAACTCACACTCTTTCTGGTCTCTCTGCTTTCTTGCATGTTGTTCTCACCTGGAATGCCCTCCTCACTTTGCTTCATCCAACTCATTCTACCTGTTCTTCCACTCAGCTCAAACTCAACCTTCTCCCTGAAGAGCATAAACCCATTCAATCTCATTCTTTCCTGCTGCTACTGAAACCAGCATTTGATTCTGATTACATATTGTAGCATGTTACTCTATGTAGTTTTAAATGTGTCATTTCTTGTGTGTATTAGATTATAAATCCTGGAAGGTTGCAATGTTTCCTAAACTGCAGTGTTCCTGCCCCATCTATCCCCTACTACACTCCTAGAAGTCATAAGTAAATGGTAAAGATTCAGAAAACTCTGATAATACAAAATAATAGTAATAATAATAATGCACACTATACTATATGCCAAGTACTCATCTAAGGAGTTTTACATTTATTAACTTTTTTAATCCTCACAATAACTTTATAAAGTAGAAATACGATTATTACCATTTTATTGCCAAGAAAACTGAGGCACAAAGGGATTAAGAACATGCTCATGATTGATTGCTGACCCAGAGTAATCTTCACATATGGAGATATGTGAAAGAAGGCAAAATATAATCTAGGAAGATTATATTATAGAAAATATATTGAGTACCCAAGAAAAGAAATTCTAAGATTCATCCTCACTTCAGTTATGCAAAAACTTCATTTCTGGTTTGTGAAGGGAAAGGAATAAATAAGGGATCACTTAAATAAAAAGATGCAATTTGTCTTCTCTTTATTTCTCTGATTCTAAATGAATCACAGAAGAGACCTAAAAAACATCTCATCCCACCTTCCACCTCCCCACTCCTATTTTATAAGTGAGGTCACTAGGATTGCTTTGAGAGCTTACCCAACCATAACCATCAGTCATTATGAAATAAGCATCTGTGTAAATTGGCAACTGCCTTGCCCAAGAAGGAGATCCATGTTCCATGATGTGCTATGAAAGTTACTTACTCTCTTCTTTATTTTGCCACGAGGAACAGGTTGGCTATATCCAAATAATGAAGTGCTGTATTAACTTTATCTGTTTGAAAATCAGTTAAGTATTCCCCCTGAATAACATCTCGTCCACATCTACCTGAACTCCAGGTCTTCACTCCAGAAGAGCACAACAAGGCTGAATGGTTCCTTTATGACTGGCCAAACAGCCCTACTCTTAACACTGAAAGCACCATTTCCTGAAGCTAGGCTCTCCCCTTCCCCCAACCCTCATCACCTCCTGTGTGAAGGAAAGACTACACTTGTTTCCAGCACACAACTAAGGTGGTGAGTTGAAAAGTTGAATAGATCAGTCATTTTCTGTGGCCTAAGTAGGAATCTGTACCTCCTGGCTTTTTGTTAGAGGAGGGAAAAGCAGTGGCCTGTTACCTCAGAAAACTCTGCCCAGTAAGAGGCTGGCCATTCAGAGGATCTGCCCTGGTAGTCACACAGGTTTTGCAGACCTGGTTAAAAAGTTCTTGAAATGGTTATCTTTGCTTACAGTAGTAAGTTAAAAAAAAATAAAATAAAGATTAAGAAAGCTTGTAATATAATCAATATTTCATGCCACCTCATTAGTATTTGAAAATGTTTTTGTAAGCTCAGATGATTTCCATATGGGTGGGAAATTTCAGATTTCATTTTATTGAAGACAATTAACATCACTTTGAAACAGTAGTTATCTAGATGTCATTCTACCTCTGGAAAAATATTTGTGCTTGAGGAGGTTTGAGCTGCCACACGCATTCTTGACTGGCATTCAGATGGATTATTCACTGTCTTGTCTCTAGCATCAGTTCAGTTTAATGGCATCTATTCTCCAACAGTGCTGAAAGTGACTTGAGGCACTACTGATTCCAAAAGCAGCCTGCCGGATGATGCAGAGAAGCTGCAGGGAGCATACATTGTGAGAGAAAGGTGAATGCAGTTTCCCTGAGACAGGTGTGCGTTAATGTAACCATGGTTTTTAATCTCCTCAGATACTCTCCCTGCAACTATACAAGCTTTGTATAGTATGTTCAAAGGAAACATGATAATAGCTAACAGCTGGACACTTTCTAGTACTTTCTTATCAAGTCCTTTTAGTTTGTAGCTTTCCAGAACAAAGAGTATCCCTAACGCGTAAGCCCAGAAGCTTGGTTTATAAACAGTGTAATGAACCCTGTCAAAATTTTATTACCAACTGGTTTGTATCATGATATATGTATGGAGCAGCTCTTGTACACAAGGATGAGTTATTGTAATACACTAGAATTTTCCATTTGTAAGCTTTCTCTTAACTCGATATTGTAATGTCTCCATTTTTATTTAGCTGCCATTTAGCCAGCTGCCATAAAGATAGCCATCTCCATATGATTTCTTTTGGAGCTGCAATTCACATATTAAAGTAGAATCCATCTTTCATCTCCTTGGTTAATGAACAAAAAAGATCTGTCCACAACTAGCCTAACACCTGTGTGTTCTCTCTCAGAAAACTCAATCCCACATTAAATCTTGGACTGTGTGTAATCATTCCGGTCTTTCTGGAACCCACATACGCCAAGGCATTTGCTCCACAAGACAGCCTGGAACCAAGGTGTAATCAAGCCTTTCACTGGTCCCACTGGATTGGCTATGAATCATCTTCCTTTCTTACCCAGCTGGCACAGATAAATAGCAACTGAATAGCATGTTATCTCCTAAAGAGTATAATTTCCTTAAATTACCATAAGGTAGCAGTTGCTGTATTCACTTGCTGCTTTTATAAGGCCAGACGGATCTCAGGAAGGCCAAACTAATCTCAGGAAGCAACTCACATGTGGAGAAAACCCATTGCAGAGTTCAAAATCTTTTAGGAGATGGATTATGCAGAATCATCCTCACAGTCACCTGCCTGGGAAATTTAAGCTTATTGGACCTGAACAGCATCGCGGCTCCAAGCAATGACACCACCTTTTGTTCTCGGTTTCATTTCACTGCCTAAATCCTTCTGTCACCTGTCTCTTCCCTGGGGGCTAAGCTAATAGGAGATTGTTACACCTATCAGCAATTCCATCTGGTTCACTGAAATTTATCTCACAAATTGTAGCTAGTCAAAAGATGGGAAGAGTGGCACAAAGTAGTCCACCTTCTGTAAGTCCTGCCCCACCATCCAACTTTGTAAAGAAGAAGAACTAGCTTACCCTTCATCGGAGCAGCAACCTGTAAGGTCCATTGGCCCTTTCAGAGCATTCGTATATGACCTGAATTGGGGTTGATATTTATTTGTCTTGTTCCTGGTATTTTATTCAGGTTAAATTTGTAATGCTTCCATCTTCCACTGAGAGGACTTTCTTTCTTAATCTTAATAACCTGGGGGGAGTGCAGATTGTCTAGGTATATACAAAAGGAAATAATGTATTCACAGTATCAACAAAGAGCAAGGAAATCTTTTTTTTCCCCTTGTAGATTCCTGCTGAATATTTTAAGAGTCAGGAGGAGTTGTGGTACTTACTCATTTTTTAACCATGGGTCAGATTGGCAGCACTCTTCTCTTCCAGTCTGTGGCTAGGACAGTTTCCCCTACTAAATGCTGTGGAAGTAAAATACTCACACACTGGGCACCTGCTTGTGTTTGAATCCTGGCTCTACTACACTGGCTGTGTAATTTAAGGCAAGTTTCTCAGTCTCCCCATACCTTGCTTTCCTCTATTTGCAACATAGAGACAATAGTGCCTGCCTCATGAGATGGTAGTGAGGATTCATTTTGTTAATGTAGGTGAAGTATTTAAATAGTGACTGGCCAATCATAAGTAGTAGATATTATTAGAATTATAGTTCACAGAACACAAGTTCCAAGAGATGTTCCTGAGGAAACAAGAATCTGTGGTCGAGTAAGATTGGAAATGTTTCACATTAACATATTTCATCAAACCTATAAAGGATTGCTTATGTACCACTAAAAAAGAAAAAGCAGTGCCAATTAAACCAGGCCATTCTGCTCTTCCAGGGATTTGGCAGTTCTCCTGAATTTTGTTGGATTGCTCTCTGGCATGTGGCAGGCAATCCTTTTACCCCTACCTCAGTCCCTGGTAGCTGAAGTGAAGAATTTGCCTGCAATACAGGAGACATGGGTTCAATCCCTGGGTCCGGAAGATCCCCTGGAGAAGGAAATGGCAACCCACTCCAGTATTCCTTCCTGGAAAATCCCATAGATGGAAGAGCCTGGTGGGCTACAGTTCAGGGGATTGCAAAAGAGTCAGACGCAACTTAGTGACTCAACAACAGCAAGGACAACACAGTAACAAAATATATCCTCCACCACTTGGTATTTTCCTTTAAGTTCTATCAAGCACTTGATTATTGTTCTCAAGAAAATATGGCATTGCTTTTAACCCTGTATGATGAATTTTGGCTGCTGTAACATCATACCTATACCCCCACCGCTCTGTTTTCAAACCTCCTGGCATATACAGTACCATTTCATTTCAGTGCCAAATCATGATGTGATCTTTATAAAGACATTTTAAAGAGCAATTAAACGTACATATGTTGTTCTAAGAATGTTCCTACCTCAACTGACATACGACAACAACAGCTGTGACAAGTTCACATGTGCCCACGCAGTGACCTCCACCGACAACTGCTGCTTGACCAACAGCCACTGGAAGATGCCTCTGTCCATGAGAAGCATCCTAGCTTTGGAGATGATAAAATGTGGGAGGAAAGTGCTGCTTAGAATCGATGAACTATGTATGTCCCCCTTTAGGAGATTTTCAATGCATGTTAGCATATTAAAGGTGGGAGGACGCCCCGCAGTGAAGAAACCGTCTTTCCTGATTGAAGCCAATGTATTGGGCCACACAGACATCTTTACAAGCTGCACCTATGAGCACGCTGGGATGTGCTGAAATAGAACCGAACAAATCTGAGCATTATAGAGTAATTGGAAGGGATTTTTCCAGACACTCTATAATCAGGTAGCAGCAAAAAGAAAACTGACTGACCCTGATGGGGTTCAAGACTTGCTAACCCAAAATATGGCACCTTGGTATATTGAACATTTTCAGCTGAAGGGAGGTTGAGAAAACAGAAACAGGAAGGTCACTCTGACATTCTCCCTCCATAGCATTCTGGAAAGTCAGAAAACCCTTATGTGAGAAGTACCTTCCCTATACCCAGGGGAAAAAGCATGATTATCTCTGAAGACAAATGGACCCTTAAAGAATCCCAACAAACAGACCTTGCTAAGTCTGCTCCAGTTTACTATATATGCTTCTTCATATTCCCTAACCTATCATATTTCTACACTGACCACACTTCATCAAACCCAGCATAAAACTACCTAGGTCTGTTTCTTCAGATCTTCTTTTCATTGTCACAGGCTCCCATTCACATAAAACTTACATTCAATAAATTTGTAATGCTTTTTTTTTTTTGGTATGTTCACCTGTCTTTGTCAGTTTAATTTTCAGACCTAGCCAAGAACTCTAAAAGGATCATGAAAAAGTACCCCCTCACCAAAACTCCTAGAGACTAGTGATGAGTCAATATCTCCATACTCTCTTTTTTTAATAATTTTTTAAAATTTTGTCACACTGCACAGCATGTGGGATCTTAGTTCCCCACTAGGCCCCTGCAGTGAAAAATGCCAAATCCTAACCACCAGACCACCAAGCCAGGGAATTCCCACTATCTTGACACTCTTAAAAAAACACTTGCCTTCATCCCAGTCAAGGATTTCCACCATGATGGGACTAACTCCTTAGAATTGGTCAAATTTCAGTTAAATAAACATTCTTGAGCCCTCAATATGTATCAAGCTCTGAGGTACCATGGTTAGTGGACCTCAGTTTCACCTGTAAAAATGAAATAACAACAACACATAATAATAGTGCTTATTAAACAGTAATTATTGTAGGTATGCCATTGAGATGTATGTAAAGCACTTAATACAGTGCCTGACATGGAGTGTCACAGGGTTCATTCCAGTAAGGGAGACAGAAGGGAAATGCAGAAAATGCTGAAGAACTTGGGGCCACTGTGAGCCATGAGAGCCACTTCCACTCACTTGTTCCTTATTCTAAAAGGGCAGATTACCATAGAGACAACCAAGCAAATGTCTTTCTGTACTCTGGTTTAATTTAACTTTAGGTTCAACTCATTCTAGTTCGTTTGTGCCCTCAAAACCAAAAGAACTAAATGAGGCTTCAGCTAGCCTAGCCTCTGGTTACCTGCCCCCTGAAAATCCCCAGATATGGCAGAGCAAAGCAGTGACTTATTCTACCTTCAGCTTAGCATTTGAGATGAGAACCAGCAGTGAGAGGGAGGTCACCTGGCAGAGAGAGAGAGAGGAAGTATGTATGGGTACAGGGGGTTAAGCCAGACATAAACATCAACTCAAGGCTTTCACTCCAGTCCCAGATTGGCAAGCTAAGGGAAGGATAGCACCTCAAATCCTGCCTGACAATTCCAGCTGGCCCCCTGAACCGGGGGCTGCCTGGAACTTCATGAAACATACAGGCCTGCTCATCACCGGGGCCTGCTTGAATTAGAACCAAACCAGGTACAGAGAGTTTAAAGACAGGGAAACTTGTCCTCAGGGCGCACACTTCACAGCCCAGTGCCCAGTCCTTCCTTCCTGTCAAAGAGGCTTAGCCAGATTTTGTAGTGCTTTTCATATCCTCACAGCTACTCCGCGGCAAGACATCAGCCGCTTAGATGCTAGCCCCCTGCTGGGAAGGAGAAACTAAAGTGAAAGAGAATGGTTTAAAGAGGATTATCTGAAGGATGCGAAAACTATTAAATCAGCCTACCTTCTTTTCCTGTTTTTCATCTTAAGTGACTCAAAAAGAGGGAAGGGAAAAGGGGTGGGGGGACAATTTAACACTGAAAAAATGACTACTGGCAGCAAGTTTCAATAGAAGTGGTTCAGGATGTTCTCTTCAAAGCAAGATACCATTTTCTGTTACTGTAGGGTCAGGTTTCACTGTATTTGTTTGATAACTGAAAAATACTTGGTAGTATGGAAAAACATTTGAAATATTCACTGGGGAATTCATACGTTTCATTGCTCCAGATTAAATGTTGTAATGAATACTTTAATGTGCCAAATAATCTCTCAAGAAACAAAGAATATCAGATTTTCAAAAATCTAATTGAACTCATTTACAAAATGTTAATAGAGACAACCTAAATATCCATTGAGGTGGATATCCCCATAGGTGAAGTAACTAGTATCAATTTAATTGCACTCATCTTCAAGAATTACAGTTTAAGCCATTTATTTATGGTAGTTTCTTAATAACTGAAGCAAAACACCACACAGACATTGAAATCTCAGTAACTGGCCACAATAACAAAGTTCATAACTTTAAGTTAGCTTGGCTTCTCCATTCAAACATTAATAAGGATAAAGGACACCTTGGTGAATCATAAAAGCTGTTCCCACCTACAAGGAGGAAAGGAAGACTCAAATAGAAGAGAACAAAGGAATAGAAAAGCGTGCTGCCCAGAATTACCCTCACGGAAATGAGTGGGGGCTAATCTAGAATAGAAAGATGGTGGTGGAGGTATAGGGAAGCATTGAAGGAAAAGTTTAGTAGAGATGGCATTTGTAAACCAGTGAAAGAACTTAAAAACAGTAAGAAGAGGGAGTTAATCTTATTTTTGCAGCAGTCTCTGCAACTGCCTGGAGGATGGAAAGAGGCCCCAGAGCAAAAGATAGCATATATCATTGGTTTCCATGGTGATGACTATCAGTGTCACCGTCAGAGCATTATGACTTCAGAATAGGAATGAGAATATAATAATAGCATATACTGACATACTCCTTTAATTCCTCCCCAAGTTCTTAGTATTTATTCATTAATTTTCACAATGCCTGTGAAGTAGAGAGTATTATCTATTTTATTTCAGTGATTAATAAACCAAGACAGGAGCAGTCTAAATGGACACAGTCCCTGAAAATTAATATTTCTACTCATCTTGCATAAATATGTGAAATAATTAGTATGAAAGACTAATCCATTGGTTTTATGATAAGTAATATGAGTTTTTGAGTTAATCATGTTTGGAAAATGTACTAGCATTGTATGGAGGAAAAGCCATTTCAGCAATGAGTGAAAAAGTTGGCTTAAAGCTCAATATTCAGAAAACTAAAATCATGGCATCCAGTTCCATCACTTCATGGCAAATAGATGGGGAAACTGTAGCTGACTTTATTTTTCTGGCCTCCAAAATCACTGTGGATGGTGATTACAGCCATGAAATTAAAAGACACTTACTCCTTGGAAGGAAAGTTATGACCAAACTAGACAGAATATTAAAAAGCAGAGACATTACTTTGTCAACAAATGTCCATCTAGTCAAGGCTATGGTTTTTTTCAGTGGTCATGTATGGATGTGAGAGTTGGACTATAAAGAAAGCTGAGCGCCGAAGAATTGATGCTTTTGAACGTGGTGTTGGAGAAGACTCTCGAGAGTCCCTTGGACTGCAAGGAGATCCAACCAGTCCATTCTGAAGGAGATCAACCCTGGGATTTCTTTGGAAGGAATGATGCTAAAGCTGAAACTCCAGTACTTTGGCCACCTCATGCGAAGAGTTGACTCATTGGAAAAGACCCTGATGCTGGGAGGGATTGGGGGCAGGAGGAGAAGGGGACGACCAAGGATGAGATGGCTGGATGGCATCACTGACTCGATGGACGTGAGTCTGAGTGAACTCTGGGAGTTGGTGATGGACACGGAGGCCTGGCGTGCTGCGGGTCACAGGGTCACAAAGAGTTGGACACGACTGAGCGACTGGACTGAACTGAACAGCAATTCATATATTTATCCTTTGCTAACAAAACAAGAAAACCCCAAATTTTAACCTTTTCAATGGATCAACATTTCCTTCAAAACTTTTTGCATTGAAGATTATCAGTCCATCTTCCCCAGAGGTTACTTTCATTGCAGCTGGCATTTTTTTCAGGCTTCCTGCCCCTCCCCTCTCTCTGGGCTTTGTTTCACTTTAGTCTTCTATTCTGTACCATTCTCTCCCTCTTCATTCATCTGTCCCACGGTTCCCTGCAGACATACTTTCAAAACCAGGCGTAAGACCTGTGACCATATCACTATCAAATTCTTAGATCTAGTTGACATGGAAAGGAAGTTTGTACAGCAGTTGAGAACACTTTGGAGTCAGACAAACTGGATTCTAATTCTTCCCCAGCCACCTACTAGCAGGATGACTTTGGACCAACTACTGCCCTCGCCTTAAAATAAGATGATATCAGGATATACTTCACAGAATTTTATGAGAATAAAATGGAGAATGTATACAGGTTCAGATGGTAAAGAATCTACCTGCAATGCAGGAGACCTGGGTCGGGAAGATCCCTCAGTATTCTTGCCTGGAGAATTCCATGGACAGAGGAGCCTCAGTTTAGTTCAGTTCAGTCGCTCAGTCATGTCCAACTCTTTGCGACCCCATGAATACTTCTCCACCACTGCAACTCAAAAACATCATTTCCTCAGTGCTCAACTTTCTTTATGGTGCAACTCTCAGATGCACACATGACTACTGGAAAAACCATAGCTTTGGCTGAATGGGCCTTTGTCAGGAATGTGATGTCTCTCCTTTCAGTACACTGTCTAGGTGACTGCAGCTCCATTAAATTATAGCATGCTTCCTCCTTGGAAAGAAAGTTATGACCAAGCTACAAGTGTCAGGTTAGTAATGGTATACAGGAAGGACAGGGAAGCCTGGTATGCTGCAAGACTGAGTTTACTGAACAACAACAACATATGATGGAAACAGTGGGAGAGAAGACAAGAAGCTTTATGGTAGCTGTGCAAAGATGAGTTTGTAAAATTGAACACTTTCAGTTACTGCATGTAACTCTAAGTTTATTCCCACTGAGGACAAGTCTATTTGTTATCTCAACTGAACTACGCTATTCAAGTAGTTTGATGATTTTTTCTATCATGATGTGTATGTATTTTTTCCGTACCTCCAAGCAATTCTCCAACACAAGCTGAGTATTCTACAATTTAGTACATACTAATACCATCTACCTGGAACAGCTTCAGATCCCAGAGGTTAAGGGCTCAGTCACACAAACATGCCACCCTCTCCACTTCAGAAGCCGATGACAACTCCAGGTGACCCTGCACTACTGGTCTAATCATTGAGATTGGAGGTAGCTACAACTTTGTCTTCAGGTTAAGCTCAGCCTTCTTCACAGTCCAACTCTCACATCCATACATGGCTACTGGAACAACCATAGCCTTGACTAGACGGACCTTAGTCGGCAAAGTAATGTCTCTGCTTTTCAATATGCTATCTAGGTTGGTCATAACTTTTCTTCCAACTTTTAATTTCATGGCTGCAATCACCATCTGCAGTGATTTTGGAGCCAAAAAATAAAGTCTGACACTGTTTCCACTGTTTCTCCATCTATTTCCCATAGAGTGAAGGGACCGGATGCCATGATCTTCGTTTTCTGAATATTGAGCTTTAAGCCAACTTTTTCACTCTCCTCTTTTACTTTCATCAAGAGGCTTTTTAGTTCCTCTTCACTTTCTGCCATAAGGGTGGTGTCATCTGCATATTTGAGGTTATTGATATTTCTCCCGGAGGGCTACAATCTATGGGGTTTCAAAGAGTTGGACACAACTGAGTGACTTTCACTTTCACATACAGAGCAGTTAGCAATTACTATTCTTGGGGCTATGAAAATCCAAGAGTCCCTCCCTGGCTAGTTCTCTTTCCACTTTCTCATACCCTATTTCAAATTCCTCACCTTGGCTCTCAGGTTTACACTAGCCTCCTTGTGGAGGGTTCTCTCTAGTCATATCTTGAAGATAAAGAAAAGTGCTCAGAGAAGCTATGTTCATGCTTCGGATCTATGAAGACATCAGGACGTGGCCAAGGATCCTTGTAGATCCAAGGATCAAAGTTTTCTTTCTCTGTGTCCCCCTTACAGATTGTGATTCTTGGACAAGCTGCTTAACTTCTCACCTCAATTTCCTCTTCTGCAAAATAACATCACAGGGCTTCATAGATGGTCAAGGGACCCCATGAAAGTTAAAAGTGATTATGAATATGAAAACTGCCTTATGCAGGAACACAGAACATAACAGATATGTAATAAAGGGAGAAAAAGTAAACATGTAATTTAATGGAAATTTAAAGGAAATTATGGCAAGTTTTTAAAAGTATTCTATGGTGATTCTTAGGGATATAAACCATGACCGTAGAAGAAAAGCAATAAACACAGAAGGGAATGTGGAGCAAGCTAAGGCAGGTAAGGGGAGGGAGGAAGGAAAAGAGGTCAGAGAGAAGACAGGAAGTAAGTTGAGGTTAAGACTCAGAGAGAGCCTTGTGGCCTCCCTAGCATTTGTTGCTGGGACTGCCAAAAAACCTGTGAGGATGTAAGTTTGTGTCCCCAGGCAGGCGGGCTGCCAAAGTTTCAATTTCACCAGGGAATTGGGAGTCGGTGTGTTTTTGAGCCCCAGCAGCTTTGATCTGCCTGTCTTTTCTGTCCCAGGTCCATAGAAAAGGTGATATACTTGCTTGCTTATATAAAGCTAAAGGATGACCCAGATGGCCTCTATGTGGCTTTAGGCCCAGGAGACTGACTGACTAAAGTTTGGTTTCCTTTCTTCCAATGAGCAATCAACCAAAAGCTATCGCCACTAGGTGGCATGCCCCAAATACTATTTCACTTTGAAACTGGCAGAAAAGTTGTTGTGTCAGGGAACCGCAGACATCCAGTAAGTCAAAAGCCTTGTTAGAGGCAACAAAGTAAAGATGATTTAAGGTTGTCAGTTTCTTCCTATTAAAAACCAAAACAAACAATCATGACCACCACAACAAACAGTCTTGTATGGAGTAATAAAGTCAGCGTGTTTCTCATGGACTCATCTGAAGGTCTCCTTGGAAGACTTGCATCCTCTTACCTCTCCATCTGTGTCCCTTTGCCAAACAAAGTGTCTTCACAAGACTCCAAAATGGAAGCAGGTATCTAGGGTTGTCTTAGACTAAGGTAATGTCCAACCAAAAATGTAAGATAAGCTTTAGTTGAGGTAGGACAAGAAAGGTCCCCATGTAGGATCTGTTATAGTTGAGGAAGGACAAGAATATTATTTAGCCCAGAATGAATATACTCCTCTTGGCCTAATCAATTTCTCTTTCTCAATGTCTGTACTACTGCCACGACCTCCATACTTAGCTGTCAGTCATTCACCCCTTGCTGTGGATTAGTTTTTCTCTGCTGTCTTTTCTTCTAAAAGAATTTTGGTCCAATAGCTAAAAAGAAGAATAACTTTGCAGCACATGAAAGGAGCACCCAGAAAGGACAGGACAGAATGGGACCTTGAACTTGCTGTACATGTGATTGCTGATGCTCGCTGAACGTTTTTGAGTGAGGAGAGGAGAGAGTAGATGGAGAAATAATTAAAAGGAAGTGCTGAAAGTAAGGGATGTGGCAAGATACATTTTGCATAATTCACAGATTTGCCTAGGACTATCTGGATTATAAAGCCCCAGTGATGAAATGTGAAGAAATACAAGCAATTTAGTGTTTTCTAATTATAAAACTCTTAACAGGAAACTCCCCAAGTTCCCTGTTATTTAAGTGAATACATGAGACATGACAACAAATGTAAGGATGGATTTAAAAAAAAAACATGCATGTATATACACATAATTGGGTATTACCCATTTCAAAATAGAAAACTTAGGAAGCTGATCACTCATTTTAATGATGCAAACCATTCTGGGAGTTCCTCTCTTTGAGTTGACTTTAGCAACTGATACAATATCTTTTGAAAAGCCATAGTGCTAACAAAGCATCATTTTTTTGAAGATGGATTTCATCTGCTGATAGAATCAAACATCATTTGGAACTAAATCTGGCAAAGAGGAAGGTTAATCAATAAGAATGCTCCATTTCTAGTCAAAAATGAGATGTGACTTTGAAGTATTGATCAGACATATGTGCTCTGAAATCAAGCTGGGCCCCAGTCCCCACCCCATTCCACTATTGCATGAGCTTTGTGAATATAAGCAAGTTATGAAATCATTTTGTGTCTCAGTTTCCTCATCTATAAAAGCAGATGGTGATGATACCTACTTGATAATGTTGCTATGAGATGAGATAATGTGCATAAAATACTTCCATGGTGCTGATACATACTATTTACTAAATAAACAGTAATATTGGTAGTAGTGGCAATAGTAATAATAAATGTAGCAGCAGCCATAGTAATAGGTGGTTTATGAACCCAGAGACAATTAAAGTGTATAGTCTCCCAGAGTAGCAGCTTTCAATAAGCACACTAATTTGCATGTGTGTTCTGACATATTTTTTAATGTTCTTTTTTGCTAGATTAGCCAATCTTTATTTAAACTCAAGTGGTACATATTTTCCAAAGAGCTCCCCCAGTCATTAGAGAACATTCAAACAGGCAGTTTCTGCATCAGTGATTTTAAACTATTGTACTAATACATTAAAATTAATTAAGATACTCTATTCTCCAGGGCTTCCCTTGTGGCTCAGCTGGTAAAGAATCTGCCCACAATGCAGGAGACCTGAGTTCGATCCCTGGGTTGGGAAGATCTTCTGGATAAGGGAAAGTCTACCCACTCCAGTATTCTTGGCTGGAGAATCCCATGGACTGTATAGTCTATGGGGTCTCAAAGAGTCAGACACGACTGAGTGATTTTCACTCACTCGTTATTCTCTGGACATGTCAAATTGTATGACTTTTGCTAATTCACAATAAAGATGTACCAAGCTAATGCAAATCTGCTAAAATAGATCTAGTCAGTCATTGATTAAAATAGTCTCATGAGTCATAGATTAAAATAGATCTAGTCAGTCAATGAACATAATTATTGACAATGAATTTTGGACAATACCAGCTGGCCTGTTAGCCACCAGAGATACAGGGATGAACCAAAAAGATATAGCAGACCTCCAGGAAGTCCTTGGGTTCTTGAAACTCTTTCTAGCTAAGACACATAGACACACACACACATACACACACACATAACAGAGGGCATCATTTCTGGAAGAACACCCAGACACTAGCAATAGTGATTGCTTCTAGGGAGCAACCATTCTGTTCCATTCTGTACTGACACACCATGTGCTTTGGTCTTCCCAGTGCTCATGTACAGTTGTGAGAGGTGGGCCATAAAGAAGGTGGGGCGTCAAAGAATTGATGCCTTTGAACTGTGGTGCTGGAGAAGACTTCTTAGAGTCCCTTGGACAGTAAGGAGATCAAACCAGTAAATCTTAAGGGAAATCAACTCTGAATACTCATTGGAAGCACTGATGCTGAAGCTGAAACTCCAGTATTTTGGTCATCTGATGCGAACAGCTGGCTCATTGGAAAAGTCCTTGATGCTGGGAAAGACTGAGAGTAGCTGGAGAAGAGGGCATCAGAGGATGAGATGGCTGGATGGCATCACCGAAGCAATGGACATGAACTTTGGCAAACTTCAGGAAATGATGAGGGACAGGGACGCCTGGTGTGCTGCAGTCCATGGGGTCACAAAGAGTCAGACATACTGGGCAACTGAACAACAACCACGATGTGCTTGTGTCCATTACCCTTTCAAAAAGTAAATAGAAACTGAAAGTTAAAATTTTTATATAAGCCGAGAAATTCAGCAGCTCATATCTATGACTCAGATCCATCTATTCTAACTATGTGAAATCGTTGCATTTCCCTAATGCAGAAAGAAAACTAAATCATTCCCTGCAAAATAGTACTGCTACTGATCCCCAGCCCATTAATTACTCCTAATTTCCCTTGTAAGCATACAACAACAGCTGTGTAATCCATGTGCCATCAATCCACGTGCCACAGTGACAGCCTGTTGAAATGCTTGGCTAAATGAATTTGGTCATGGTGGGGTGATCAGGAATTCCTCGTATGACTGCATAACTGTTCTGTAATGGCCAACAGGATCTGCAACCCATACAGCAGAGCTGGTCCAGCATCCTGCTCCTCCATATCAGCACCATGTCTCCCTGAGGTGCTAGGCAATGGCCTTCCTCCAAGAACTAGGCTCATTTTCTTCTCTGAAGCTCATTGCTATGTGCCTGACTCCAGAAAGCAGTACGTCCTTCAGCTTTAACCTTGTCAAGAAACCGTCAATCAAAGGGATTTTCCAGGCAAGAGTACTGGAGTGGGGTGCCATTGCCTTCTCCAAATCAATCTAACAGCAAACATTTATTCATCATCTCCCACACACAGGGCACTGTGATGGATGCTTTCGGATTTGTCAAGCAATATAAGAAGTGGCTTCTAACCTATAAGAGTTTATTGTCTAATTCAAGAGGTAGAACATTTAACAATTCAATAGGTAGAATGTTAAAAGTGACAAATTAAGAGGTGATGGGGGAAAGGGAGCTAACATTTATCAAATGCCTATACATTGTGCTTAATGCTTCACATACGCTTTTCACTTAATCATCCTGCCTTACTTTTAACTTCATCTTACAGACTTAGAGATGAAGAAAGTTGCCTAAAATCACCCAGGTAGATAAAGGCAGGACCTATATTAAAACTTCAGTAAATGTGATTTCAGAGCTCTGCTCTTCTGAATCCAAAACTTTGCTCTTCCCAGTGTGTAGAATACCTCTCCAAAGAAAATAAACACTCTAAGAATTCACTGGAATAAGTTATCAGTTTGATGGTGCCTGAGACATAGTTGGCAGGCAACAAGTAGTTGAATGAGTGAATCTGGTAGTCTTTGGCACACAAAGGTTTTGTTTTTAAAAAGCATGGATCAAAGTAAACCACCTGTGAAGAGGCAGAGAGAAAGTGGGTTTAAAATTTTAAACAAGTTGCAGAAGGAAATGGCAACCCACTCCAGTGTTCTTGCCTGGAGAATCCCAGGGACGGGGGAGCCCGGTGGGCTGCCGTCTATGGGGTCACACAGAGTCGGACACGACTGAAGTGACTTAGCAGCAGCAGCAGCAGCAGCAGAATTTGTATAGTATAATCTCATTTTCAAAATTATATATTTTGGTATATATTATGGAGCACTGTATGTTGGCAGTTTGATAAACATATTCTATCTACTCAGCCATATAATATACTCTTACACAAATGCTTGCAATTGCATGAACAAACCTCTGAGAAATACACACCAAACTATTGGAGACTAGAAATTACATCTGAGGGAGCGAGGGAAGACAAGCTTTACATTATACATTTCTCCACGAGTTGATTTATAATGAGATGTGTTATTTTATAATTTCAAAAGGAAAACATCTGAAGAAACTTGAGTATCAGTCTTATTTCCATTTAAAACTTTCTATTTTCATTTTTAACTTCTCAGAGCATGTTTCCTTTGGACTTGGAGTATGTGCTAACTTCCATGGCAGTTCTGTCTCAGGAATTCTTTCTTGGCTACTATAGAAGACATTACATGTGTCAGTGCCATCCAGAAAGCAAAGGACAGTGACAACTTTCTTTTTATCTTTAGGGTTGCATTTTTTTTTAATATTTCCTGTTTTTATTGGCATGGTTATGAAATGTGAGATAGCACACACAGGATTGCCACAATTCCCATTTTCAACCTATCTTTGTGTCCCACACATTCTTCAGATTCCTATCACCTCAGTATCTGTAGTTTCCACACGGAGAGCATAACAGTGTGGTGCAATTGTCCTTTGCAACGCAGCAGACCAACAAAAAGACGCCGAGCCCTGCTGCAGTTTCACAACACGGAGGGTCTTTCCACTGCAGCTGGACAGATGCCCAGAAAGGCTGGGTGGAGGATACTTAAGGTCTCTACCCAGAGGCCAGGCCTGTCAGAACTAAAATGGTTCCACCCAGTCAGCAAGGGACGCTGCACGTGGGGCAATCTGCCTTGCATCCCTCTGTTTATTGTTTAGTTGGGCAATTTGGGCAGTTGTTCACGGGGCAACAGGGACTCCACCACCTTCCACAACTGGGCTGTCACTGCTGGGCTTCTGAGAGTTACTTCTGCCTATCGGTGGCCACGCCCTTTCCCAGACTGGGCCACAGGAAGTCAGGCCGGGAGGGGAGGAGGCCCTGCAAGTGAGCGGCGGGAACCACACAGTCTCCGTGCTGCTGCCAAGATCTGCTCCACCCCTCACCAGAGAAACTGGCCCGGAACCAGCTTTCCTCCTCCTCCCTAGCCCTCCTGCCCTGAATGGCTGACTTGGGTGAGGTTTACATTCATTTTCTTCATATTTAAAATGTTTGGGTACAGGATCAACTTGTTCACCACTCAGACTGCACACAAGAAGCCTTACCTTGAAGTATGCTCAACCTCCATTAATCAAGTCACACATATGGGAAAAACAACCAGATAGCATTATATATTTTTTCTTTTTTTACTGATGGTAACCGTTGTTGCCAATTACTTGGTTTCAGTTTTTTGCGGTTGGAATGTACAGCCTTGGTACAACATTTCTGAAACGTAATTTGACAGCATGGATCAAAAGCCTTACAGATGTTTATATCCTCCAGTAATTCCACTTCAGGGAATTGAATCTAAAGGAACGCAGGATGTACACACAGGATGTTTTTCTTTTTAAAGTTACAACCATAGGGATAGAATACTTTAAATAATATATTAGAGCATTTTTTAAAGGGATGAGGAAATGCTCGTGATAAATGAAAAAAAAAAACTATATTTATGTAAAAACAGCCTGTGAAAAACATGCAAATGTACATACGTGTAACATATAGATGTATTGTATGTGCAAAGAGAGGGGAGCACTTTCTCTTGAACCGCCTTCTATCCTCGGCACCACACACCGCACCCTCCCCCAGGCTTCCTGCTAGTCACTGGCTGATCGCCTATGTTGCATCCTCCCCTACTTTCCAATAGATACATTTTGGACGCCCTCAGGTCTCCGTGCTCAGTCTTCCTCTCCATCTGAACTTAACTTCCCTAAACCAGTCGTCTCGTCTCCATCCTCTCTAGACGGATGATCCTCAAGTTAAAGTCTCCAGTCCCCTCTTCTTCCCCAGAGCTCTCACCATATATCCAATTGCCTACTCGAAATCTCAATTAGGGTATGAAATTTCCATTCAGGCTTCTTATATCCAAAATTAAACTCTTATATCCAAAATTAAACTCTTATATCCAAATTAAACTCCTGGTTTCCACCACCACGCCTCCCCCACACACTTCTCTCCCATTGTTCTCCACCTCTGTACCTGGATCATCATTGCACCAGAAATGGGACTAGAAATCTGTTTTCATGCCTTCCTTCCTTACATCCAGTCCATCAGCAAGTTCTCTTGTCTCCGTGTTCAAAACATATGTGCTCAGTCCAATAACCTTTCACTATCTCCATGCTCAGCTCTCAGCCCAGGACACCAGCATCTATTTCCTAGGCTTTTGTAAGAGGCTCCCAACTGATCTCCCCACATCCACACTGCCTGCCTACAATCCATTTTCCATACAGCACCCAATGGTTATTTAAAAATATTAATAAATCAGATCAAAGGTGAGAAATCTGTAACCAAAACATTAAGTTGCCCAGGAATGATGAGATTATGAGCTGTTCTTATTGTCTCTGTCTGCTACTCTGTTATTTGTCAATTTTCCAGTGATAAACACATTTCACTTTCACTGGCAAGAAATCAAAATGTTGTTTGGGAAAATGAAAATCATCACAGATTTCAGCCTGAAATACGAGTATTTCTCTCCCATGAATCAGTCTGGCAGACCAGCACCAAACAAGCTGCAGAGCAGTAATGAATGCTCAACTTCCAGATGCAGCCCAAGGAGCAAAGGAGGAATGTCCTAAACCAAGGTAGCAAATACACAGCACTTGTGATGCCACATCTCCCTCCTGCACACAGAGCAGACGTCACTAAATGATTGCTGCTATTGCCAGCTGAGCTTAGCTGCAGCCTTGAAATTCTCAACACAGAGGCAGGCCCTATCACTCAGTTAGGATTGACACTTCGGAGCAAACATTAGTCATCTGTAATTAGCATTCTATGTGAAGACTGAAATGTTAAAATATTACGCTCCTTTTAAGTGAATGTAATCCACTAAATATTTTCAAATTATCTTTACATCTAAAGCTTTATATATTTTCAAAGAATCCTATAAGGTCAATAGGGTAGATATTTTTATTTCCTTTATAAATAGAACTGGGGGCCCCAGGGTTTAAAGTCACACAGCAGAACTCTGGTCTCCTTTTGCTTGTCCGTGGTTTCCATAAACCTCTGCAGGCTACGAGAGAGGTCAGAACCACACACCAGACACTGACCACAGCAGCGAGGGAGGTGGGGGCCTGGGTTAGCACCAAACCCGAGCAAAGATGAACTGCAGGTAATGAGTAATTCGTTACTATTAACAACTTTGAAAATAAATAGTGGAGAAACAGATGAAGCGAATTTCACAAATATCATAACAAAAGCCATCATCCTCTTCAGGGTCAGGGCCTCTGGATGCCAAATATGTTTGTTGGTTACCATAGCAACCATGACATAACCTATTCTGAAGTACTAGCTTTTTATTCAGGACTCCAACGCTTGCAAAGAACAGATTGCTCAGCTGGCTTTAGTATCTTTTCACACTTCCTTGTCACCTTCTCTGCAGTTGTACACAGGTTCAGTGACCAAGAAAAATAAAGCATTCACGTGACCACCACAAAGTAGAGTACAAATTGCCACTGCTGTTCCATCCATCGGAAGGAAGCAGCTTATTCCATTGGCTATGGAGCAGTTCTGATTGCCATCAGAGATAGTGTGACCCCTGTCCTTGGCAAGCCAATTAATGGAAGTTCCATGGTAGGAAATAAGTGGAGAAAACTCCTATTCCCAAAGGACCAGGCATGGCATTTGAAAATAGAGAAGACTATCAAGGAGATTAATTTTTCTGTAATGTTAAGGACCATGTTATAACATCAGTGAATGGGGAAGTTCACCTTCTCTTCATTCTCCCTCCCCACCACACACCACTAACTGCTCCACCTGTCCGCCACCCTCCTAAGGCATTCCCCTACAATCACATACCTAGAGATTTATGTACCCATCTCTCTACCGTTTTACTCTAGTTTTGGAATAAAATGCTGTTTCACTGAGCAATAAACAAGTAAGCTAGGGTCATGGGGGAGCCATTCTTTGGCCAGAGAATTTCTTCTTCCTGATATATCACAAGAATGACCCTGGTATAGACCTGTTCTACAATTTTTAGGTGCAGGGATGGAGTGGGAGTAGGGAAAATATAGAACACTGGGATTGTGTTGTCAATCCCACCTCCTTTAAACCTTACATCACCCTTCCCATCCTCCTACCCTAACATCACCAGATCCTGGAATCCAAAGCTCTGTTCCAATTAAGGGCAAGAATGTCCTTACTTTGCCTGGATCGCGCCTCCTACTGCTGGCAGATGAGATCCTAAGACCTCCAGGTACACTAGGAGAGAGTAATTGTGCAACAGCACACACTCATGTTGAAGAAGCGTGGGCGGAAGTCAGACCACCAGGATCAGACACACGGTACTGGCCCCTTCCACTTGTTAATTGTGTGTATGGACTCTGTGTCTAATTTCCTCTGCAGGATAATAATGGCTATCAAGTGTGATGTGCTCATGTGAAATTAACATAGCACCATGGTGGAATGCCATCACTGCCAATTATAGATGCTAGAGAAGTAAAATGAGATGAGAAAAACAAAGGGGGTCTAGCCAAATAAAAGAAACAATACAGCAGCAAAGTGCTTATAGGGTGTGCCTAAGTGCCACGAAACCCAGTAACAATTAGGCATCCTATTAAATATGTGCCAGACCGAGTCTGTTGCAAATTTAACTCAATTACAATAATCAGATTCATGCAAGGCCCTTTGCTCACAATCAAAAGAGAAAAAGGATCCCCTCCATCTCCATGCCCGCTCCAGGAAGTGAGGGAAATGGCATCTTTAATGTGCCTTGTGTTACAGTCTCCTGAGTCTGCCAGTTGCCCAGTGTCCACTCACACCATCTGTTTTATTCTGTGCTACTTACGCACCTTCCAGCTCTGTCAATTTCATGGATTCCCAGGTTTGGACAAAGGGAAATAGGGATCACTGTCCTTGTCTCTCAGGGACAACGTGGCTTCCCTGAAGGGAACTGACAAATGCTGCATGGGAATGGCGGGGCTTCCCTAATGGGAAAGGCAAGGCAAATGGAATCCAAGCAAGTAAGTGGGTGAGCAGAAGTTTGCCCTGAAACGATCAGTGATAGGCAGAGTTACCCGTGGAAGAAGCCAAAAGCTGTGTCAGGTGTCAGGATTGCTGAAAGGAGAGAGCACCAAAGTCACAGGATTCAGTGGCCAGAAGGAAACTGCCCCCAAAGAAGGCCATTCAGTGACAAGGGCTGGGAGGCAGCAGGCCTTTCCATTAGCAGAGCTCTCGAAAGCTGTCCTTGTGGGGAGCCTCTCCTGCGCTTACAGGGCCTGACTCCTCATAGCAAGACTCAATTAGACCCCAAACAAGTCTAGCAGAAATGAACCAAGCTGGGCAAAATTCCATTCCATCAGACCAAATGGCAGAGTTCAAGGGAAAGCCATGATTCCACATGCATGTTAGTTCAGTTCAGTTCAGTCGCTCAGTCAGTCGTGTCCGACTCTTTGCGACCCCATGAATCCCAGCATGCCAGGCCTCCCTGTCCATCACCAGCTCCCAGAGTTCACTCAGACTCATGTCCATCGAGTCCGTGATGCCATCCTCCATCTCATCCTCGGTCATCCCCTTCTCCTCCTGCCCCCAATCCCTCCCAGCATCAGAGTCTTTTCCAATGAGTCAACTCTTCGCATGAGGTAAGACCACAGAAATATAAAGGATATTCCCTCAGATTACCAAATCTGTATGGGATCTACTGTCATGTTAAAAATGGCAGCCAGCTCTGGACTCCACTTCAGGAGTAAGGTTTCCCCTCTCACTAGAGGAAATATGGACATCAAAAAATAAGGACATATGTTAATGAGGAGAGTGTAGTCTTATGTTTGTTGCCTGGTAATGACTGGGTCCCAAAACAATAGGCTTGGAAGGAGTCTAGTCCTCCACACCCAACAGGGAGAATATGGGTCACAGGGTGAGGAGAGATCTGTATAAGAACTCACCACATGAATTATCCCCATCCTACCTTCCCCACCACACACAAAGATTTTAGTTATATGGGCTGGAGGAAGCATAAACTGGAATCAAGATTGCCAGGAGAAATATCAATAACTCACTCAGTATGCAGATGACAAAACCCTTATGGCGGAAAGCAAAGAACTAAATAACCTCTTGATGACAGTAAAAGAGGAGAGTGAAAAAGTTGGCTTAAAGCTCAACATTCAGAAAACTAAGATCATGGCATCTGGTCCCATCACTTCATGGCAAATAGATGGGGAAACAGTAGAAACAGTGGCTGACTTTTATTTTGGGGGGCTCCAAAATCACTGCAGATGGTGATTGTGGCCATGAAATTAAAAGATGCTTACTCCTTGGAAGGAAAGTTATGACCAACCTAGACAGCATATTAAAAAGCAGAGAAATTACTTTGTCAACAAAGGTCCATCTAGTCAAGGATATGGTTTTTCCAATAGTCATGTATGGATGTGAGAGTTGGACGATAAAGAAAGCTGAGCGCAGAAGAATTGATGCTTTTGAACTGTGGTGTTGGAGAAGACTCTTGAGAGTCCCTTGGACTGCAAGGAGATCCAACCAGTCCATCCTAAAGGAGATCAGTCCTGTGTGTTCATTGGAAGGACTGATGTTGAAGCTGAAACTCCAGTACTTTGGCCATCTGATGCGGAGAGCTGACTCATTTGAAAAGACTATGATGCTGGGAAAGATTGAGGGCAGGAGGAGAAGGGGACAACAGAGGATGAGATGGTTGGATAGCATCACTGACTCAGTGGACATGGGTTTGGGTAGACTCTGGGAGTTGGTGATGGGCAGGGAGGCCTGGTGTGCTGCAGTTCATGGGGTCGTAAAGAGTTGGACGCAACTGAGCGACTGAACTGAACTGAACTGTGCTAATGCAGGGAGGCATATCTCAGTATCGTGTCAAAGCAAAGCTTTTAGTGGCTTCCCATTGCCCTTGGAATGATATCCAAACTCCTGACCACAGCCTACAAGGCCTGGCATGATAGGGGCCCTACCTGCCAGGCAAATGTCATTGTTTGGTGTCACTGGCCCCTTTGCTCACCCTGACCCAGCCTCTCTAGGCTGCTCTCTGTCCCTTTTCCCAGCCTCAGAACCCTCTGCACCTATGTTTCCTCCACCTGGAGCCTCTGACACCACCTGCCTTCACCAAGGGTTCTTTCGCATCCTCAGGCCCCAGTTTAACATATGCTAAGAAGTTGTCCAGGAAATATTTATTGAGAACCGGCAGTGGGCCAGGCTCAGCAGTGAACTGCGAAATCCTTGCCCTCCTGGAGCTTACATTTGAGACTGATAGTAAATAAATAAACCAGAAACTGAAGAAAAGAAAGCACAGATACAGATAGGGGTTAAGTAAGTGAAAACAGAGTCAGACTTTATTTTTAGGGGCTCCAAAATCACCTCAGATAGTGATTGCAGCCATGAAATTAAAAGATACTTACTCCTTGAAAGGAAATTATGACCAGCCTAGATAGCATATTCAAAAGCAGAAACATTACTTTGCCAACAAAGGTCCATCTAGTCAAAGCTATGGTTTTTCCAGTAGTCATGTATGGATGTGAAAGTTTGTGAAGAAAGCTGAGTGCCGAAGAATTGATGCTTTTGAACAGTGGTGTTGGAGAAGACTCTTGAGAGTCCCTTGGACTGCAAGGAGATCCAACCAGTCCATTCTAAAGGAGATCAGTCGTGGGTGTTCTTTGGAAGGACTCATACTAAAGGTGAAACTCCAATACTTTGGCCACCTCATGCAAAGAGTTGACTCATTGGAAAAGACTCTGATGCTGGGAGGGATTGGGGGCAGGAGAAGGGGACGACAGAGGATGAGATGGCTGAATGGCATCACTGACTCGATGGACATGAGTTTGGGTGAACTCTGGGAGTTGGTGATGGACAGGGAGGCCTGGCGTGCTGCAATTCATGGGATTGCAAAGAGTCGGACATGACTGAGTGACTGAACTGAACTGAAGAAGGAAGGTGATTATTCTACCTAGAGATTTTTTCCAAAATTCTCTAACTCGTTCTTTGTCTGTTTCATTTATAATGCCCTTCACACTGTGTAACTTTCAATACATAGGTTTGCTTGTTGTTTTTAATCTCTTCCCCAACAGAATACAATTCTGTGAAGGCAAAACTACTACTACGTTATTTTCTATGTATCTCAGCTCTTATGGTTGGTGTAGTAGGTGCTTGATAAATTTGTTGAATAACTGAGTAAAGAAAGGAAGGAAAGGGGAGTAAAGGAGGAAATGAGGTGAAAAGTAGGAACTAGAGGGATGAGCAAAGGAATCAGAGAGCCAGGAAAAAGACAAACAGAGTGGAAAGGGGTCTCAGTGGATATTGCCCTCAGGTGGACCATAAGTTATTCATAAGTGAGTGTGTACTATGTGTGTGAGAGAGAGAGTGTGTGTGTTGGTGGAAGTGTTGGAAATGAGAGTAGAGGTTGCCTTGAGTCCAGCTAAAGGATTTATAATAGAATAAACAGAAAATTTAAAACTCTCTCACTTCCCTGAGAGGAGTAAACAGATGCTCAGAGTGATTATAGAGCCTAGTGGGGTCAGAATGAGGCAAGTCTACATTCCAAAAATAAAACTGAGACACTGCCCAGGGAAGAGTGAGAAGAGGGACAAATGTTGTCCCTGTGTCCTTAGGGCTGCCTTTGGGAGGTACACATTCTTTGAAAGCTTTTAATGGTTGAAAAGGAAGTGACTTTGGTGAGGATGAATGAAATGACTGCTCTCATAAATTGCTAGTGGGAATATGAAGCAAAAAATAACACTTTGCCAAAGCAGTTAAGCAACGTGTATTAAGAACTTTAAATGCCTATTGACCTTAACATTTTACATTGGATGTTTTAAGGAAATAATTCAAAATACAAAAAGGCTTTAAGCCCAAAGATAAACAAAGATACTTATAACCAAATTATTAACAAATCATAGCAGGAAAAATAATCTCAAATGTCCAAAAATAGAACAAAAATTAATCAGAGTACATGCACCTGATCAAATAGTATGTGGTCATTAAAAATACAGTTTATGAAGCCAGAGTAAAACTGGACATAATTTGTAAAATGTTAAAAAGTAAGATTAGAATCTGTATATGATATGGCCTCTAACAAAATTTACATGATTATGGAAAATGGAAAGTGCAATATAGTAAAGCAAAGGTTAAGGGGAAATATTTCTAAGAATGTAAACAACGGTTCCATTTAAATTCACTTCAACAAATACTTATTGAGCTGTGTGACATGAACAAGGTGCTGGGCTGTGCTTGAGAATAAAGAGATGCCCTCACAGAGAAAGGCTAAATACTGTGTGGAGCCTCATGATGGGAAAGACTTTAGGGAAGACCACCAAACTCAGATTTAGTAAGGAAATATGGGAGGGTGTTTCAGGGTATTTGTTGTTGTTCAGTCACTCAGTCCTGTCCGACTCTTCGCAAACCATGGACTGCAGCACGCCAGGCTTCCCTGTCCATCACCATCTCCCGGAGCTTCCTCAAACTCATGTCCATTGAGTCAGTGATGCCATCTAACCATCTTGTCCTCTGTCATCCCCTTCTCCTCCTGCTTTCAATCTTTCCCAGCATCAGGGTCTTTTCTAATGAGTCACTTTGCATCACATGGCCGAAGTATTGGAGCTTCAGCTTCAGCATCAGTCCTTCCAATGAATATTCAGGACTGATTTCCTTTAGGATGGACTGGTTGGATCTCCTTTCAGTCCAAGAGTTTTCTCCAACACCACAGTTCAAAAGCATCAATTTTTCGGTGCTCAGCTTTCTTTATGGTACAACTCTCACATACATAAATTACTACTGGAAAAACCACAGCTTTGACTAATGGACATTTGTTGGCAAAGTACTGTCTCTGCTTTTTGATATGCTGTCTAGAGTTGTCATAGCTTTTCTTCCAAGGAGCAAGCGTCTTTGAATTTCATGGCTGCAGTCACCATCTGCAGTGATTTTGGAGCCCCAAAAAATAAAGCCTGTCACTGTTTCCCTGGTTTTCCCATCTATTTGCCATGAAGTGATGGGGCCAGATGCCATGATCTTGGTTTTCTGAATGGTGAGAGTTAAGCCAACATTTTCCACTCTCCTTTTTTACCTTCATCAAGAGGCTCTTTAGTTCCTCTTTGCTTTCTGCCATAAGAGTGGCATCATCTGCATGTCTGAGTTTATTGTATTTCTTCCTACAATCTTGATTCTGGCTTGTGCTTCATCCAGTCCAGCACTTTGCATGGTGTGCTCTGCATATAGGTTAAATAAGCAGGGTGACAATATACAGCCTTGACATACTCCTTTCCCTATTTGGAACCAGTCCATTGTTCCATGTCTGGTTCTAACGGTTGATTCTTGGCCTGCATACAGGTTTCTCAGGAGGCAGGTCAGGTGGTCTATATTCCCATCTCTTTAAGAAGTTTCCACAGTTTGTTGTGATCCACACAGTCAAAGGCTTTAGCGTAGTCAATGAAGCAGAAGTTTTTTTTTATATACTTTATATAGTTTTATATAGCAGAAGTATTTTTATACTTCGTGTAGTTTTATATAGCAGAAGTATTTTTATATTTTCTATAGTTTTAGGGGATAGTAGTATCTAAATTCTGCACCAGAGAGAGAAAAGATGAGAAAGATAAATACAGGCAAGTAAACAGAGGAAAAGATCCAAGAAAGGTGGAGAGGATCCCAAGCAGAATGAACAGCTTGTGAAAAAGACCAGAGGCAGTAAGAGAAGATGTGGCTTGTTTAAAGAATTAAAGGAAATTCCATTTGGCACTAGTATAACATGATAGGGCTCGGAGGATAGGAAGCTGAAGAGACAAGCAGAGCCAATGCTACTGAGGAGTTTGGACACTGAGGGCAACAGGAAGCCTTTGAAGTGTTTTAAGGTCTGTGTTTTAGAACGATTTCTCCCTGGCCCTATGACTAGATTGGAGGGAAAAGTGCAGGTTTCAAAGCTGTTTCCCTAATCTAGGAGAAAAAGAAGGATGGTTTTGTATTGAGGTAGAGGGATTATGGATAATTTTTCCAGTTTTGTATTTTTCTGCCATTTTCAAACTGTATTTAACAAGCATGTGTTATTTTCATTAATGGGAAAAATAAGATGTTTAAAGGAAGATGAACTTTATGGTATTCTCCCTGAAAGTTCCTCCGAGCCTTTGGGACTGTCTGCTAAGCCCAGAGCCTGTGTCCATACAAGAATCCAACCCACATCCTGACTCAGTGCCCTGGGAACCACTCAGTATCTCTACACAGAGAGGGTGGAATATTCCATCTTCCAGGGACTGAAGGTATTTTGGGCAGAAGTTGTAGCAACATAGAAAAGAGAGCAATGGTTTGCGTTTCATACATAAAACCCAAGTGTTCATTCACAAATGCACCTACAATGTGTCAGGCATGGTTTGAGGCACTGAACAAAATTACAAAGTCCTGGCTATAATACATTCTAGCAGGCAAGACAAATCACCTACAAATACAAATCCAGCTAACTGTGTTCCCTATGTGATAAGGGAAGAGCCTTGTGCCTTCCTGCTACTTATTGGCAAGAATGGTTTAGGAAACTGGGAAATACTGCAGGTTTGCTGATTCACACCCATGCCAAATGGGGCACCTGTTCACAGAGACCTATGCTGCTGCAGTTTTTTGTGACTAAGTTGAGTAACAGACCTTTCAGTATAATTTCATATGTATATATGTACATTTACAGATGTAACTGATTCCTCTAGTCTTCCCAGACAGTGGACACAAATGAGGTTACAATAACAACTCACATTTTATTAATGTGCTCTCCTTACCACTAAGGAGGGATCTCAGCAGTCTTTTCTTCCATGCTTCTATTGGGGGCATCCAAGGGCACCTCAAGCGTGTTCACAAACAGGCTTTTTGTATTCTTGTACCCTAGCCTCAACAGGGTCGTATGCTACACAAGCATCCATTTGGAGCAGTATCTCATTGCAGCCCTCTTTAAGAATTTGCTTCCCTGCCCAGGGAGCAGTTTTCAGAGATCCCCAAACAGCAACTGTTGAGGTGGAAAATTTCTCTTCAGAAGAGGAAAATAGGAAAAATGTCCTTTTCCCTTCATACTATGAAAAGACCCAATGTGAGCCCACGTTAAGTGTTCAGGAGTCTGGAAGACAGAACTCAGGAAGTGATTAACAATGTCTGGGTGCACTCTGAGGAGCATTTTCTCACCTGGTCCTGGAAGGTGAGACTGTTGATCCCCATTTGCTCAAAGTTCAGTTCAGTCACTCAGTCGTCTGACTCCTTGCTACCGCATGAACCACAGCACACCAGGCCTCCCTGTCCATCACCAGCTCCCGGAGTCCACCCAAACCCATGTCCATTGTGTCGGTGATGCCATCCAGCCATCTCATCTTCCATTGTCCCCTTTTCCTCCTGCCCTCAGTCTTTCCCAGCATCAGAGTCTTTTCAAATGAATCAGCTTTCCTCATCAGATGGCCAAAGTATTGGAGTTTCAGCTTCAACATCCATCCTTCCAATGAACACCCAGGACTGATCGCCTTTAGGATGGACTGGTTGGATCTCCTTGCAGTCCAAGGGATTCTCAAGAGTCTTCTCCAACACCACAGTTCAAGAGCATCAATTCTTCAGTGCTCAGCTTTCCTTATAGCCCAACTCTTACATCCATACATGACCACTGGAAAAACCATAGCCTTGACTAGATGGACCTTTGTTGGCAAAGTAATGTCTCTGGTTTTGAATATGCTACCTAGGTTGGTCATAACTTCCCTTCCAAGGAGCAAGCATCTTTTAATTTCATGGCTGCAATCACCAACTGCAGTGATTTTGGAGCCCAGAAAAATAAGGTCAGTCACTGTTTCCACTGTTTCCCCATCTATTTGCCATGAAGTGATGGGACCACGTGCCATGATCTTAGTTTTCTGAATGTTGAGCTTTAAGCCAACTTTTTCACTCTCCTCTTTCACTTTCATCAAGAGGCTCTTTAGTTCTTTTTCGCTTTCTGTCATAAGAGTGGTGTCATCTGCATATCTGAGGTTATTGATATTTCTCCCGGAAATCTTGATTCCAGCTCGCTCAAAGAATTCCTTGTAAAACAAAACACAAAAAAAACACCTTTATCTTCTGCTTTTAGACCCCTCTCCACTGAGCACAAACCTAGTCCACAGGCTGGTCTGGGAAGCCCTGTGGTGGCCTTCTCAATGCCCTCTTACCAGCTCCAAGCCCCATGCACAAATCCCCATTTGGGCCAAGCAACTCAGCTGGGGCCATCAGGGTCACCAAGTAGGCCCAGATGTGGCTAAATCTCAATTCAAGACAGGTAAGATGGAGAAAAACCCATTCAAAAAGATCAACATAGTTTAGAAGAGTATTAGGGTAGAAAGTCCATCCTGTACCCCTGAGAAAGAAGGGATAAACAGAGAGGAGAGCAGGCTGAGATCAGTAGTCTGCCCCTGAGGACAATGAACAGCAGGATGCAAATGGCCAGCCCAAGGGAAATACCCTCCCTCCTTCCATCCTGCCTTGCTACGGGGCCTGCTACTTCTCACACATGACCTTCTAGTTTAGAAGCCTGCTATGGAGAACAGAAGGTCTCAGGGAATCGGTAAGTGAAGACAGAAGAGATATTGCCAAGAACCATCTCTAAATTTTAATTCTGGGCTGTCATCCAAATTTTCTTTGACTGCAAGTTTTGCTTTGTAGAGGTTCAGTGTCCTTTCAGATGACAGCTTTGAGGCCCTACCACCATCAGTCTTGATGCCACTGACTGAAGTTAGTTATTTACACAGGTAGACCTCAGTCCCCTCCCTACCTGCAGCAAGCCAGAGATTCTGAAGGAAACTCCCAGAGACAGAAACATTAGTCTCAAAGCCAGTTCAAGTGCTGCTGCCACCACGAAGCACACCTGGAGCTCCCACTCCATATCCAAATTCCTTACAAACTTTCTCCTTCCTATAAAGTTCCGCAAGGCTGTTTGCTCCCTTTGCCCTGTGGTGCAGTGACTTCTATGCTTTTATTTCCCACACTGACATCTATGACAGTTCAGCACTAGGGGCTAAACTCTCTGTGACAGATGCCAGACTGCATAGCAGTAGCCCTCACAGCACCACACAAAGTCCCTTCTAACAGACAGCAGATAATTAGCCAAGTACATTCCCAGGAGACTACTTACAAATGCCATTTTCCTTGGCCCTAAAATGGTAGGACCCGAGTAGTAGGGAATTTTTATCCAGTCTATTGGAGTCCTTACAGACAAGCCACAGAGGCTGTGATTCCTTGACTCATCATGAGGCTCCTCAGTCTTTCTGTAACTCCAGCAAAAGTGGTCAAAGATTTTCTGACACTGTCTTTTCTCCAAGTCCTTGCTGTCATGTATTATGGTAACATTTGGCTGTTTTCCACAAAGGGATAATGACCTACCCAGAACTGATAACCCAGCCAGTCTAAGCATCTATGACATAAAGGCCTACATCTGTTCTGGTTGGTCAGGGCTCTCTCCCTGGCCTTCTCCACACATCCCTAGGGGCCAGTTTCCCTAAACTCCCTCTGAATGCTCCATTGCCTTTGTTTATCCTCTTCCCTCAGGCAGATCCATATCCATCCCTTGAAGTCCAGCTGAAGAGTCACCTTCTGTGTGGAATCCCTCTGACCTCTCCTTATAGCAGGGAGAACATTCTTTCCTCTCCCTTCACCAAGCCCTCCGTATCCATTCTCCTACAGCACTTATTTTAGGCTGAAATTGCTTTCTGTTTCCATCTCCCCCACTTATGTGAGCTTACATTTCACTCATCTTTAGCAGATCCAGTAAGCACAATGCCTGGCAGGAGAAGGAGCCCCTCAGCAAAGGTTTCTTGAATGAAAGAATGGGCATGACCCTTGCAAATGTTTTCCAAAAACAGAAAGCAAGGAAATACCCCAAAGCACTAACATTAAAGTTATTATTTTGTTATCTAAATCATATCTTGCTTTTTAAAGTTAAAAATAATAATGGCTAATATTTATCAAGTACTTGCCAGCACATGTTAAAATTCAAAGCAACCATCTGAAGTAGAGATTATCATTACCTTGTTTTACAGAAACGGAAACTGAGAAAGATTAAGAAGTGTGTCCAGATTCACAAAGCTGGTAAGTGGGAGTCTGTTTGGTTTGAAAGCCTGCTTTCTCAGCTACCACAGTTTCCACATAGCCCTTCCAATAAGAACTACAGTATGAGCATTTTCCTATATCTTTAAACTGTATTTAATGTCTTTATAAAGAACAAATTTCTACACATGATTGTAGTACCTTGCTACTCAAAGGGTGGTGTGCTCACCTGTCACTTGTTAGAAATGCATATCTCAGGATCCACCCCAGGTCTATTGAATCAGAGTCTGTATTTAACATGACCCCCTAGTGAGGTGTATCAGGGCTTCCCTGATTGCTCAGTTGGTAAAGAATCTGCCTGCAATGCAGGAGACCCCAGTTTGATTGCTGTGTTGGGAAGATCCCCTGGAGAAGGGAAAGGCTACTCACTCCAGTATTCTGGCCTAGAGAATTCCATGGACTGTATAGTCCATGCGGTTATAAAGAGTCGGACTTTCTACTGAGATGTATGTACGTTAAAATTTGAGAAGCACTGGTTTAGATCAGGAATCAACAAACAAAAATCCATGGGACAAACCCAGCCCATCCTCTGTTTCTGTACAGCCCATGAGCTAAGAATGGTTTTTACATTTTTAAATGGTTGAAAAATTTTTCAAAATAATACTACTACTTTATGATGTGAAAATTACATGAAATTCACATTTCAATGTCCATAAATAAAGCTTAATTGAAACTTTTTTTTTCCTGTTACTTACTGCCCATGATTGCTTTGGCACTACAATGGCTGGTAAACTTGAGTAATTATAACAGACTGTATGGGCCACAAAAATATTTGCTATCTGGTCCTTTACAGATAAAGTTTGCCAATCCCTTCCCAACTCTATCACACATTCACTGCCACCAGGTCATAAAGGGAGTAGGATAGGGGGCAGCCAGCGTTCGGGAAGACTAGAGAGGAAAGAGCATCCTTATGGAAAACCAGAGTTCAGTTGAGGCCAGAGGCTGCAGGAACTGCTGGAAGGGGATTTACCACTGAGTAGAAGTCCAGAGGGAAGGGGAACTGGAATTGAGTGTGTGGTGTGGTAAGACAGCGGTAGTTAGGGAGAGGAGGCACAGAGCAGTGAGAAGACCAGAGTACAGAACACAGCCGCTGTGAGGAGGGAGCTCCTCAAAGGTGCATGAGAAGGCTGGCAAAGGCCCAGGATGAAAGGTCAGGTGGAGCTCTCAGCTTCAAGTTTCCCCATGGAGCACAATGAAGTTGTTTTGAGACTGCTGCAAGTTGAAGGGTTGGGTGTGTCCCGGTTGTTGAAATTGGCAGACTTTTCCTGAGGTTTCCAAAGTGTGAGGGTGAAAAGGCATTCTCATCCTTAAGAAGAAATTGTAATCTTGATGTGTATAGGGATGAAATTATCTCCCTGCACCTTTATCTTGAGATGGAATTAGCTGTCTAAGTAAGGAGCTTGTTACACATGCAGACTCCCTACCCCACCAGAAAGAGCTTCATTCAGTGGGAATGAAGCTGATTTTAAAAGATGACTAATACTTTGAGACTACTGCTTCAGTGAATGAAGGAACTCAGGCCTCTGGAAGGAGTTGGCTTGAATAGGTCATGCTTCTGAAAGTGATCATTTATATGAATGAGAGATTGTTTCCTAATTTCTGATGGCATACAGGACATCAGGAAGAAGCAAGAGCATTAAAGAGGAATTGATGGGCTCTCTCTGCTAAACCAAGAAGCAAGAGAAATGGGAGTAAGTTTCAAGCACCTGGGAAACTCTAGGAAAGGCATTAGCTAGGAGAAGGCCTTGAAGGAGCTCAGGGACTAAAGCTAAGGGTTCTGATGCAGAGGATACCACCACATGAGATTCAGAGCACACAATGCTGTAGAGCAGAAATGTCTGCCTCTCCCTAAAACATGGGGCTTCCCAGGTGGTGCAGTGGTAAAGAATCCACCTGCCAATGCAGGACACTCAAGATACCTGGGTTTGATCTCTGGGTCGGGAGGATCCCCTGAAGGGGGAATGGCAACCCATTCCAGGGTTCTTGCCTGGGAAATTCCATGGACAGAGGAACCTTGTGAACTACAGTCCATGGGGTTGCAAAGAGTCAAACATGACTGAGCAACTGAGCACACACACACATGACTTGAGGATCTCAAGTGATTGACAGATGAGGACGCTCAGGGCTGTGTTACCAAAGGCAAATGGCAGACCTAATATGTATTTAGGTTATTTTCTGAACTTTCAAAAATTTCACCCCTATTCCACTGCTCCCATGTCTTTCACAACTGTCCCCTATATATTTATTTTCTTGGATGCTAGATGGGGGCTCAGTACCAATTAAATTATGACACTGGCCCTCACAGAATCTCTGACACCAAGGTATACATGCAGGAGCAACTTATTTTTCACAAGTAAAAATCTAAAAATATCAGCTAGTGTGAATACAAGGCATCATCTCATACATCAATAATTCAGCTTCAAAAAAAAAGATGGATAGGGAGAAGAAGGTTAGGATAGGAAATTAGTGCTTTATAAAATCTGCTTTAGACCTGCCATGCAAAAGCAGTCATCTTTTCTGTTTTTCTGTTTTTCCATTCATTGAAGGAAACATGCTGGAAACAACCACATTTGAGGCACAGCATGAAACATCTGTCCAAACTGTTTTGGCTTTTCATTGAGACATTGGTTTGGTTTTTGCAAGCAGCACCTTGCTGTCATGAGACAAAAAACATTCCCAGGTTCTTTAAGGTATTATGTAGGGTTGCTATTGGGAACTGAGTGCACTTAAACAGATTCTCAGCCCACCCAGGAATATAGGTCTGACCCTTAAGGACAGTAAGTCAGGGAGTCAGATCCAAGAAAGGCCGACACTCCCTGCCCAGTTATTTTTAAACCCCAGAGGCTGCTTCTGCATATGATATCACTTATGTAACTTCTATTTGCAAGGACCCCTCTGCTTCCCCAACCCAGCTTCCACACCCATCCCACCACATAGCATCAGCACAATGACACATGTGCTGCTCCACCCCACTGCGAATTTGCCAACAGACTAAGGATGTGGACATTGAGTAAATAAACACACAACAGTGAAATTGGCTTTTGTGCAACTAGCTTCAGGAGTTACATTTTGTTCCTTTAGGTTTAAAATTTCAGTGCAATGGAATAAGAAAATTGCTCAAACTATATTGCAAAACTGATTAGAAATTTCCATCATTAGAAATACCATTATGTTATTTTGGGAAAAAAGACTTTTTAATTTATACTGCAGCTTCCATGTATGAATATTAATCTAGAAAATCCTACTGGTTTCTGTATGCTGGATTTATACATGAGTTTGATAAAAATCATATATTAAAACTTTTAAATAAATTCTGATAGTAATTAGTGACCATCCACTCTAAAAAGTGAGCACTAACTAATGGGATTTTGCTTCAAAGAATCTGGTCTATTAAACATGACATTAAATATTCATCTATTTAAAAAGCTGCAAATGTCAATGAAAGAACAAAGCTGTCAAATGCTAGAAGTGTTTCATTAAGAAACACTGATGGGATTTTGATGAAGTTGGGGACCCAGACAAGCTTTATCTGCCAGTGAGACAGCTATTCATATTTTTTTGTTGTTGTTAGCAAAATACCAGAAGAGCATAAAACAGCAATATGCTAACCTGAATTGAAATTTTTCCTTTTCTATATTTCTATTAGCCCAATCCTATAAAACCTTTATATAACTAAATTAGCATCTATTTCGATGGAAAGCTATTGAGATCGGTACTGTAATTAATTTGATACCCATGGCCAGGCTAAGAGAGGACTGGAATGGATAGTTGGAACACCTAGTCATTTAAAAGGGTCATTTTAGCTGTTTCTTTTCATCTTCTATACAACCAAGTGTTTCAGATGTGTATGCTTTTGGCTGCAGGTAACAGACCATCCAAATAACAATGATATAAAAAATAGAGTGTTCCAGTTGTTTGACCCTGCCCCAAATTTAGTGGCTTAACATCTATTTACTCATGAATCTGCAATTTGAGAAGAGCTTTGGCTGGGTGGAGGTTGGGGGTGGGGGGCTGGTTTGCTCTCCTTGGCATCAGCTAGGGAAGCTTGTAGACTAGGGGCTAGAATCCTTTGAAGTCTGATTCACTCATGTATTTGTCAGTTCTTGATGAAGAGAGAGTTCAGGCTGGGACAGCTGGGGCTCCTTGGGTATCTCAGTCTCTGTGTGGTCTTCTGAAATGGTTTCTCCAGCGTGGCAGCTTCAGTGTAGACTACTTCTTTTTTTTTTGGTTGTACTAGGTTTTAGCTGTGCCATGTAGGACTAGTTCCCTAACCAGGAGTTGAACTTAGGCCTCCTGCATTGAAGTGTGGAGTCTTAGCCACAGGACCACCAGGGAAGTCCCCAGACTGACTTTTGACATGTCAGCCCGAGGTTCTCAACTGCACAAGAGAGAGAGGGACTGATAACAAAACAGAAACTGTATCACCTTTTATGACTTGTGGAGTCATTCATTATCACTCCTACTGCATTCTATTTATTGGAAGCAAGTCATTAAGTCTGCCCTATATTCAAGAGAAGAGGAATTAGGCTACATCTTTGATAGGAGGAGTGTCAAGGAATTTGCAGCTACGTCTTAAAATCACCATGAAAGGATTTGTTTTCCCTATATAATATCTATAGAGAAGCAGTTCTCTATAGTGTGGGGCTCCATGATGTAATAAAAACCAAGTTTTTCTCCTGTAATTCTGCTCTACCATTTTCAGTACATTGCCTCATTGTCTCAAACTCACAAGATGACTGTTACAGATCCAAGCATCATAACCATGTTTAAGACCTAAAAATAAAGTGGAAGAAGTAAAAAAAAAAAAAAAAAATCAGCTTCTAGCGGCTTTTTTCAGGAAATAAAAGACCCTTCCTAAAACCCTTCTCAGCAGAATTCCACTTATGCTGCACTGGCTGGAACTCTGTTTGAAGGCCACCCCTTGCTTCAGGGGAGGTAAGAACAGTGACTGTTCAGCTTCTCCTGTCTCTATTGCAGAGGTAGGCAAGGGTGGAGAGATCTGAAAATCAGCCAAGCCATGCTTTTGCCCTCCATATCAGATCCATAAAACTCCTCCCATGACTAGAAGGAGTTTCAAAGAGCTGTTTCTCTTCCCTCAGCCAAAATTAACAGTGAAATGACTTGAAAATGGTTAGCAGAGGGAAAAACGCATCAGCTAATGAATGGAATCGCTTTCAACTATATATTTCCAAATAGGATCAAAAGCTAAATGTTGAATTAAATGAATCATTTGTACAGTTTAACAGGAAGCAGAATTGGGTCATCACAGAAATATTTGCCATAAGATAGGGAGGACAAAGAAGAGGGGAGACTACTAACTTCTGACAAAATGTTAAAGCTGCCTCACAGATTACCTTGGGTTCAGAGGCCCAGGGCTAAAAATAATTTGGGAGCAGGGCAAAAAGGAACAATTACCTGATAACCCTAACCCAAATCTTATATCTTACTTTATGGAGCTTCTTTTTTTAGGCTTCTGTTGCCACTAGTGAATAAAAACAGGAAAAATACTGTGAGTTGATGGATTTTATTTAACCCAACAATTATTCGAATTTAAGCTTTAAAGATTTTATAACATTTAACTAAAGAAAAACAATTAAAACCCCTCTCTTTCCTCCTCAAAAGCATAGCGCTCCCTAAGTCTATTGACTTGTGCTATGGTGTCACACAAGAATATAGAAATTGCACTACACAGGTATTTTCTGGATACATACAAGCATTAACACATGACCCCAACAATAGCTAAGACTGAAGAATGAGACAACCAGATTTACTGACTTTAATGGTGTCGCGAGGTCTTTTCCAGGTAAACTAGCAGACATTCATGAAAACACATGTATGAAAGGGCAAGAGCTGAATATGAAGAAAGAACATGCCCACAGTGAGAATGCCCGTAACCCCTGGCATTAACTCCTAGTGAGTTTAGGGGAATAGTGAGTGGTTAATCCTAAAAAAAAAAAAAAGGAATGGGGAATAAGAAACCTTCCTCTTCATAATGAAAGAATTCTAACATAAAGAAATTAAATAATTTATCCAAAGTGATAGAACACATATGAAACAGAAAAAAAAGCCCAAGCATTTACAAGCATTTACATTTATAGTTTCATTTGGAATAGAAAGTCATGCAAGTCTTTATTCTAATCAGTGACCAACTTGATCTAACACAAAATACATACCTCAAACAAAATCATATAACATATATTATGGGAGTTACCAATCCTTTTTATAATTTATAGCTATTACTTTGTTTTCAATGTTTCTATCATCTGCAAAATTTAATTAAGAAGCAAAGAATCAGCTTATAGCATCACCATTCCATATATTTATTACTCATATTTCAAATTGCAACCATATTATGATGACTCTTGATCCTCAGAGAGTACAACAAAATAATAACTTGAACTTTTCTTTATTTAAAAAAAAAGTTTAAAGACAGACTGTAAGATACTTCTGATACTCCCAAGCACATAGCAAAATTCTAAAGTGCAGAAACTATCATAAACTTGTAACTCTCCAAAGCAACTCTCAAGTTCCAGGCTCAGGATTAAGTGACTTATACTCTCAAAATTACTTTAGATAGTCAACATCTCTCACAAACTCATACATACTTTTCACATATGAAAATATTTTGAGATAAAATATTTTCTAACTAGAAATACCCACTGGGTTTTGATATAAAAGATTAATTAGATATTACTCAATTAGGTGACATTATTAGTCCCCATTAAACACTAATTTGCTTTTTATCCTGCAAAAACTAACACAGATGTAAAATAAACATCGGCCGCTCCTGAAACGTACATCTGATGATAAGACAATAAGCAAGTTGATGGTAATTTGATACATGAGCTGTTGTTCATTCCATGCCTCCTTTTCCACTGCCACTTTTGCCAGAAATGAAAATTAATGGCAAATACTTCTGTTTTCTACATTGTGTCCAACATCCTTATGTGTGGACACATACACACTAGTTCAGATCGACAAGCACTTATCAAGTATCCACTGCCAGGTGCCAAGCTGGTATTGTAGACACAGTGCCAAAAGGGGCAGCCTCTGGCTGTCTTAATTCTCACTTGAGGTCATCATTTGCTAACTATATAGCCTCAGGCAAGTTCCTCAGTCTTTCTAAACCCTAACTTATTTATCTGCAAAATGAGAATACTAATAATACCTACTTCATGGGAGTTTGTGAATAGTAAATAAGATAATTCATATACAGAGCCTGGTATCTAGTGAGTGAAATGAATTTTGCTATCATCACCACCATCATCATTATCACAGCATGATATCTTAATCTTTATTTCCCCAGCTGGGGGAAAAGACACAGAACAGTTTTCTTTTTGTGTTGTGCTGATCTCAGAGGACAGGTACTTCGAGGAATGTCTCTGAACCGAGAGCTGAATGGTAGAGTTAGCCAGATGAAGGAGAAAGGTGTTCCAGAGGGAAGAGCTTGAGCAAAGTCACAAGGAGCATATTGTGCACAAGAATTGGATGTGGTTTTCTGTTATTAGACAGGAAGTTCAAGATGGGGAGTGGTCAAAAATGAGCTTCATAAGGAAGGTGAGAACCAAGTTATGGGAAGTCTTACACACCACCTTAAGACAACTAGATTTCTTTCTGTAGACAAAATTTCCTAAGCCAAGTTATATAAAGTACTAGTGTTCACAGAGGTAATTCAAGCGGTGTTCTTCAAAATAATAGCTTTACTGAAACTTGTATCTGGAAATATTCTCAATGTTACCTCTGCTGAGTGATTCATAATGCATATATGAAGGCTAATATATATATCAGCATACTGAAGGCTCTGAAAAGTCCTGCAATAAAAGGGCCTCGTTATCTCAGGTTAGCCTGATATTTTTAATTTATTTTACTGCAAGTCATCATTTTTACAGAATGCTGAGCTTTTTCTGGGTTTCATTCAGAATAGTGAATTAGACGCTATAGCTAAGCAAAATCACTCAAGCTGCAGAGATGGATTTCCAAGGGGTATGACTATAGAGTGTGAGTGAGATGATGATGATCCAAGGTGGAGGAGATGTAAAGATTCAAGATATATTTAAAGGTATCAGAAGTTTTACTAATAGAGCGGAGTGAGGGAAATGGCTGTTTAGAATGATACCTAGAGTTCTGGCTCAAGTCAAAAGAATAGTAGTGCCACTCGCTTCAAAAGAACTATAGAATAACATGACATAGAGGAAGGAATGAGATAAAGGTAAGATGAAAAACTCAGTTTGGGACATGATAAGTTTGAAACACCCATGACATTTCCAAATGAAATTATAGGTGGCAGTTAAGTCAACAAATGCTTGTTTAGCCCCAATCTAAACAAGGGTCATCTGGCAATTCCCTGTCATCCTAGTCTAAACTTCAAAATTAATTTCGGATTCCATAATGCATTATATTAATTTTAACATCAGCATATTTACTTAGCATAATTTACTAAGATTAACATTTTGTCATATTAAATAATTCAGGGTTTTCTTAATGCATTTCTAAATTAAAATATGCAGATGGACATATAGAGACAGATGAATCTCAAATCACTCAAGATAAATTAAATTCTTACTTAAAATATGGATCTGCAGTAGAACTAGTGTCATAATCCAGATATATAGGTTGATACCAACCTATATAAATGAATTTATTTTTCATGTATGTTGTCATGTATCATTTATTAAAATTGATGTTTTCTTCCTGTTCTAACCCTAAGCTCTATGAAAGCTTCACCTTTGTGCCCTGAGAGTCTGAAACAGTTGTTGACACACAGAAAATGTACATTAAAATTTTGTTGAATAAAATTAATTAGAGCAGGTCACAGTAGTAAATACAAAATAAGAAATTTCCAACTCTACTCTCTCCCTAGTTGATCTCATCTACCTTGTTAACTTTCAATATGGTCTACATGCTAATGGCTTCCAAACTGTTATCAGCTCTGCCCTCCTTTGAAAATCAGACTTTACTTTCCAGTCTTATTTGACTTTCCATTTGAACATTCAACAAGGACCTTAAACATTATTTATCCCTGGTGACTCTGCTAGTTGTCTGCTTCCATAATATCCATTCACCCCTTACTCCTTATTAAAATACCTTGTTTTATTTAGAGAAACAATGTGTCCAGCTAAAGAGCTCAGCCTCCCTTGCAGCTAGAGGTGGTCACCTGACATCACTTTGATCAATGAGATAAAAGTAGGGGTCTACTGAGGATCTCTGCAAAATTTTTTGCTTTCTTGACATAGACACCACCCTCTTCCTACTTTCAGCTTCCTCCTTCTCCCATCCAGAGTACTGACGCTATGCTTGGAGCTGCGGCACACCTGTTACATCAGTGGAAACGAAAGACATGATAAAGAAAGGCTTTCAGACCTTTCCCTGCATACACATCTCAATTTCTAATGTCACCATCCATCTAGTAACTCAAGCCAAATAAAATAAAATCTAGGTATCCTTGATGCCTCCTTCTGGTTCTACCTCTAAACTATATCTTCAAACTCATCTTCTCTCCATTTCTGCCATACAGCCAGGCTATTGCCGTAGCCCCTCACTGCACTCCCTGCTACAATCCATCTTCCACACCACACCCAGGGTGGTCTTTTGAAAATACATAGGTTATGTCACTCCCTATTTCAAAACCTTCCAACTGCTTCCTATTTTGCTTATAATATCCACATGCCTGCCCATGGCTTACAGGGCTCTGCATGTCCTGACCTCATCTTGTACCCATGCCCTTCTTACTATACTCAAGTTGTACCACCTTCACTTTACTCCTCAAAAGCATCAAATGTATTCCCACCTTAGGGCCTCTGTACCTGATGTTCCCTCTGCTTCAAATACTTTTCGACCTAGCTCTTCCCATAATTGGCTTCTCATCATTCAGGTCTCAGCTCAGATGTCACCTCCCTAGGGAGGCCTTCTCTGACCACCTCATTTCCCCTGTGATTCATTATCCATACACCCTGTGTTATTTCCTTCATATGCTCATCATTTTCTGAAACTATCTTGCTTATTTAGTTGTTTGTCATTTTTTGTCTCCTTCTAGATTATAGTCTTCATGAGTGCAGAAACTGTGTCTCTTATTCTCTGCTTCATCCCCACAGCTAGAACAATGTTTGGCACACAGTAGACACTTGATAAATATTGTTTTTAATAAATGAATGAATTTTTTTAAAAACCAACATACAGTCTTGGACTCTTATAAAACTGCCAGATTTTATGGTTTTGAAACATGTGAATTTTCTTGTTTAAACACTTGAATAGCAAAAGAGAATTTTATATTTAAATAAAAGTGTATTCTAGCATATGAGTTAGAAATAACTGAATGAACTTAATTATATTAACTATATCATGTTTAATTTGCTTTCCACATATAGTCTTGAACCTAGTTGTAGTAACATAATTGGGATTAGATCCCTCAAACAAGTTGCCAAGCATCATGTTTTTATATAAAACAAGCCATTAGGAGTTTGGAAGGGGCCCAACAGACTCACAGTTCAAAGCTTCCAGATCCATTTACATGTGGTGGTGCAAGGGAAAGGCTGTCCTTCAGACCGTTCCTATGGACAGCATAGAAAGCCAGGGATTTTTTTTTTTCCAAGCTCTTCTATTTCAATCCAGTGAAAATAAAGCATGTAGGAAAAATGTTCAAGGTTAATCAATATGGCCTCTGTAAGGGACAAATGCTTTCAAAACCACAAGGACAAGGATATATGTTTCTGATCAGTTTTATTTCTAGATTTTTTTTCAATAATTTTGAAGTTTTGGGGGATTTTACCAGTATTTTCATTAGTAGATTCTTAGTGTTGGAAGGAAAGGGAAAATAAAAAAGAGTTTTACACCATCACCCTTCCCGGCACCACTACAGAGGCTGGAAACAGAGAAAGTTAAAAGGCTCAATGCCTGGAGCTCCCAAAGATGTTGTCATGTTACATCATGGAGAACCCAGAACAGAAGAAGATGGGAGCAGGTTCCAGGACAGGTGAGGGCACATACAGAACACCAGGTCCTAGGCGGCAATAAGGAACACTCACAAAGCAAGAACACTCTCTTCCCTTGGCTTCTTTCATTTCCTTTGTGTCTCAAAGTGTGACCCGTGAAGTCCTGGGGAACTCTGCAGGGGAGTCCAAGAGATCAAAACTACTTTCATAATAATGTTTGAAGAATGATTTGCCTTTTACACTATGTGGACATTTATACTGATGATGCAAAAGTAATACTGGCTCAAACTGACAGTCCCTTAATACACGTTGAAGCAGGAGCACCAGACTGTACCCAACAAACACCATTTTCTTCACCAGCACAAACTCACAAATCAAAAGGAAAGAAAGCTAGATTTACTTAAGAATGTCCTTGATGAAACATTAAAAGTCACTAATTTCATTAAACCTCAACAACAGACTGGTTCCAAATAGGAAAAGGAGTAATTGGAAAAGACCCTGATGCTGGGAGGGATTGGAGGCAGGAGGAGAAGGGGACGACCGAGGATGAGATGGCTGGATGGCATCACAGACTCAATGGACGTGAGTCTGAGTGAACTCCAGGAGTTGGTGATGGACAGGGAAGCCTGGCGTGCTGCGATTCATGGGGTTGCAAAGAGTCGGACATGACTAAGCGACTGAACTGAACTGAACTCAACACTTCAGGATAGGTCTTAGTAATACTCTGACAAACTAGGACAGACACAGAGGGACATCTGCTCCAGGAACGGGTATCACCAAGATAAATATTTGTGTTATTATTGTTTGAGTTACAAGCTGAACTAACCATTTTTTTCATGAAACATCATTTTTACTTGTAAAAGCAACTTATTCAGATTTAAGAATTTGGCAGACATTTTCTTGAAAATGAACAAAATAAGCCTGTTATTTCAAAGAAAACATCTGGCAATATTTATTAACAAGTAACATTTAAGAAACTACCTCTTGCTGAGATTTGTGGTTGTATCTATAATTATCCAAAAAAAAGCTACTAAAATATTCCTCCCTTTTCCAAATGCATACCTCCATGACACCAGATTTTCTTCATATACTTCAATAGAAACATCTACTAGATTGAATGCAGATGCCAGTATAAAAATCCAGTTTGTCTTTTATCAAGTCAGACATTAAAAATATTTGCAGAAAATATAAAACAATGCTGTGCTACTCTGATTTTTTGTTTTGGAAAATAAATACATATTTTATAAAAATATGTTAATTTACCTATAATGGATTTATTGTCTTCAAATAATATGTTTTTTAATGTCTTAGTTTTGATTTCTAGTATAGTTAATATTCATAGCTATAATCCCCCAAAACAAAAACTCTTCGGAATCCTCAATTTTTAAGAATATAAAGGAATCCTGAGACCAAAACTCAGTATATTAGATAGTTAAAATAGAAAATTCTGTCAGTAATATATAATAGAACTATGTCATAGAAATAGAAAAATGTATAATAGAAATATATAGCAGAAATCCTACATTTCTAATAGCATAGATCATTTTCATTCTACTGCAAAAAAGAGGTAGCTTTTTTATACTGTTAAAGGAAAAATTCACACGGCAGAATCAAGGTTGCCACCTACGTTGTCCTCACAGTAGCCAGTGGCTTGTGAGGGTCAAAGAGCTGTTAGTACGCAGTGGCAGACGGGCAGTGGCACAGGAAAGAGCCAGCAATGACTGGATTGGGGATTAAGAAAAGGTGGGATGGGATAAAATGCTCCATCGCTTTACGGGCCTTTCTAGTGAGGAGATCTGAACAATGAGAAATGTACTCCGATACAAGATTACTTTTTTTAGATAAATTTGTGTTTTCCCTTCTGTTTTGCCCCTTTGAGGCCCTCATTCATGTGAGTACAGGTTCTCTGCTCTCTTGCTTCAGGGAAAGTTTGAGGTTGCAATATCTAAATTTTATTTTAAGAGCCATTAAGGAGAATATAGTTAAATCTGGGGAGGAATATCCCCTGTCTAAAATGAGAGTCTCTCTGGCTTGGTAGGGGAGACAAAGTCTAGGGCCGTCTGTGTCCTGCCTTACTTCCTGCCAGTGCCCCCAAGAGCCCAGCAGGACCTCAGAGAGACAATCAGTGTACCAAGGGGCAGACCACTGGCCCAGGCTCCTCCAACCACAACAATGGCCTCCATGCACTAAAGATGGCACAAAGATGGCGGAAGGGAGGCCCTTAAAGGCTGCAAAGGGAAAGGCAGTGGCATCTTTGCCAGTAACCTGTGTGGCCAGATGGCTGATGCCTTTCTGGGCCCTAGGATGTGACAGCTCTGCTTGAGAGCCTGGAAACTTGACACAGCCTCCAACAGAAACCCCAAGACCAAGGAGCTGAATTTCTCACTAGCCCTTCGGAATGGGGGGAGAGGGTCAAAGTTAACTACTGAATTAAAAGTAGAGAAGTATGAATATTATTTGGCAATAAAAAGGAACGACACAGTGACACTTGCTACAATAAGGATGAACCTTAAAAACATTATGCTAAATGAAGTCAGTCACAAAAGGCCACATATTTTATGATCCCACTTATACAAAAGGTCCAGAATAGGCAACTCTACAGACAGAAAGTTGGTTAGTGGTTACCTGGGGCTGGGGAACTAAGGGGTAAATACTGAAGAGTGTGTGCATGCAAGTCGTTTCAGTCGTTTCCAACTCTTTGCAACCCTATGGACCAAGCCCGCTGGGCTCCTCTGTCCATGGGATTCTCCAGGCAAGAACACTGGAGTGAGTTGCCATACCATCCTCCAGGGAATCTTCCTGACCCAGCAATCCAATCAGAGTCTCTTACATCTCCTGCATTGGCGGGCAAGTTCTTTACCACTAGCGCCATCTACGAAGCCCAAATACTGAAGAATAGGTGATTTTCCTTTTTTTTTTTTTTTTTTTTGGAGAGGAGAGGGGTGATGAAAATGTCATAAAATCTATTGTGATGATAGATGTATAATTCTGTGCCTACACCCAAGTATTGAATTTCATACTTAAAAAGGGTGAATTACATGGTATGTGAGTTATATCTCAATAAAGCTGTTACCCAAAGAAAAGTATAGAAGTCTGATCTCATGCCTGTTTTACATACACCATGCTTTACGGTCATTTTATGAGGCTGCATCAAGGTGAAGTGGCAACTTCTGAACACACATATTGTACTGGCTCGGGGCCTGGTCAAAAGCCCACAGCACCAGCATTGCGGAAAGGTGTGGCACAGGGAAGAACAGGCTCCAGGGAACAGGAAGGGGGCAACAAGTGCCCTTGGCAAGTGGTCTGTGTCCCAAGGGGCCACACATGCCACCAGGGCACCATCTTGGGGAACACTAGAGCAAGTAATATTCAGAGAAGTGAGAGAACAATCAACATTAAGGATATCCTCAGCAGATTGCAACACCCCACCTCAGGCAAGGAGTCCAGTTGCAGAATCTTTCCCTAGCACGTGATTGTGATGAAGGCTGCAGCCCTGGAGAGACTGGGCAAGTTATCCAGGAAAGACCTGAGGCAACCCAGCAGGGATTTAATTAGTAAATAATAATAAGTTAATTGGGGGCAACAAGTGCCCTTGGCAAGTGGTCTGTGTCCCAAGGGGCCACACATGCCACCAGGGCACCATCTTGGGGAACACTAGAGCAAGTAATATTCAGAGAAGTGAGAGAACAATCAACATTAAGGATATCCTCAGCAGATTGCAACACCCCACCTCAGGCAAGGAGTCCAGTTGCAGAATCTTTCCCTAGCACGTGATTGTGATGAAGGCTGCAGCCCTGGAGAGACTGGGCAAGTTATCCAGGAAAGACCTGAGGCAACCCAGCAGGGATTTAATTAGTAAATAATAATAAGTTAATAATAATAGAAATATATAATTGATGCCATTTGTGTATAATAGTATGAACTATAAATCACATAAGCTCTAATAATAATGACAATAGCAAACACTAATTGTCAGGTACTGCTATATGTACTTTATATTTTTTTATTTTACTAAATTTTCACAACCTCTGAAATCACTACTATTATCCTCCCCATTTTACTGATAGAAAATTGAGTCACAAAAAGATGAGGAAACTTGACCAAGCTCATTAGTAAGGGCAGAGCTGAAATTAAAACACAAGCAATATGGTCCCAGGACCTATTCTGACAATCTACCATGTTGCGTTTAGGGTAGAGGCCCACTTACTACAACTAATTAACCAGGCCCGCAGGAACCATGGTTGGTATTGAATCCCCTTCAGCATTGAACCAAAAATCTTTAAAGCCCTTCCCATAGAGGAAGGGTTGGTCCCAGAGCCTGGGCTTGGGCCGAGACTGCAGGTAGCCAGACAGGGAAGCAGGCAACCACAGACACATCTTGTTTTCTTCTTTTACAGTTGAGGAATCTGAGGCTCGAAGAGGTTACACAGTTTGCCTGAAGACTCAGTAAACAATGGAGTCAAGAAAGGATCTCAGAACTTCTGATTCCAAGATGGAAGCTGTGAACTGGCTTTTAGAAATGGGCTGGCAATGTCAAATAGTAAGTGAACTGGGCAGTGGGATAGAAGAATTGTTAAAAACACGTGCTTGGTGGCCAGACTCCAGCTATGCCACACACCTTATGATCTTGAAAGAGCTACTAACCTTTCCTATAAAACAGGTTTAGTAATAGTAATAACAATGTCTGCCTCTTGGAGTTGCTCTGGGAATTCTATGAAAAAGTTTGCGTGTAAAAATCTGATTGCCCAACATATAGTGACTGAGTGACGTCGCTCAGTCGTGTCCGACTCTGCAACCCCATGGACTGTAGCCCACCACACTCCTCCATCCATGGGATCTTCCAGGCAAGAGAACTGGAGTGATTGCCATTTCCTTCTCCAGAGGATCTTCCTGACCCAGGGATGTGAGCCTCAGTCTTCCGCATTGTAGGCAGACGCTTTACCATCTGAGCCACCAGGGAAGTCCAACATACAGTACCAACATACAGTAGGTTCTCAATAAGTGGGAGCTGTTTGAACAGCTGTTCCTCTTCCTGCTGAGTGATGACAAGCTCTGAGGCAGCCCAGATCTTTCCCCTAAGCCATTTTACCTCCTTACACTTAATAGACTACAGTTCAGTTCAGTTCAGTTCAGTCGCTCAGTCGTGTCCAACTCTTTGCGACCCCATGAATCGCAGCACGCCAGGCCTCCCTGTCCATCACCAACTCCCGGAGTTCACTCAGTCTCATGTCCATTGAGTCCGTGATGCCATCTAGCCATCTCATCCTCGGTCGTCCCCTTCTCCTCTTGCCCCCAATCCCTCACAGCATCAGGGTCTTTTCCAATGAGTCAACTCTTCGCATGAGGTGGCCAAAGTACTGGAGCTTCAGCTTCAGCATCATTCCTTCCAAAGAACACCCAGGACTGATCTCCTTCAAAATGGACTGGTTGGATCTCCTTGCAGTCCAAGGGACTCTCAAGAGTCTTCTCCAATATCACAGTTCAAAAGCATCAATTCTTCGGCTTTCAGCCTTCTTCACAGTCCAACTCTCACATCCATACATGACCACAGGAAAAACCATAGCCTTGACTAGATGGACCTTAGTTGGCAAAGTAACGTCTCTGCTTTTGAATATGCTATCTAGGTTGGTCATAACTTTTCTTCCAAGGAGTAAGCGCCTTTTAATTTCATGGCTGCAGTCACCATCTGCAGTGATTTTGGAGCCCAAAAAAAGAAAGTCTGACACTGTTTCCACTGTTTGCCCATCTATTTCCCATGAAGTGATGGGACCAGATGCCATGATCTTCGTTTTCTGAATGTTGAGCTTTAAGCCAACTTTTTCACTCTCCTCTTTCACTTTCAACAAGAGGCTTTTTAGCTCCTCTTCACTTTCTGCCATAAGGGTGGTGTCATCTGCATATCTGAGGTTATTGATATTTCTCCCGGCAATCTTGATTCCAGCTTGTGCTTCTTCCAGCTCAGCTTTTCTCATGATGTACTCTGCATAGAAGTTAAATAAGCAGGGTGACAATATACAGCCTTGACGTACTCCTTTTCCTATTTGGAACCAGTCTGTTGTTCCATGTCCAGTTCTAACTGTTGCTTCCTGACCTGCATACAGATTTCTCAAGAGGCAGGTCAGGTGGTCTGGTATTCCCATCTCTTTCAGAATTTTCCACAGTTTACTGTGATCCACACAGTCA